>JARHVA010007410.1:0-387500 GCA_037957365.1 Torreya grandis
CTCTTCTTATAGGTCTATCATGAGTGACATTTCCCAGTCTGAGTATTTGATTTGGTTAGTTCATGAATCCTAAGTAGGACCTATGTATCTCTCTTATTACTATTTATGGGGTTGGAATATCATGTAACATGCTCTCAGGATTTGATAATAGCCTTTGGGATTAGGTTTTCCTTTAATTATTCTCTCTACATACTTCTCATACTCTTGCCTAGGGTTTTATGAGTAATTAGGCTTGTGTATCCCTAATTTCTTAGTTTAGTGCCTTATTTTATAAACTTGAGGCTCTTATAATATTGGAAACCCTTGTTATGTCTTTCTCACTCCCCCCTAATGTTTTTAGATCTCAAACAACCTCCAAACATGTAAATGTCTTTAATTTCTATAAACATACATGTGACTCCCTATTTAGGCCTACTAGGCCTAATAGATTATCAAGGTTATTTAATTCTTTGTAGATGGATAGATTACTCAATTGATAGTAATAAATATTATAAAAAAAGTGAGGAGACTTCTTTACCTTTCTCTCACTTTGTCACTATGTAAGGTTCTTGACACTTTCACTTTCTTATCTACAAATCTTGCCTATAGGTGGCAATCCTATGTCTGGACTAATTAAACGTGGGATCCTTTGATTTTTTAGAACTTTCAGGTCATACTTATCTTTGGAAACATATTTTTATAATCCTCATATACCTTTAAGACTTTTCTAACCATTTTCAACTCTGTCACCTTGGTTTCTATGACTATCTGTAAAACATAGTCCTAGTTTACTACCTATGTGAGAGATGAGATTTTCCTTCATAAAGGTTTTTCTCCCCAATTGTCCATGTTTATATCATTTATATGTATTTTTTCAATATTTTTTCACTTAATATTCTTAAATACATCCTAAAATGTGCTCTTTTTGTCAACTTACCCTTTATCTATAGTCAATCTTGTAGGTGCTCAATTTTAGGCTACTGACTATGTCAGCCCATTTGAGAGGTGATTTAATTCTTAATTATTTCCTTAAGTTCCATAAATATTTTTTATGAAGATTAATTTTTCCTTATAACACTTCTAACCTTTGTAATCTCATCACACTAACAATGTTCCTTCAACTATGCAGTCACTATCCTATTTGTATTGAATCCTTGATTGAGCTTGTCCTTTTGGGGTGGGGTTGATGGTGTTGGTATTTATTTGACCTTGATATCTTCATATAAAATACTTATTCATAGGTATTTATGAATCTCCATTATTACTCAATACCTTATACACCCCATTCCAGTAGTCCACACTTCATTTATTGTATTTGCATAACAGGTTTGTAGGTGCTCAAAAGAGAACAAGTCTCTCTAGGGTTGAGTATGGGAATGGGTTATATGGGTATAAAGAAGTGAGGAGAATGAAATAAAAAGTATATATAATAACCCATGAGATTAAATACATGCATCTTTTAACATAAATTTATGGTTCTCCACATCCATTATAATGACGCCCTATTCACACCTTGTAAGGAGATCACATTATATACAAGGTAGTTACATTGGAGTAGGACTTGAAGGATTTGTTTGATAATTTAGTGGATTAGGTATGTTTGGGAGTAAAATAATACTTTATTGGACTCTAATGAACCCACCATGAACCTAAATCCACCACTCACTTCCATTTTTTATGCATTAAAGGTTCTACAAACATGAAGAAACACTAACTATAATCTATATATTTGACATAATGGAGGTTTTCTTGCTATCTAGGGCTCACATGTGTGAATTGAGTATTTATAATTATGTACAAGGGTTATTTATACCCCCTGATAAGTCACCCAACTTTCCATTCATTTTTTCATCATGCTCAAAAATGGAAAAAAAATAAAGCAAACCTAAACCCCTATTTGGATGGATGAGACACTGTGAGTCTTTCACCTTCTTACTGATTATTCATAAAGGATTAAAAGGAAATATATAAACTAATGCCTAGGTTTAGAATTAAATTACACACCCTTCCTTTATTCAAGATCTAAATTCACCATCTTCTCTCTCCTATCTATACTAAATAAGAACCTAACTAGTTGTCCAAAGCTACCAAGGAGAATGATGGAGATAAGAGACTAGTTTTTTCCATTTTTGACTTTGAAACTCATAGATTATCTTTATTGATTCCTAATTTTAGTTCCCTCCAAATATTTTTGACCTCTTTTAATCATGGCCATATTGTATAAAATTGTACGAGCTTGAAAGCACCTACAACCTACAACTTTCTTGTATTTTCTCAAGTTTTAGATCTTGAAATGTCATTAGTGGGTAGGAAGATGTAAATAAGGAGGTCAAAAAACATTTAAAAACATAAGGTATAGTTTGGGGAAGTTTTAAAAATCACATTTCCAAGCATGTGGGGCCATTTTAGTGAAAGAAAGATGTGTTTGACTTCTAAAGGGACCCTTTTATGCTTAAAAAACACCTTGCGATGACATTATGATGGCAATGAGACCCTTTTAAGACCCTTAATTTCAATATATCACCTAAACATATCTTATTAAAAGGTTTAAAATTTTGATTTTGACTCACATGATATGTTTGAAGGGGCATTTGATGACTTGGAGGGCTAATTAAAGCTTTAAATAGGTTTGGAAAACTAGATAATGGAATATAACCATAGATACAGCTTAGACCTCATGTTATGACTTAAAAATAGTTTGGTCATCCTCTCCATCTTCTTGACAATGCCTATCCCATAATAAATGGCTAAAATAGGCACAAATGCTATGAGAAATAGAAACCTTAACTTCTAAATACCTTAATTTTTGCTAAAGAACCTTAATTTTGTCAAACAAGGTTTTGGTCATTCTCTAGGCTTCAAAATACATTTTACACCCATCTAATCACTCAAGGGACACCATGAAAACTTAGAACAACACCTAAAGACTCAAAATAGGCTATCATGTGATGATTCTTCAAGTAATTTCTATCACATACCATGACACCTTAAATAATGCTAAAACACTTAAAATGAGAACATAAGAGGATCATGACAAGGTTTAGGAAGATCATGAATGTTTGAATGGTACTATGAGAAAATTTTGAGCTATAGGGGTTAAAATTTGGCATAGGAGGCTAATTTACTAACATTTTTGGAAAATCATAGGGGTTGATGAGCCTACTAATCAAGAGAACCAACTATCTCTCTTGTGAAAGTCATGACTCAAATTGAGATTATCTATTTGGACTAATAATCAGACCAACACCTTAAAAAACCTTCAAGGACTAAAAAAAATTCCCACACAAAATAAAGACACTAAAATAAGCACCTAAGAAAGAAATAAGATAGACAAACAAGATAGGACATCAAAGAAACTAAGGTAGCTAACACACCACACTTGTGTTGATAAACTTATTGTAAACAAGACAACCTAATATAAACAACTAACTTGAACACACATTATATCTCATCTAGGATCAAATGGAAAGTTTCTTTGATCACCATGGTACCAGAGCTCAAATTATCATGTGTTGATTGAGGTCCAATCATGTATTATTCATCAGATGAGAACCTCCACTTGTATCTGGAGATGTTAGCATGCTCATAACCTCTTAGAATAGAAATTTGACCTTCTTTTTCCATTCTCAAGTTCATGGGTTCATTATGTGAATTAATAACCCAGTCATATTCATTCCACACTTGTTTATTTTACATGAACAACCTCATTTTTGCCTCATCCATAGGTTGTTCCTAATCAAGCTGAATAATTTGAGGTAGATCTTGTGGCATGCTTGTAGGGTTGACTTAAAAGAGAGATTAATCTTGTTTTATGAAATCTTGAGGCCAATTAAGTTCAATTTCATTCCCTAAGATTTAAGAGACACCTAAAAATGTAATGAGGGGTTGATAACCTTGTTTAAAGACCTCACACAAGTCACATTCAAATGAGATGGCCTCTTGGAAGGACATGCTTGGAGAGATTCCTTCCTCTTTTTTGATGAAACTATATTATTCAATATAAACTAAATCATGACATTCTTTTAGTTTAAATTAAACTGATCTTATTATATCAAACAAGTATTTTGATTGATACTCAAATGGTTCTGGTTTGTTTGGGATTTTTTGTTTCATAAGAGGTGATGTAGGAGTAGGCATAATAGAACTTGGAAAGGATTTGGAAACTATGCCTCATTTATCATTCTCATGTGAATATAAGTAACTTTTTAAAACCTTTAATAGAACATTAAAATTTACCTCATCCATAATAAAAACTTGATCAACTTGTATATTACCGATGTTACCTTCCTCTTCAACCTCATAGGCTAGTTTGCATCTTTCCTGACCAACTAAAACTTCTTAAGGGTTGTCCCTTTGATTTAAAAATACTAATATTTGGAAAAATACCCCATTTCCATATTATTTAGGAATAACATAAAATAAATCATCTTCCAAATCATCAATAATGTCCTAAAAATTACCCTATTCTTGTCCAACTAATATGCTTTTCTCTTGTGACTGAACTTCTTGACCATACCATCTTTTTATATCAATCCCAACCATATATATCTCATAACCCAAGAATGTTTTCTTAAAGATTTAAATTGATATATTTGGAACATGTCTACATTTACTATGAGCATCATGACCTTGCCAAGACTAATCAAGATGATAGGTAGGATGCCAATGGGGCTAATAGGGCTCACAAGGAGGGTAAGGGTGGTATTCTTGGTAGTAAGGAGGAACATCAGATTGATGTGAGACATCATCTTACTGATAAGGGTCCATGTAAGATTGGTAAGGCTCATGGTGGGGAAGGTATATGTTATAATGTTGTTGATAGGGAGGTGTTGGATAGAATTTTGTTAGATATGCATCCATTATACATCATGAGATAATTGAAGAAAAAAGTGAATTATCAACAACAAGATATTCTTACCCTTGGGTGGATACCTTTTGAAGACCCTTCACATGAGATATTGATTGTAAATATACCATTAGAGTTCTTTAATATTAATAATATCACCAAATTATTCAAGTGAATGCTATAATTACTTGAATCTTGGTCCCACCAAGCATGCCAAAAATTTTAACTAGCAAATTTCACCCTTATGAAAATATTGTTCAGACCTTTCCAAGTCTAGGATAACATGGAATTAATCCAAGGTTATGGGTGACTTTTGGATGGAATAAACTTATAGTTTATATGGATATATTCCATAATGCATCAATTATGGCTTAGTTTTTAAATATACCTAATTTGACAGTGAAAAGGGATAGCAAAGAAACATAAAATGAAACCTATGCTACTAGATGGTGATGCACCAATATGATGTGTCCACTCTATTCAACATTTTAACAATATAAAAAAGACAAGTAAATAAGCCACTCTTTCCTAGGGATTATAAATATTAGTGTTTCACACAGAGGCTATGTTAGATGATAATAACTTTAGGGTTATGAATAGAAGGCCTGATTTAAAGGCACTTACCAATCAAATGCCACTCCATACTCAACCACTAAAACCTTCACACACTATATGACTTGCATAGAATAATGTACTAGTATATAAGTGAGGAAAGAACCTAAAAATGGAGATAAAATTTCCACTTATTTAAATCAAATAAGAATAAGCACACTAAACCAGTATTAGAGAAGATAAAATAGTCTATATATTAGTTTAAGATGTTATGAAGTACAAATTTGGGTAGAATCTCTTCATACCCAATAGAGGGATCAGTATAATGGATTTAAAGACTCAATTTATAGAACATGATGAAGAGGGAGAATATAATGTGTCATGGATAAGGCATAAAGAGGTCATGAATGACCATAACTTACTCAATTAATAGTTACAAGTAGTCCCACAACTCCTCCCATGTGTTGCCTTGGTGGTGAGTGGTATTCAATGAGATTTTTGGGAATTTAATGTCTATTTTTAGCCAAGGATAAATACATACACAAGATGATCACACCAAATTGTTAAATTACCTATCCTCATGAAACTTACAAAGGTGACATCATGGTTTAGTTAGCCTTAATGGATCATTAAGTACCCCACCTTCCCTTTTGCATGCCAATAAGGCTAAAAAAATTACCCCATCCTCCATTATGAATATTAAGTGTATTTTATTTACTTCATGATTTAGTTACATGGTTTTTATTTATCCTAAAATTACTAACTTTTTATCCCTCCATGCCAATCATCATCCTTCCTTATTGACCAAATAGGCCTATTAAGCAACTAGGCTTAGTCACTTAGTATTAGTTTCTTGGATAACCATGAGATATGGAAATAACATTCCTAATAGGTGAGTGAGTAGGTTTAATTTCTAAAAAATACTATTAAACCATGGTTTATTCCTTTTAGATAGTGTGTACCTATAATTCTTATTTACCTAGGTGACTAGGTCACCCCTTACTAGAATTTCTATACTGCTCCTTTAGTGCAAACCTATAGGAGTATTTATAGGAATAATTATGAGTATTTTATAGATTTAGAGGGTGGAATACACCTAATAATAATATATTTAATTATCTACAACCTTTCATCAAGCTTTGTACCCTAAAATCATCATAAAACCCTACAAAAATAGTGTTTTATTGGATTTATACATCGATCTGTACATACCAATGCCTTAAACAAGACCTCAAATTTAAAAATGATTTAAAATTGTTTTAAAATCTAATCTAGTCAATTTGAGTGAAAATTCCTCAATTTTTTATTCCATCGGGTCCCTATTAGGGTTTATGAAGGATTTTAATGGCCTACCATCTAAATGATGGTTCATACAGTATAGGCCTCAAAACCAAAACTTTTTACAATGGATGTTGAACCCATAGACAAATTCAAAACTCATAAATATATCTTGGTCCCATTCATCTTGTATGGTGATTTTTGAGTAAAGGTTGGTAGCCTTCAAGCTCTTGGTAAGCATTCTAGGTGGGCTGATAATGTTAGGGATTGTTCATAGAGTTGAGCTCATAATTTCCATTATTTCCTCCATAGATAGTAAGTATATATAGATCCCCAACTCCCCCTAGGATAACTAGGCTTGATTTATCATGCCATATGATATATGAGCATTGGAGTTGGTAGTTCAAGATGGCATCCTAGGGTAGTGGAGCTCAAAAGGGGTAATAAAACCAAAATAGCCACTTCCCTTCCTTATTCTACCTAAAACATTCTCCTTAGGGTCTATATCATAATCACACACATTTTCATGACCTTATGTTTTATTGGGGGGGTTTTGGATATGCCATAAGGAGGTTGGGTTTTTAAGGCCCAAAGATAGTTTTAGGCCTTATAGGCCTAAATTGAGTCTCAAGACTCTGAGCCACGTATAGGTGGATTTGTGACTTAAATGTCACCATAAAACCATTTTCCTTTTGTTTTAAACTTTTTTACTTGTCTCCAGCTACCTAGACCACCATATCTACCCTTCTCTCTTATAGGTCTACCTTGAGTACCATTACCTAGCCTAAGTATTTAATTTAGTTAGTGTTAGAAGCTTAAGTAGGATCTCTCTCTCTCTCTCTCTCTCTCTCTCTCTCTCTCTCTCTCTCTCTCTCTCTCTCTCTCTCTCTCTCTCTCTCTCTCTCTCTCTCTCTCTCTCTCTCTCTCTCTCTCTCTCTCTCTTTCAAGCATTTTTAGACTTAAGACTGTTGAATCATTTGTAACTTATCTTTTCTCAACTATTGTAACACATTTTACCTTATTTTCCTTTAGGTTTTTTTGATGAGAATAATCTCTCAACACTTTCCTTAACTCAACATATACTTCAAAAAGAAGTTATGAAAACATTATTTATAACCATATAAATCATACCATTTTAGTAAAATGATTCTACTGGTCAATAAATTGAAATTTTCTTATTTTAATTTTTTTCCAAGAGATTTTTTGATCTCTGATACCAAAAATTGATGACAACTAACCTCAAAATTTTTCCCTTCAACTCTAGAGGAACCATTATCAAGAAAACATAATAGATAAATTTTAAGGCTTGCCTCAAACTTTTCAACTTGCTTAAGAAGATATTTTTTACAAAACTCACTCTCTTTAATATTTTAAAAGCTTCATTCTAATATAATTTTTTATTAATAAATAGACCCTCACACATTTCACAACTTTTCTATTATTTTATTACATAAGACCATAGACTTTAGATCTTGTCAAACAGATAAGTTTTCTTTCCATATACTTAAGCCTTAATTGAAATTAAATCACATATTTTTACCTCAATAATGTGTACATGTAATCTGATAAGAATTCAAATATTTACTCTACTTTTTGAGTCTTTAAATCAATTACAACATCTCATAAACATCGTATACCAAATGATTCAATCACCCACAACTTCAAGAAGATCAAGGAAAATTTTAGTGGTAATTTTGTCATTAATTCATGAATATTAATGTTTTATAAATATATATTTGATTTTTTTTGGGGTATTTAATAGTGTAAAATCACCTAAATTTTTAAGATGTAAGTTACTTTTTAGGGTCAACTCACCTATTGTTTAAAATAAATTACATTCATATAAATGTTTTTCACTAGTACCTCAAAAGGCAATCTAGATACATTTACCTCACATTCTATTCTAGTTTATAAATATGGTGTCAACCATATATGATGTAGATTCATCTTTCATTCTCTACTCTAACACCAATTTTGATACTTGTAATCATCAAAGCTTGTATTCAATCTTCATCATCTTCTCTTATTTGTCAACTCTTTCTCTCTTGGTTTAATGTAATTTTATTTCAATACCTATTATCTAATATTATTTATGTCACTCACTCTATATTTATATCCCATAAAATTTTCACTCTTAATTTATCTCCTCATTCCATTAATTCTCTATCTCCTTATCATGCTATCTCACACACTAGTCTTCACTAAGCTATAAGTCTCTTTGACCAAATCTCTTCAATTCTTGATCTATGTATCCTATAGAAAATATAGATCTTGGAATGTTTATATTAGGTTTAACATATGTGTTTGAACTCAATTAAACTCCTCTTACAACCTTAATTTCCTTCTTGACTTCTCAAACCTTCAACCACTCTTATCTCCTAGTAGCCTTTTTTAGGCATTTTTAGTTTGTATACATGGATTCTAGACTATATGAAGAAACCAACATGATATTTAGGTATGATATATCCATTAATACCAATAAAATATGTTTTAAGACCTAATTCTTTTGATAGATCACTTTTCTCAACCCTTTTATCTTATTGACTAGGCCTAATTAGGTCTTTAACCCCTATTGTCATCACAATCACCCATATGCATACATAAATAGGTCGTATATGTCTGAAAAATTCATAATAATTTATATAAATTTTAAAAATAATGATTCAAAAAGTTTAATTCAAATTTACTAATTTAATCATTTATTGTTCCACTTTTTAGTTATTAACCTTAAACTAGGGTTTCCTAATTTGTGTTAAGCCTAAGAGGGCTCAAAATTGACTTAACGAATCTTAGGACACTTTTAAATATTTTAAATACCTAAATAAGGTTTGAAATGCCTCTTTAAACCTTTTAAAATATTTAACCTCTCTTATATAATGTATAACCACCTTGAATCAATAGTTCTACAAGATTCTTTTGACACAGTTTGCTTATGTAAGTTTAAGGGAAGTGATTTGGTTCTTTTAAGTTTCAAAAAAAGTTATACACTTCTTTTTGGATTTTAAAATTTATATAAAAACTATATAATCATTCATAAATCATCTCTTGATACCTCATTTCATCACTTAACTCAAATATTGGCTATGACTGTATGAACTATCATAGTATTCTAGAGGTTTGAGCACAGTTCTTCCTCAAATATGGAAATAAACGAGTCAAAAATAACTAATACATATTAATAACATTAAAATAATGAATTAACAACACATTTAAGTGCCAATCATAATTCTATAGAACCTATTTTCTCCAAAATGCATGCTCAAGTTTGTTTGATCATAATATATAGGTTATACATAGTCCTTGTTTGTTATTCTCAAAAAATATTTATCAAAAGAATGAAAGATAATGTCATGAATATTAAATTAAAAAAAAATAAAATACATTTAATAGATATTTATGTCTCTAAAATATTTACACAGAGTATCCCCTTGCAAATATCATTACATAGTCTTTAGATTTGAACACATAATATGGAAATACATAATGTATACATAGGCATATATCAAAATGAATAAACTTTATATTATTTGTCTTATATTTTTTAATATTACATATTTTATATAATTAAATACTTCATTATCTTACTATATTCTGAATACTCTACCCATAATATCCATACCATCTCTCCTTTACTTGCATTCTCTTATATTTGCCTATTAGTTACATGTATGAAAGGTGGTTACCAACTGCTTGATTCATGAAATTGCATTTCATTTACATTGTATTATGAATTTTATCACATTAAACTCTCTATTAAGACACCTTAGGACCTAAATAGCCTACTTAAAACATTATAACTCACCTAACATTACAAAAGACCTTCTAAACTTAAGAACATCATTCAAAATTTTAAATTGGAGTTTTGGCAGGAAAAGCTTCCAAAGCCAAGAACATCCAATACAAGGACATATGATGATTATAACACCCTCATAAGGTCCCTATTGGACTTATAATACTCAATTAAAACCATAATGATCAAAATACACTTAAATACATGGAATTGCTTGATACTCATGCATCGTACTCCCAGGTAAGAAAGAAAATTAGCTCAAATAAACTATTGTATGCTTCTTCCTGGTATTCCAAATCTTGTTCCTTGGATCATCATATCTATGTTTTTGTTCCTTCATGCTTAAAATACTCACCTTTACTCTCATCCTTATCTTTTTAATAGACTATTTTTCTTCCTTGCTTACAATACTTACTTGTATTAACTAACACTTGATGTACACTAATTCTTTCCTCTTTACCTTTGTCATATGGGTTACGTATGGCACAAAAAAGAAATTCTACACTTTTAATCTCACATTTTATTTTTATAATCTAATTGATTATAAAAAAAATAATGGTAATTTCATGCCTATCTACTTCAATCAACTACATTGTTTCCATTAATGCTTCTTCTTCATGTTTTTTATCCTCCATCACATGGAATTCAACTATTATAGCTTGTACCTTCTCCTCATTATCCATCCTCTAAATATGCAAGGCTCTATATAAATATTATATATATATATATATATATATATGTCTCTCTCTAACTATAATTGATGGTCATAAATAAATGTGTAATCAGATTTCTTACCTTGGTCAATCAATTGCACTTCATTTTCTAATCTTTCAATGACGCCTTCAAACTGATCTGATTCTTATTTTTCCTTATAATAACCTAGATAGATGAAACTATATTAATTTTATTCACTTACACCTTCACCATATATCTCAATGTCCTCTTCACCTTCTTCCTTTTTCTCACTTGGCTGGTCACTCACCCAAATCATTTACATCTCTTTCTTGAGTTGCTTACAAAGTAACCTCTTCTAATCTCTTTCTTCTCTCTTGGTTATCATTTTCCTTCTCTCCATCTGTAGTTTGATTGTCAACTTTATTGGCATATTCCTCATGACACATACACATTATGTTTTCTCACTTTCTTTCATTTTCTCTATGATGATCAGCAACTCATCTAATTTTTGCCTTATTTCTGTCATTTCTTTCTCCATATCTCTTCTCTTGGTGTCTTCTTCCACTATTCTCTCTTTGTGGTATATCTTCTCACTCATTCCATAATTTATATTTTATTTCTCTTTATTCATCTTATCCTTTCTCAATTTATTGGTCTCACATGGACCTATTCTCTTTGACAAGCCTCATCCACTTGCCACTCATGACATCTCAATTGGGTCTCTCTCTCTATGACCTCATCTAGGTCTATCTCCTCTCATGTCCTTTTCTTAGGACTCCTTTAACTCTCTTTAATATCTTAATGATATGAATATTTATATTTACAATATCTCTCTCACACTATCAATCCTCACTGGCTTTAGGTATGCTTACCACAATCTCACCTTGCACTCACACCATCAACAATATCTCATGAATAAAACAAAAATGAAAAATGAAAAATAGAAAAAACATGTACCTTATTTTATAGATGGATTGATTTATATTCCTTCCATGAAATTGATAATATGATACCAAATGATTCAGAGACCTCTTTCATTCTCTTCTCTAACCCCAACTCTAATACATGTAATCATCAAAGCTTGCATTCAATCTTCATCATCTTGTCTTATCTGTCAACTCTTTTTTTTGGTTTGATGTCATTACCTTTCAAGACATATTTTATAATATTATTTATTTCACTCACTCTATATTTATAACCAATAAAAATATCACTCTCTATTTATCTCCTCATTCCATTTATTCTCTATCTCCTTATCATGTTATCTCACATACTAGTCTTCACTAAGCTATAAGATTATTTGACCAAATCTTTTCATTTCTTGATCTATGTATCTTATATAGAATATAGATATTTTATAGTCTATATTATATTTAAAATATGTTTTTCAACTCAATTCAAACCATTTTACAACCTCAATTACCTTCTTTACTTCTCAATCCTTCGGCCACTCTTATGTCATAATAGCATTTTTTTAGGCCTTCTCAGTTTATACATATGGATTATGGCCTATATGAATTAACCAAAATGATATTTAGGTACCTTATATCCATTAATACCAATAAAAAATGTTTTATGACCTAATTCTTTTTATAGATCATTTTTATTAGCCTTTGCTCTTACTGACTAGGTGTGATTAGGCCTTTAACCCCTACTATCATCATAGTCACCCATATCCATACATAAATAGGTGGTACATGTATTAAAAATTCATAATAATTAAAATCACATTGAAAAATAATGAATCAACAACTTTCATTCAAATTTACTTGTTCAATCATTTGTTGCTCCATTTTGTAATTATTAACCCTAAACTAGGGTTTCCCAATATGTGTTAAGCCTGAAAGGGCTCACAATTTATTTAACAAATCCTAGGACACTTTTAAATACTATAAATACCTAAATAAGGTTTTTCAAGCCTATTTAAAAAATTTACAAGCTTTAACCTCTCTTAGATAATGTCTAACCACCTTGAATCAATAGTTCTGCAAGATTATTTTAATATAGTCTACCTGTGTAAGTCCAAGGGAAGAGATTTGGTTGTTTTAAGTTTAAAAACAAGTTATACACTTTTTTAAATATTTTTAAATGTCTTTAAAAAATATATAAACCTTCCTTAATCATTAAAATCCTCTCTTAATACCTCATTTCATCACTTAACTCAAATATTGGTTATGACTGTATGTAATGTTTTTAGAGGTCTAAGCACAATTCTTTCTCAAATATGGAACCAAACGAATTGAAAATACTTAGGAAACATTAATAATGTTAAAATAATGACTTAATAATGCATTTAAGTTCAAATAATCATTCTAAATAACCTATTTTCTCCAAAATGCATGCTTAAGTTTGTTTGATCATAGTATACAGGTTATACAAAGTCCTTGTTTACTATTTTCAAAAAGTTTTTATCAAAAGAATGAAAAATAATGTCATGAATATTTAATTCCTAAAAATAAAATATATTTAGCATATATAAATGTCTCAAAAATATTTCCATAGAGTTTCCCCTTGAAAATGACATTACATAGTCTTTAGATTTGAACATAGAATATGGAAATAGACAATGTATATACAAGTAGATATCAAAATGAAGAAAATTTATATTATTTGTCTTGAAGTTTTAAATATTACATTTTTATAGAATTAAATACTTCATTATATTACTATATTATGACTCCTCTACCCCTAATATCTATACCATCTCTCCTTTACTTGCATTCTCATTTATTTCCCTATTAGTTACATGTATGAAAGGTAGTTACCAACTTCTTGATTCATGAAATTGCATCTCATTTACATTGTGTTGTGAATTTTACCACCTTTCACTGTCTCTTAAGACACATTATGACCTAAATAACCTATTTCAAACATTATTATTCAGCTAACACTATAAAATACCTTCTAAAGCTAAGAACACCATTCAGATTTTTAAATTGGAATTTTGGTAGGAAAATATCCTAAGGCCAAGAACATCCAATACAAGGAAATATGATGATTATAACACCATCCTAAGGTACCTTTTATAATTATAAGACTCAAATAAAACCAAAATGATCAAAATACACTTAAATAAATGGATTTTCTTAATCCTCTTACATCAATCTACATCTCCTACCAACCATTTGTAGTTAGTTAGTTGAAATTTCACATAAAGATGATCATCTAAATATGTTGATAATCATATACATAAGTTAACAACCATCTGTATATGATGGTGGCCACATCTATATATATGAAAAAGATATGAATATGAAAGTGGTTGTCTATATATGTAGATGGTTGTTTACATGTGTGGATGGCCATCTACATGTGAAAATGATCATTCTAATATGAAAATGGCCACATGCATATGCAAATGGCTATCTACATATGCAAATGGTTGTTTGCATATGTTTATGACCATATCATATGTGTAATTACATATGCATATGTAGATAACCTTTAGTATATGCATATGGTATTACACATATGAATATGATCATAAACATATGTAAACAACCATATTAATTTTCAAATAGTCATTTTCATATGTAGATAGTCATCTACATACAAAAATGGTAATCTCCACATGTAGATGGCCATATACACATGCAAATGGCCATCTGCATATATAGAAAACCACTTGCATATTATTATCTTATGTACACATATACATATGGACACCATCATATATATATGGTCATTAGCATATGTAGATGATTAAAAACATATGTAGATGATCATCTACATGTGCAATGTCCACTAACTATATATGGTTGACAAGAGATTTAGATTGATGCAGGATAATCAAGAAAGTCCATTTAGTTAAGTGTTTTTTTATCATTCTAGTTTTATTTGAGTCTTAAAATTATAATAGGGACCTTAGGATGGTGTTATAATCATCATATGTCCTTGTATTATATGTTCTTGGCCTTAGGAGCTTTTTTTGCCAAAACTCTAATTTGAAAATTTGAATGATGTTCTTAGTTTTATAAGGTGTTTTTTAGTGTTAGGTGAAGTCTAATGTTTGAATTAGGTTATTTAGGTCCTAAGGTGTCTTAAGAGAGAGTTGAAAGTGGTTAAATTCATAAGACAATGTAAATGAGCTACAATGCATATGACCATCTACATATTATGTAGATGGTTGTTTGTAAGTGCACTATCAACTTTCTAGTTCTTGAGATCAAAACCTTTGCATATGAACTCTGATTATGATGATTTTTTTTGAAACTGCATAAATTTTCAATAGGAATCAAATATGTAATAATATTTATGTTTAGGAAAGCTTTTTTATGTATAAAACCTTGATTTTCCTATTCCATCACTTGATTCACCTACACAATTAAACACCTTCTAAACTGATTCATCCCCATTTTGAAATTAAATCACTTAGACACCTACAAAAAAATTTATAGACCACTAAAATTTTCCCTAAAGGTGATGTGAATATTTATAAAAAAATTCAAAAACTTAATAAGCACCTATACGAACATTCTAAAATGTGTTAAATCAATAAAACATCTTACTAAGACATTTATAAAATACCACATTTATGTTTTTATCTCCTAAATAGTAACATCAAATTCAGATGGTAATGTCAATGTTACTATCCTAATGTTAACATTACTCTCTTTTGCCTATTAATAGCTAGTTTTCAAAATAAAATCATTCCCACAGGTTGTTCCATCCACCTATCATGTCAATGGTGAGGTAAATTATCTAATCTAGTACATATAAATACAAGTTCAAACATTTTTTATAATCTATAATTCTCAAGTACCTATCAAGTACACCATCACACATTGAGAAAATATGCCCTATTCAATCACCAGGAACAATCATTATCTAGGTTTGAATTACACCAAGCTAGGTTAAGAGCCAAAATTTTCAAGATCAAATCCAAATTTTAAAATCCATCCATATAGTGAAGGAACACCATTGAAAACTTACACTAAGGGAATAATTATGTGTGACTTGACTTACCTCTTTGGAGTATTAGATACTTATGCAATGGTGAATCATCAATGGGGGTGATTGGGGTCATCTAAACCCAAATATACTTTCTCCTTTATTTACACATTTCATTATTCACAAGTTTACCTAGGGTTTCAATGAGAAGGAATCTAATTTTTGAAGCTATGCACACATTTTGGTAGGTGTACTTCACTATATGGTAACAAAGAAGCAAATAATAAAGGAAAGTAGTATCAATATAAAGTCACCTATAACTAATGAATTTAACACAGTCCTAAAGTTAGTGGCCTAGTGCACATAGGAAATCAGTTTTAGATCTAGTCAAATTAAAGCCTACTTTTAATCTATTTTTACTATCATAACATATTCACAGTCATTTAATCAAACTATAAATTTAAGTATATTTATCTCTTTAATACTTTACATAAAATCAAATTACATTATCAAAGTTATCCAAATAAGTTACATTTATATTTATTCATAAATTTCATATATTAAAATCTAAATTAATTCTACAAGTTTAGCCTATAATAATTCACAATAGTACAAAAATAGTGTAAACAACATTTGAGAAAGAATTTTAGTTTTTTTTTTAAAATCTTAAAAGATTAAAAAAGGATGGTAAATTTAGATTATGAAAGAGAAGTTATGGTATAATTTGAAATATAACAAATCAAATGGGGATCATTAACATTAACAAGAATTTGAAAATACATGGATGGTTGGATTAGAGGAATAATAGACAATTTGAGATGTTTAAAAAACTTGAGATGGTATAACAACATTTTAAACATGTGGGAGAGTCAAAGTTTGAGAAGGGGGATAAGCAATGGAAATGTTTTGTATATTAGGTAGTATAACATTTTAAGAATAAGGAATGGTAGGATGAATGGAAACATGTATGGGGTTAGGATGAACTTTCAAAGAAACATCATCATAAGGGAAATTCTGACAAGAAAAATATTTTAATACATTCATCATTCTATAAATATCTATAGGATTGGTCATTAAATATGTAATAATATAATCAATGGGTTCACTTATATTTCCACTTCTAATTAAACGTCATAATCATAATCATTATCATTTTTAGTCAAATATTCATCTAAAGAGTTTTTAGCATTCACATCAATATCATAATGGCATCTAAAGAGGTTATAGAAACATATCAAATTTAAAGGGATCCCCTTTTCCTTGTTTACCATTGTATGAAATGGGTTGGATTGGAGTGGTTTTTTGTTAATTTATGCCTACATGATTTTTTTCTTTCTCCATATTCATTATTTTCATGATTATAAGCTGATGCTTACATTTTTTAATATTTAATATTAATTTTAAAATGTTTTTTCCTAACACATTCAAATTTACATATCATTTATTACTAGGATAAACATCAAATTAAATTATCCAAAGTATTATAATGATATATAAAATTTTATGACTTTGGCATTTTGAAACCTTTTCTATAGAGAATTGGCATTAGCAGACTCTTGTCACTAGCACTAACCTTGTTTCATCATATTCATCTTTCTTTGTCTATGTTTTTCCTTGTATGACACTATTGGTCTGTTATTGATTTCCACATCTCTCTTATGAAGAATCACTTTAATTCCTCACATAAGGGGTCTACTGAATAGTTCTAAACTATATAATCACATAGTGTTGAGGGAAAACCTTAATTTATATAAGGTTTTTATTAAAGTATGTTGGCTACAATGTTTTTAGAGAATTCAAGGATCTGATTACAATATTATAAAATAATTTTCTTACAAATAAGATGATGACACTATTTAAATTAGAGGCATGACCATGGTTGTGTTTGAGGAGAGTATTATAATAGATAAAGGTTTGCTAAGGGAGGTTGATATAGGTACATAGTGAAGCAATTAGGAATTCAGTACAAGGAAAAATTTCTACTCCTTGTGTAAAAAGTATGTAATATAGGTAACTATAGTTATAGAATCTTGATTCCTAATTTTTGGACTTCAATTTCCATATATATTAAAATATATATTACTTTTGAGGAGAGTTTTTCCATTATATTTATTATCATTTGAGGATACTTTCCCATCTTAGACATAATAAGCTTCTGAATCTCACTTTTTTATTTTTCAAACCTGGCTTGTTGAAGAATTTGTGTGTTGTCTTAGTTAATTCTTAGTTTAATACAACCAAGTGCAATCATGAGATACTCCCTTTGTGCTCAAAATTTTAACACTTGGCTACACTAACATCAATCCACATAAGGCATATGCCTTATGCACTCATTGAAAGCACATCTAAGAAGGAACTAGGGCCTATGTTGGGCTAGTTGTGCTATGGAGTGAGACTTTAATTATGGGACTTGATCAATTCATCAAAATATTTAGGTATATCCATATGCATAAGACTCTCATGGAATAATCCTAGTGTCATCTAGTCACTTGAAGGTTCAAAAGGTTGCTTTCACTCAAACTATTCATGCTAGACACATGATCTTAATAATGATAGGAATCCTTGGTGCATAATCTATACTCATTCTCTACACAAAGCTATGATGACATCACCATTTATTATAAGGACTCCATCAATGAATCAAACCATAAAAATTGCATGACTACTAAGTAGCATACTTCTATTAAAATTAAAACATTACCTCCGTACACATTTCCTTAGTACTTCAAACAAAAACAAGTAAACCAAATAGAGTACGTAATGGTATTCACCATTAATCAAAGTCAAAATAGAGTATAGAGTTCATAGCATAATATATGTTTAGTAATACTACTTAATAACCTAGATGCACATAAATGAGCTTGGGTACTCATAATTGGAACCTTCATAACTTCCATACTATTCCTAAGCCTAATGACTACCGAAGTAATGACTACAGAGGATTTATTTAACCAAATCTCCACTATAGTTATTCATCCCCATTCTCTTCTAGCTTGAGCTCCTTAAATATCCCTTAGGAACATCTTTTCTAGGGTAAAAATTTTCATGTTGTGTGTAGAGATGGAACTTGGTCATTATAACCATCAGATCCATAACCTCATAAACTCTACACTATAATCACTATGTCTTGCTAATCCTAGAAGATGCACTAAAAATTTGAGAGATAGTTATCCTTCTACCAGTCAACACAAGATATATGTTGTACTCTCTAATTGGTGATAAAATGCTAAAGGGATAACCAATACAAAAAATTAATCCTTCGTGCCTAGGTGGATATCATGTTGGCATTAATCCTTTACTTAATGAGATAAGTGGACCAATGTTTCCCCATACAAAAAATTTAGTTTGTCCTCAAATGAGGCTATCAAGGTCTTAAGAGTGTATAACTTGGGTGTATCCTAATTAATTTTGGTGTTGAAGTCTTTAAATCCCTTAATGGTGATCTTGATTTCTTCAGTGGTGCTATCTATCATGATGGATGCAGTATTGAGTGTAATCATATCCATTTTCTCTAGCTCTATATTAAAATCCTCAACATTAGTTTTCACCTTTTACACACTCCCATCTAATATTTCTCCTTACTCATAGGCCTTAGTCTATAAAGTAGGGAATAACACTTCTAAATTTTGATCTTGATCCTTAAATTGGTTGTTGAGTGTATGGATGCTTCCCATGATTTGTGCTCACAATGACCTACTTGTTGAGTACACTTATACCATTAGCTTCTCCTTCTCTTTCTTTGCCTAATTTAAACATGTGTTTATATATGAGGCTTGGTTTAAGAAGCTTAATAAAATGGCATTTGATGCATCTACACCCTCTTACAATTTAGTGAAGAGGTATTCTACCTCTTGGATCTTATTAGATATATCTTTCTTTAGCATGATGCTAGATCTTCTTCTCCTTTTTGTATTAGCTTGGGTTTTAACCTTGAGAGCATATGCTCCACTAACAGATAAATTTTTTTGACCTATGAAAGGTCTAAAGTATCGACATCAACCATATGACATGGTTTAATTGTCTCTATGTGCTCATAGAGTTATTGTAGCTTGAATTTGGTGGCTTGTGCTTCATCCTTGGCTTCTTTTTTAATCTTTTTCCATTTCCTCACCTTACCATCATTGATGATGTTTTGGCATGTAACTTCTATTTCCATCTTGATCATCACGTTTCCAAATTAGACTAGGTTCATAGTATGAAGGTTAATAAGGAGGGAGTCCTACCCTTCATCAAGCTCTTTTAGGATTAAAGTAGCTATAATAGGTGCCTCAAATTGGGGCTCATCCATGTAGTGGTCTAGTGAAAATGAGAGTTGGTTATGCGTCAAGGTCATGGTGGCTTAGGGGGGCATAGTGTCATACATATAGATTCCTTCTTCCACTCTTCTTTCCTATGCCTTATCCCTTATATTCATTTTTTTGTCATCCTTCTCAATGATGGCCTTTTCAATTTTTACTTCTTAATATTCATTGGTACCATCACTCTCTTTGATGCTTACCTGAGAGGACTCACTTGTCTGATCCTTGGGTGTTTATTCTTCAGACTTCTCCCCCTCCCTTGTTTCTTCATCCTAAGGTTTCTCAATACTCACCTCTAGGAAACTTTATTTAGTGCCAACATCACCTTGTTGTTATTGGGGTTCCTCCACTATCTCTATTTATTTTTCTTAGGTTTTAGTATCACCTTATTTTTCTTTAGGCACCCCTTCACTACTCGAGCATGCCTCTTACATAGCTTATTCTACCTTCTTGGTGGGGTCACTTGGTGCTTGCCTAACCATTTAAATTACTGGTCTTACTCTTGTGATAACCTTCAGGGCCCTTTTATTTACCTTGGATAATTATTTTTATTGAGCAAGTCTCTACTTCTCTTCAAGTTACAATGCCTTATTGATGTCCTCCTCTCTCAATACAATACTCTTAAAAAAACTTCTTTTCTCCTCATCTATTTGTAGATTTAGTGTGGAGGCTTGTTTGCTAGATGAGGGATTTATTAGCTCCTCTATTTCCTCAATCATGGTATTCATGCCATTTTATAGGGATTCATGTATATCTTTGACACTTGGATCCTCTTCTCCTTCTATCTACATGATATAGGTCCCTACTTTTTCTTCTTAAATTTATTATATTATGGGCATGAGGGTCACCTCTTTCTCCATCTCCAAAAGAGTTATAATAGGGAATGCAATATGTACACTGGTCTTTTTCTTGTGCTTCTTGTTGGAGGAATAAATCTCTTATATAAAGGTCATGCACCTATTTGGAGCTAGGGGTAAAATTGGTTCTCTAGAGGTAATATTTAATTAAATGCAGTCCATGATCTCTTTAATCTTATCACCCTATTTTATTTGGAGTGTCTTCTCCTATATATTTGACACAACTTTCCCTTCATCATCGAATAGGAGGGGGTGATCATCATTTACAATATCACTACCCTTCTTGTGAAACTTCATTTCATAGTAGAGGTTGAATATATTCCCATTTATTATCACTTTATGGATGGGATGGATGTTCATCATATTAGTGTCAACTTCCTCATATTTGGTGGCCTTGGCTCTAGGGCACACAAAATGGTGCCTTATCTTACTTCCATCTTGATTCATGGTCTTAATTAGGATCTCAAGTTGTTGCACATTAGGGATCCTCCTTAGTACCATCATGAAATACTTGGTAGAGAACATGTAAGGCAACCAAAGCCACCCTGATAGGTTTCCATACATGAGTACTAGGTGCACCATATAGACGTACTGCATCACAATAAAGGTTATTGTTCCTACCATTTTCTAGGGAAGTTCTTAAGGGATTCACCACTCTCTCCCAAAGGCTTTTATGTACTTGTCACACCAACCTTTCACCCTAGTCTTATGTTTCTATGAGAAGTTGGGTGGGTAAATAAAGTGTTGATACTTTATGTAGGGTACTCATGGTTGGGTGAGAGTACCCATATGTGGTCATCATCACTATCCAACACACCTATATCCTCTATCACTATCAAAATCAACATATACCACCATTGAAAGGTTTCATGCACTTGATGGCACTCTTACACATTTTTGACAATATCCTCAGTAATGAACATAGAGATGTTGAATTTTACTCCTTATAACATGTGGTGGGAAATACATAATAAAGTCTTACTAATGTCCTACCACTGACTTCTAAAGTATATTTTGGAACTAAACAAGTATAATGTTTCCCTTGTGTCAAGGTCTTAGATGTCCTTAATGGGGAACACAAAACCTAACTTATAGTAGCATAGGATCTTTGTGACCCTTTCAACCTTTAATTAATCCTCCATAATTTCATAGATGTCTACCCCTATGCTAGGTAGTCCCATGATTCTATTAACGAGGCTCATGGAGATCCTTATGTGTCATCTTACAATGTAAAATCAGTCTCTATGTATATGTGAGAGGAGGAATTGCACCAATTATTTTAGATTTTTAAATCTTGGTAGCTTAAATAGTTACATGGTGCCCATGGTTGCTAATTTTCCTCTGATGGATACATCAAAGAGTATGGCACCCACCTTTATCTTCTTCCCTGTGTCTACCATCCAGTCCTAGTTCAACTCTTATGCATTCTTTCATATTTTAGGGTTGTAATCTTTGAGATTACACATGTGCATAAACCACACCTACTTATTTACCATGATGCCTCTAGGGGTAATTTAATTTCTTTATAAGAAAGATTTACACTTGCTTCTAGATCTATTTCTATGATACTTATGCTTTCCACAATCTGCACCTCTCATTTTGTGATAGTTGCTTCTTTCATTGCATGTGCTTTATTTGTACCCTTATGGGCTTATGGTGGACCTATGTGTGACTTATTTTTTCCCATTTTAAACCTAATTATGTTAAAATGTGACCATTTGATTCTATCAAAGCCCAAAATCATGCTTGGTTTTTCTTCACAGTCATGGGAAATGTGACTGTGCATTTAGCTCTCAAGCTTCATATGCCATTAATGGTGGCCTATTAATTTTTCAAAACTTTTGTTTCCCTATTTGTTTATAAATTTATCTCCACTCACCTCTTTTTCAACTTAGATCATAACATAATCTTCTCTTTGTTCACTCATTCTCACTTGGAGGTTTATGGATGCTTAGTTTTATCTCTAGTATTGGTTTTTAGTTTTAATGGCTTTGGCTCTTTACACTACTCAAAATTTTAAAAATAAAAATAACCTTGATACCTCAGCCATATATTCCTTTATAATATGTTTTTAGCTACCTCATTAATGGTTGGCTTCATGGGTATTTCTTTAAAAAAATTTAAACCCATTAAATCCACTAAAATCTACCATTGACTACTCATTTATCATAGATATTTATTCTTCCACCACTATGACATTAATTTTGCTAATGGTTTATTTAATGAAGTGATAGGTAATCCAAATGGTCACTTCATGTCAACAATTAGGTGGGTACCATCTATATTGATGGTCATTCCCTTGTGATTTATTCAACTTGGCATGACCTTCACCATTCTTATGGCAACCTTGGCATAATGCTTCACATGCATGTATTTCAACCTTCTTAGTTTAATCTATTTTTAGTGTTGTACTTCCTTACAAGCATGCCTCTTTTTCTTGGTCAATTTCTCTATGCTTTCATGTCTCTCACTTTATCCTTCCCTAATCTATACAAATCCTTGTACTAGTCATCTAGTGCCTCATTATCTCTTCTTTATTTCTTATGCATGAACATCTTGTGTGCCCCCCTTTATTAACTTGAAATTATATATTTTGTAAACTTAGAAAACTTCACATCACCCAAAAACTTAGGTGCATTACCTTAGGCACTTAAAAGTGATTGTACTTGACTCACCCAATTGGATTTATGCATGTAAGTACCAAAATAGGTTTCCTATAGGCTTGAAAGTGTCCTTCTTATTCACTCAACAAAAAATACATCAACATATGGAAAGATTTGGCTTGTACCAAATTTTATTATGGTCAAAATGAAACAATTAACTTGTGACTAGGAAGTTGGTGTTTGATAGTGCAAGTACCATCTTAGTGATTGTATATCTTTAATCTATTAATGTTAAATTTTATAAGGAGTATTTCACCTATCAACATGCATAGCTTGCATGCACTAGTCTCTAATAAATTATGGATGGCATAAGGTCCCATCCACATAATTTGTAGCTTGCCTAGGTCCTTGAGGTACTTAGAGTCATATAACAAGACCAGTATAGCTTTGGTAAATACCTTGTGCTTGATGTGCTTATCATGTCATAGCTTTTAGCATCCCTTTTCTATCTACTAACTTCATCGTGTATGGGTGTATGTATCATCCAAGAATTCTAATTCTTCCAAGCATGTACTTAAATATTTGTGGTCATCCAACTAACCAATCCATGTGATGCACAATGAAATCACTAAGAATTCCATAGGTAAAATGGCCTCTATGCCAAATACCAGTTGAAATAGTGTAATCTTGTTTAGGTGCTTATACATAGTGTGATAGGCCCCTAATACTGATGACACATGATCACCTTAATATTTATGACTAATGTCACATATTTTTATGAGGCACATTCTCAATATTTAATTAAATGCTTTTGTAGTGAAATTTTCTTAGAGATGTTAAGGTGTCATTTTATGGTGCACTACCATATAGTTAATTATCAAGATCAAAATGGTTTCATTGATGAAGTGTACCCAATGATCGCTAGTCAAGATAAGTGAGCATCCATAGAGACTAATGATATTATCCTAGATGAATCTTGCTACTATGGTAGATGTAAAATCTTTGGTTGACACTACTTTGACCCACTTGGTGAAGTACTTTATGGTAGCTAAAATGTATCATGCACATGTGCACCTCAAAATGAGAATAATAGGCCCAACAAAGTCAATGGCCCATTTTTTAAATGGTGCCTAGATAAGGATAAGGATGAGAGGTATCTCATCCTGATGGTTTGGTTTTCCTTTGCATTGGTATATGTCACATATTTTGGCATACTCTTTTGCATCATGAAATAAAGTTGGCCACCACAAGCCTAATTATATTACTTTATGCACTATAGCATCTCTAGCACAATGGTCTCCTACAATATACTCATGCATCTCTTGTAGTATTGATTCCCTTTAATTTTCTAATACACATCAACACATGACCTCATCATAGCTCAACTTATGTAGTTTAATGCCAATGAGTTGAAAATGGGCAGTATGAACTATGAGATGCTTCTTTTGCTTAGTCATCATGGTCTAGGGCACAAATCTAGAAGTTAAAAATGTTTCTATCTCTACCAAGTCTTTGGGTATGTACTAGAATCTATAAAGGTGGATGTCAGGCATATCATCTTAAATAGGCATTGTCACATTACTAGAGTTGATGTGGGATAGATGGTCTGGGCCTAAGTTTTATTTTTTAGGATTTACTAAAACATAGAACTATAACTCTTGAAACAAAACAATCCATTAACAAATTTACCCATGTGGAATGGGATTATTTACTAGGTACTTGAGTACCTCATGATTAATGAAGAAGATGAAGGGGTCACCAATAAATATTATCAAAACTTCTATAAGGCATAGACCATGTCAAGTGCCTCGTACTCAGTTGTGGTATAGTTTTTTTCTACCTTGATTAGTTTTATACATGGAAAATAAATGGGATGATCCATTTTGCCTTCACCTAGTTACACTAGAATGACACTTATTACAATATTATAGGCATCAACATGGACATGGAAGGGAGTTGCCTAGTTAATAAATTACAATATCAGTGTACTTGCTAGTTTAAACTTTAGTGTCTCAAAAGCATCTTCTTGTATTGTGTCCCAATAAAATGGGCCATCCTTTCATAAGAGATATTCTAGTAGAATCATAATCTTAGCATAGTTCCTTATGAACTTATTATAGTACCCATAATGTATAATAAAGGCGTAAATGTCTTTCTACATTGATAGGGTCTAAAGCTAAAAGATTATTACAATCTTTCTTGGATCAATGAGCAGACCATCCTTGAAAATGATGTGCCTAAGCAAAGTGCTAAAGGGCATTGAAAAAACACACTTATTAAGGTTCAATGAAATTTATAACTACTTGAACCTTTCAAACATAAGGCATAAGTTATCATAGTGATCCTTCACTAACTCATACACTATCAAATCATCTAATTATAATTGGAGGAACTTATGAATGAAGTATTTAAAAGTAGTGATCACCACTCAAGAGAATATAGATGGCACATTATTCAACCCAAAGGGCATCATGTTATTAGTAAAACAACCCCATTTAGTCATAAATGTGGTTTTGGGCTTGTCTTCTTCCTCAATCTAGATTTGATGGTATCTTGAGAATCCATCAATAAAGGTGTATATCTCACAACCTATGATGCCATCTAATACTTCATCAGTGAATGGAGTTGGAAAAGGGTCAATTACGCATGCATGATTCAATTGTCTATAGTTATTTTAGTATTTTTAGGAAATTAGATGTTTAATTCCTAAATAATAAATGGGTCTAAGTAGATAAAATCAATAAATAATGTATAATAATTAGGCTACTAATTTGTGAAATTTGATTATAGTTAGGGCTTTTCTAAAAATAGTAGTGAGAGAGAGAAAATTAAACTAATCTAATTTTATGCTATTCCAATTGAGAAAGGGTCTAGAAATTTGTGTGTAGGTTTGGGAGACTATTGAAAATAGAAATATAGAGTTTGTTTCTTGATTCGACAAGAGCACCAAAAGTGTGACACCCTAGGTTCTAGTTTTGTAGTCTTATCTTGGCATTATTGTCCTGATGATCTAAGTTTTATGGGTTTTGTACATTAGGTCTGTGTGACCTTGCTTATGAAATATCAAATGTTGAAAGTTTGTAGAACTCATTGTATACCTAATTTATTTTTCAATACCCTAGGTCCTTTTTATTCTTGAACTTAAATGTAAAGTTTAGAGAAAGGAGAGGAGGGGTTAGTGTGTAAAAAATACACTAGACATACTTCACATCCCATGTGTAGGCATGCTACCTATATACCAATACTCTAAGGAGGGATCAAGCTATATTTAGTTCTCCCATTGAAGTTCTTATTTTAATAGTGTGATGAAAATGCAAGTAAATAAAAAACTAGGTGTACTTGAAATGACTAGGGATTGGTGTAAAGATTTGAATAAGATTTAAATACTATTAGATGGATCTATGAAAAGAATAAAGAAAATTTCTTGAGTAGTCTTACTTGTATTCTTTCTTCTCTCTTATAAATGAGTTCCAACCCTTATAAATGGACTTTGAATCTAATTTTATATTGGATTTAATGATCATAGATTAAATGAATTCATGTTAATTTAACATTAATTAGGATAAGGATTCAGAAGAATATGACCATTAGAAGATAAAATACACTTGAATAATAGTGCCATAAATAGGACACCTTAGGTTTCAGCACTGTAGTCTATGGTTTATGGGACCTAGGGGGATGGATTAAGCATAGAAAGAGCAATCTGGGTCTATAAGGTTTTAGTTTGGGAGGCTATAGATGATTGGGAATCAATGAAAACATGCATATGAGGGTCATGAGAGCAAGTAAGATGGACCTATGGATTGGGTGTCATTCGTCACACTCAAGTTACCAAATTTTGAATTTTAAATGATTAAATTTTCCCCTCTTTATTGTAATGATGCATCAAAGTGAAATACTAGGATAAAGGAAAAATATAAAGCATAGTTGAACTTACATGTAAAGGTGAAGCTTATGAAGTTATGTGATACTAGATGTGCATAGAGAGAGCACAGTGTGAAGTGTGAATCTATAATGAAAAACATAGAGTAGATCAATCCTTACTAGATATACTATATATAAAACAAGAATGTACAAAATTTGGTAAGAGATAGAGGAAGAGAAAGGAATGAATACACCTCACTGGGTACGTGAACCAATATAAAACCTATTGTGATGTTGGATTGTGGTGGGTATGTGTTGTACCAAAATTAATATCATGAATAGATATGAGTGCTTAATTCCCTAAAAGTGGCTCAAGAATGCAAAGTTAGGCCCTCTAGCTCCATCATCACCTACTAAGTGAAGCTAATGAATCATGCATGTGTTAATCAATGTTTAGACTATGTGTCTAATCCCTCTAAATATGTGGATCAATAATATAAAGGCTAGACCTTTGGCTCCATCATTACCCCATGAATTAAAGCTATAAGGTAATACCAGTATAGAATAGATGTCATAGGAGATGGATCCTGAATCCCATGAATGTACTATGATCTAACAATGTTGGTGTGGATATCCAAATGTATTATAGAAAATAGGCCACTCTTGGCCATTTCAAAAGATGGAGATTAGGATTGTATGAAAGCTACTCTAAAAATAGTGAAATAGGCTTATGTGGAAGCCAACTTGAGAACTCAGGTATTCAAAAGGTTAAGCTTATATTAATTTTAAACTTTGAAAAGGTATGGAAACCACCTAAAGATGGAGTAAGGCATGAAACTACTAAGAAATTCTTGGAAATAAACTAAACTTCAAAAAAAGGAAGGATCAATGTGCCATGCACATTACCCCCAATCACTAGTGTCTGGAACATGGATTCTGATCTAGAAGTTATATCAAATTCCTAGTCTAAAACTAGAAGTGAGAGCCATCATGTTGTGCATGATGCCCCCTATATTTGGATTCTCTGAGCAAAAACTATACTGAAACATGTTGAATTTGGATAGTACTGAGCTAACAAACCTATGACTAAACTCACTTTTCTATTTGTTTCTATAAAAAATATTTTTTTACTATTTGGATAGGATCACCAAAAATAGGACACCTTACTATTTGGTAGTCCAACTTTGGCACTATTATCTAGGGCTACATCTAGTAATTATTCTAGATTATTTGATATCTTCTTGTTCTATTCTACTTATTCTGATGTCTAGATTATATTTGAAGTGTTCTAAAAAACTAATTTTTTATCATTAAGAGCTTTGATCTATTGTAAAAAATCCCCTATTTGTTTCTCCTTCTTCTGAGGATAGGAATGAATATGTTGGAATGACTACCCTTAGCATAAAGAGCCCTGTAAGTGTGTTAAGTTGGAAATATACATGATATAGTAATAATAATCAACAAGATATCTCAAGATATAACATGGTTTATATTAAGAGATTTTTAGATCAATAAGGGTATACCTAGATAGATATAAAAATCTAATAACATGTGGAATGTAATGAAATAGAATCAAAAGTATTATTGTTAGTTTTTAACAAGGAGGGATGGAGCATGATGTCCATCATGGCATCTAAGAAAGCAACGAAATACATGATATGGATCATGGCATTACAAATAGGAAAAGTAATCAGGCAATAAACATACAAATCAAGAAGCATATAAGAGTGGCCAAGGGGCCAATCAATCAAGGGACATGGGTACGTGTCACTCAAAATAGAAAACAAGCATACGAGGTATGTTCAAATGTCACATACACATATAATTAAAATAATCAAGTTGGCATGGAAGCCACAATCACATAGAAGAGTAAAAGCAAAGGACATTGGAAAATGTCATAATGCACACACATGAATAGAAGAGATGGACATTGGTAAATGTCCTAAGGCACATATAATAGACAAACAAGAATTAAAAATGCAATCCAACAAGCTATGCTAAGTAAGAATAGAAAACATGTAACAACTAGAAAGATAGAATCACATCTAACTAATCAAATCAAGAGTGAAAGTATACAAGACATGTTTAGTACAAGACTAGGTATATGCTAGGAGATACACAAGTGATAGATACCAATGAAATCTTGATATAGTAATCTATGTAATCTAGTAAGTAATATACATCATCAGGATAACTTGGAGTATGTAGTATAGGAATGACATAACTTGGATGGTGTAGTCATGTAGAAGATGCACCCAGTGGGTATGTATATTGATGTGTGTCTCAAATGTAGAAGTAGGATGCCCCCTCAATGGGTAGATTAAAGTAATCAAGGATCTGGATGTCATTGCACACACTCAAAGAAGATCAAGTGAAGCATGGTAATGTAGATAAATTGACAAATAATATCATATAACAATAATTGTAAGTGTAGCATAGTAGTAGTAATATAAAGCATGGATGATACACACAATCAAAATGTTATTGGTGTTTTGACATTTTTGAATGTTTTTGGATTTTGAAATGTTATATTATTTTTATATTTTGAAATTTTTAACTATGTACAATCAAGCAAAAGTGATTATGTACAAGCATGTAAAGAAAATAGTATGTACATGATAATAAAAAAGACTAGGCTAGAGGGGGGAAGGATCCAAGGATGGAGCTTGTTGGGGATGGAAATATAAGAAAAGATCATGGCCATCATTAAATGCCTTGAGATCATCATCATAAGTATCATCATATGCTACAAATGTTGTGTTTATACTATCATCATGTAAAAGGTGAACTAAAGGTTCATCTAGTGGTGGAGATGTTGACTCTAATTTAGGGCATTTAGTCCTATGAGTAGATAACTTTAGTAGAATTGGTGGATCTATTGTTATTGGTAGTGCTATATTTAAATAATGCCTTGATCCTATAGTTTACCAAATCTCTATTATAAATTTGTACATGAGTTTATATCATGGTTGTAATCCTATGAAAAGTACAAAATGGGAAACCATCTTGATATGATAATTTTTTGATAGATCTATGTCATACTGTAGGTAATGTGATCAATCCATGATCAGGTAATACATGTAACATAAACTATGGGTGATGTTGTGTGCTACCTATTTGAATTTAAATAATTGGCTCTATATTTTTAGAGGTAACCATGTTAATTATATGTGACAAGTGATTTATTTGTGGCTGAGTGTGGAGTATATCCTGTGAGTGTAGTGTAAGATGTTAAAAGTGTTGTAGGATGTGGTATGAGAGCTATCAAGTCATCTTAGTACTCTCTTGGGCTAATTAGTTTAAATCTCAATCTATACAACTAGTCATAAATGAGTTTGGGTGTTGTATCATCATCTAAAAAATCTTGTGAATCTATATCAACATCATGTACATATGATAACTCAGAATTTACCACAAGGGGTAACTATGATATAAGAGTCATATCATCTATAGTAGTGGAATATGGTACTAATGTAAAGGTATTTTTAACTAGTGGGGTAACTATAGAATCAACTAGAACTATTGGTACTACTATCGGTGATGGTGAATGTGTAACATGTGTTAGAACTATAACTGAAGGAGTAGTTGGGATAGCTAAAGCTACTATGATTGGAAAAATATCTAGAGTTAAAGGTACGACTGTAAGTGGAGGAGTGAGATAAAGTGATAGTCTCTCCAACCTCATATGTATGTATCTAATCAAGATAAATTCTATGAGGTGGTGACTATACAATGAGATATGGTGTTCCATCTAGAAAAATAGTTGAAGATGACTCTATAGTTTTATAATACCTAAATGGTTGGTTGTCTACTAGACATGTGTATAGATATCCCTCATGGAGAAATTTAATACATCAATGCAGACTAGAAAGAATGGTCCCCATAGTGTGTATCTAGGGTCATTTGATTAAAATATTATAATGGAGAAGACCTAGCATGACCTGGGACTATGTAGAGAGGGTTTTTGGTCCCATCATTATATCTAAAGTAATAGTGCCTAATATATGTTGGGGTATATCATCTAACCCTCAAATGTTCTTATATGATTTTTGCATGGATGTCAAATCTATGCCCAAGGCATATAAGAATGTGATATTACATATATTCAGTTTGGAACCACTATCAACAAGAACTCTCTTGACTACATTGGTTTTGACTTGAACTTGTATGAATAGTGGCAAATTTTGATCAATAACTATCTAAGAAGGCATGTCCTCACTATCAAAATAAATTGCATCTTCTATAGTTTTTAAAGCGTTGACCATTGATGCAAAATAAGAATTTTATAAATTAATCAACATAGAAGTCTGAGTGTATGATAAAGAATGTCCCTGAATACTTTAGTTTTCTTAAGTAGTTATAACATGGAAATATTAGCTGGAGTGTTTCTCATTTGATCAATAATGTCATATGCCTTGTGTAAATGTTCCTGTGTAACTGGGTTGGGCCTAGGATTGGTAGGAATGGAAGGATGATGGGGTTCTTGGCTAGGTGGAGGCATAGTGGCACATCGAGTAATAGATCTAACTACATTATCTACTATTTATTTAGGAGTAGTAGTAGTTATGGGAGGAGAGAAAATATAATTAATGGGTTGAGGTGGTGGAGGGACAAAAGGTGTCAATTGGGCTCTTTGGTGATGGGTAGTGTCCTAGGGAAGAGAAAAATAGACCATGCAACATGACTCAACATGGGGTAGAGGCTCCAAGGGAGGTGATGAAAAATATGTATTAACATGTTTAAGAATAACTTGTTTAACATCATCCCATATAATGAAAAATAATCATGAAATGCAAATAATGAAGCTTTATACTAAAATATGATAAAATTTATGATTCATGTACATGATAGGACCCATTATGGTTTCTTTATTATTTGCAAGAAATGTAAGAAAATTTTGTAAATAAATGAGAAACATTTTTGTAATTTGTGTTTTTATGTAAGGTGATACCTCAAGAAGCAAAGTAGGAGCTAGTACATGCAACTAGGGATTTTTCAAAAATATTTTTGCAAAATACTATGAATTTTTGAAATTAAAATTGAATTTATGAGTTAAGTATTGAATAAAAAATTCAAAAATTGATGGGAAAGTGATTGATTTAATGGCAACTAGGATTTTGAGAAAAAAATGAATATTTTTTATTTTTACTATGAATTTTTGAAATTTGAAGTGACTTTTTTATTTTAATATGCAACTAAAAAAATAGAAAATGATTGGAAAATTGTTGGGAGCTAGTTAATGCAACTAGGGTTTGAAATAAATCTATTTTAAAATTTAATACAAAATTTTAAAATTTGAGAGCAATTTTTAATTTTAATAATCAATAAAAATTCAAAAATTAATGGTAAAAATTAGCTAGGGATTTACCCTAGGGTTTCTATGTAAAATTCAAAGTAAGTTGAGTTCACCAAATGTTTTATTATTTTTAAGAAATCAGATGTTTAATTACTTAATAAGAAATGGGTCCAAGTAGATAAAATTAGTATATAATGTACAATAATTAGGATACTAATTTGTGAAATTTGACTGTAGTAGGGATTTTCTAAAAATAGTAGTGAGAGAGAAAAAATTAAACTTATCTGATTCTGTGTTGTTATAACTCAGACCATGATTGGATTGAGCACCAAAAGTAGGACACCTTGGGTTTTAACACTATATTCCTATCTCAATGTTGTTTTCCTAGTGATCTACATTTTTTGGGTTTTATGTGTCAGGTCTGTGTAACCCTGCTTGTGAAATATTGAAGCCTAAGAGTCCATGTAACTTGTTGTGTACCTAATTTAGTCTTTAACACCCCAGGTATTTTTTGTGCTTGAACTTGAATGTAAAATTTAGATAAATGAGAGGAGGGGCTAGTGTGTAAAGAATACATTGGATGCACTTCACACCCTATGTGTGGGAATGTTGCCTACATACTAATACTCCAAGGAGGAATCAAGCTATATGTATTTCTCCCATTGAAGTTTTTTGTGAAATAGTGTGATGAAAACGTAATTAAATGCAAAACTAGGTTTACTTGGAATGACTAAGGACTAGTGTAAAGGTTTGAATAAGCTTAAAATACTATTGGATGGTTATATGAAAAGAATAGGGAAAAGCGCTTGAGTAGTCTTGCTTCTCTCTTGTAAATGAGTGCCAACCCTTATAAATGGACTTTGAATGGCCTTTTATAGGGGATTTAATGATCCTAGGTTAAATGAATTTATGTTAGGTTGACATGAATTAGGATAAGGATTCAGAAGAATATGACCATTAGAAGCCAAAACACACTTGGAAAATAGTGCCAAAAATAGGACACCTTGGGTTTCAACATTATAGTCCAAGTTTAGGAACTATTATCCATGGCTAATAGGACCTAGGGGATGGATTAAGCATGGAAAGAGAAATCTAGGTCTGCAAGGGTTCAATTTGGGAGGCCATAGATGACTAGGAATCAATTAAAATATGCTTATGAGGGTCATGAGAGCAAACAAGATGGACCTATGGATTGGATGTCATCAACCACACTCAAGTTACCCAATTTCAAATTTTATATGACTATAATAGTCAACACAAATCAAGATTTTCCTATCCTTTTTGATGCTAGTGAGAATGGGGCTAACCCATCCAAATTTTTGCATGGGGTAGATGATGCCTATGGATAGCATGCCATCAATCACCATCTTGACTTTGGCACAAAGATTTGGGTTCATCTTGTAAGGTCACTTCTTGATGGGTCTTGTACCATCGACTAGTTTGATGCTCATCTTCTCAAGGGATGGTTATGTGCCTTTCATATCTTTGTAGTTTCAAGGGAATAAGTCTTTGAATCCATTCAATAGATCCACAATATGCAATAGTTCCATGTTAGACTAATAGGCATCGAGAGTGGTAATTTTTTGTTTCCCCTCTAAACTAATATCTACCTTGGTATTTTTTTATGATGCTTGATAGGGTTCATTCTTCTCCTAGTGTGAATATTTGACTTTTATACTATCCTCAATATAGTTATCAAAAAAAAGGGTAGGGTCTTCTTCTTATTCTAGGGCACTATCCTCAAATTAGCATACTAATTTCCTTTTGCCTGTCAAATTCTTCCATTTTCATGCCTTCTATGTGTCATCATCTTCATCACTAGAGTCACTAGTAAGAGTATTATCTTCAAATAAGGTTGGGGAACTAACCATTTTTGCCAAACATGTATTTTAGGTGATCCTCTAATATTTTATTGTCTTCAAATACTAACCTTGAACTATTTATAGTGGCTTAGTCAATTCAAGGTTTTACGAAGAAAAGAAGAAGGTGTGAATAAAATGCTCCTTAAGGGCATCCTAATTGGTTATCTCATAGCATGTATCATTGAATATGTACCATGCCTAAGCCCAATTATTCAATTTCATATAGAAGGTATGCACCAATAAATTCCTTGGGTTATTTTCATCACAGGTAGTCCACATTTAATTATAAAAATACACATGTGATATAGGGCCAGAGTCACCAAAGTACATTAAGATGTCTAGGTCCTCATTACTCTTTTTGTATATAATGAAAATGGTTACTTGATGTAACCTGTCCTTACACTGCTCTGAAATCATCAACAAACTGATACAGACCTATCTAGATCATTCATTCTTTGTAGCCCTATTTTCCCTATTTATTGGCCATAACTCCTTCTAGGTTAACTCAATCATGAAATTAAAACCATTTATGGATACCCATTAATCCCTTATATAACATAATAAAAAATATCCTGAGGTTACTTTGTACGGAATTGTACTTCCTTCTTTAAGCCCTGTTCTAATTAGCCCTCCTTGAATGCAAAACACCTTGTCCAAAGTAAAGTATGGACTTTCTAATCAAACCAAGCACCATTATAGATACCAATTATCTTCTTACAGGTGAATAAAATGTTTTTTGGTGCACTTCTTTGGAGAAATCCACTTTTCCTATATTGGCCTATGCTCTTCATCTCACATACACCTAGGATCCACTTGGTAATTGTTCTTTTCCATACTTATCCGTACTGTAGCACCTTCAGACCAATTCCAACAGTCTTATAACACCTTCATGGTTCATATTGAAAAGTTTCAAGAGGTTTCAATGACTAAAACTCATTTTGAGGGCTAGAAGCTAATTCAGGATTTTCCCTTGGACAGTCACAGGCCGAGACCTAATTAATTTTGCTGGGAGTGTTGTAGCATGTTTCAAAGGTTAAAATCACTTGTCTAGGATCTTTTTTAACCACATACACCTTATCCAATAATCATCCAAGTCATATCAACCATCTGTACCTTCCAATGCTTAACATTTCAGTTGTCTTGATTGTATTTTCATAACAGTCAACAGGGTTCTTAGTTTCTTTTCAAATACAATGGTCAACAGGGTTCCAAGATGATATACAAACATTTCAACATATAAAATACCTTGCCATTAATATTCTCTATCAAAGATGACTTGATCAAACCATTTACTATGTGAAACATGCAACTTTCTTGTCTTTTCCTATACACTGTCACCTACAGGCCTGAATTCCAACTGTGGAGTTTTAAGATATCAAAAGAGATTTTTAAAGCCTGTTTCTTATTCCTTTTGGTTTATACTTGAATTTAGAATTATCTCCATATCATTATGAACTTCATGCAAACATTTATACATTGATTTTATCTTAGACAGTGGGCTGTAGTTTTTGGATACCTGAATACCCTATTTAGGCCTGTTTAGGCTTTTTATACATTCAAAGTACTTAAGATCTCTTGGTCACGTCATATTGGTTTTTAACTTGTTCCAAACACATAATATATCTATTATACATGTATCTTTCACAATTTTCTTTGAATAATCATCATACACACTTACATACACACATATATATAGGCCTGTCACCAAAATTCACAAAGAAACCATATATGAAACAAATACATTCATTCTTATTAGATCAAATAGAAGACTTACAGCTCTATATAACATTTAGTTCCAGTGTCCCATGGCTTTCAAAGCCTTTCTTTCTCCTTCACACATTCTTTTCTCCTTCTCTTCCCTTTAACATCTCTTGAGTGAGGTCCTCCCTAACTAATTCTTCTCTCTATCCTTCATTTTATCTTCTTCCCCTTGAATGAGAGGACTTTTCCTCTCTATCCTTATTCTCTTATATGCCCCTCTCATCCTCTCTTATCTTCTCATCCTCTCTCTTTTATGAATTCTTCTTTTTCTCTCTTTTCAAGAACTTTCCTTCTAACTTTTACGCCCAAATTGGGCTTAAGGCAAACAAATGTTGTTTTTAAGTTTCAAGAATATACTAAGGTTGAAAATAGTTTCAACCATTCCCCCCTGATTCCCTCAACAGCCTAACCATCACTTTTTACCTTTTTACTTTCACTTTTTGATAATTACATTTTACTTTCAAGGTAAGTTTTAAAATCTCACAATTTGGAGGGAAAACCAGAATTTGAATTTTCATGCTAGAATTTGAAACTATTGTAGATGCTCCTGCATCATACTCTCCCTCTAGAAAAGATTTGAACCTTAGTTCAAATGAAATGCTGCCTCCTCACTTTAGTCTTCACTTGTATACCTGGATCCCAAGGTCTTGTTGCCAATACCAATGCTTGTCTTTGTTTTTGGTGGTCTTTGTCCTTCATCTTCTTGCTTTTCTTCCTCTTCTGGTATGTTCTTCTCCTTATTTCTTTCTCAGCTGCTAGCTCCTGTTTCCATGCTTCTTCATCTTCATACATGTCCTCTTGATCTTCTTGTTGTTCTTCTTGCTTCAAAAATTTGTCCATTGAACTATGGACTTCATTCATCTCCACAATTTTAACCCCTGCATTCAAAACATCAAAGGCAATGTTAGAAGTAAAAACTTGAGACCATAAGGTCTCCTGGCTGCCTCCACTCGTCTGCTCTTTGGCCAAATCTACCCTTAATATCTTTCTTTGTTATTTCCTCAATTTATTTTCCATCTAATCAATGGTGTCACCATGTTGATAGGTGTCTCTACACAACTCTCTTGGAGGGTTCAACAACTCTTCTATCCTCTTCATCTCTTCACTCAACACAAGCTCATCCAAATCTTCATGTCCTATATCAAGCTTAGGACCAGATTGTCTTTCATCCTCTATAAATACATTCATCCACTTTGTGGTTTCTTCATACAAATCAGCTTCTTCATTATCATCAATATACTTATCAAAAACACTATTACCTTGTGTTTCCTTGTTCGTTTCAAACATGTGAACTGATTTCACATTTCCACTTTCATCATCTATCCTCTTGGAACTCCCTCCTTTCTGAATATTAGTTCTTACAGCCACTTTCCATCTTTCATACCTCATGAAAATATCATTGAAGGATTCAAAAACATCATCACAAACAAATTGTTTACCTTTCATCTTTATATCTTCATGCTCAACCTCATTATTCTTTGAGTAGTTTTCTTTCTTACCTTCATTCTCTTGGCTACTAGAATCACCTTCAATCCTCTTCCATTGTCTTCTTGGTGTTGTTGCCTCAACACTCACATCTTCTTTCTTTGCCTTCTTAGGCATCCACATTTGATTCTTCTTCTCATCATTTGACTTCACAAGCCATTTAGGCATCCTGTAACCATGCTTTTATACCAACACTTCCTCTTGCTTGGGAGTTTGCTTCTTCCACCATTTAGGCATCACATACCCATGCTTAAATTCTCTTTTTGAAGGCTTTATCATCTTCCTTAACTCTTGCACCTGTACATTAGCAGCTTTATGCTCACAATAACAATCAAAATCAGGTCTTAACACTACATTTACCTCTTTGATAGCTTGGTCTATGGAGCAATCTTTCTCTTCCTTTGTGCTTGGCGGCTCTCTTTCTTCCTCTTGGCATTTAATGGCATCATGGAATTCAGCTTCCTATTCTACCTCTTCTCTTACTTGTATGGGTTCTTCAACACCTCCCTCATGCATTAACCAATGCATCTTTTCTTCTTTATCAATAGCAGCAAACTCACTTCTCTCTCCTCTTACACATTCACTTGTGCATTTGGTATCTTCTCTTACACCAATATCTTCACTCTCCAAGGCTCTTCTCTTGACCTTCATAAGGCTGCTCATACCTGCAATTACCCACTCAAAAGCAGCATTAGAAATAAAAACAAGAGACCATAATGTCTCCATAAGTGTCCTTTTCATCAACACTCTCATCTTTTCAAGTGCTCTTCCTGGCACTTCATCTTTTCTTTCTTCTCACTTATTCTCCTCAATGAGAACCTTCTTCACAATCTCTTTCTCTTGCTGCTCACTTGGCAACCTTCTTATCTTTTTCAAGCCTCTATGGGCTTCTCTCTTCATGGCAATCTCATTTTGCCTTCTCCTTTTCACTAGGAGATCTATTGGCCACTTTAACCTCCTCCTAATTGGCCATACCCATGCTTTCTTATCCATCTGCATCCAAGACTCATATTCATCTTTAATCTTAGCTAACTCTCTCTTCAAATTAGCAATCTCTTTATCAAGTACAAAACTATCCATACCTTTGATGCTTGCTTTCTTCTTGGTGCCCTCCTGTACCTTGCTACTCTGTAGTGCCTTCAACAACACTTCCATCTCTGAGATATTCACCCAAGTCTTTTCCACCTTGGTCTCTTGATCCCTTGTCTCACCCAAGCCTTTTCTCCTTGACTGGTCTTTTGACAATCTCCTTGATCTCACCTAGGCCTTTTGCATCCTAGTCTTTTGATCCTTTTCACAATCCTGCATCAACTCTTATACAACACTTCATGAAATACAGATCATAAATACAAGATTACCTTGCTTTGGATCTTCTTCTTGATCATCCACTGTGCTCTCTTACTTTTGAGCTCTCCAAGCTTCAAACTCCATCCTTTACCTCACCTAAGTCTATTTCACCTTAGTCTTTTGGCAAACTATCCAAGCTTCTTCTTGGATCTTCACTAAGCCTTCCTTGGCTTCTTCTTCTCTTCTTAAGCCTCAATGGCTTGGCTGTCTTGAACCTACAACTCCTTCATTTTATTGCTTCTCAACAAAATAAACTTCAAATCAAATATCAAAATTATTCATACCTTTTCTCCCCAGGGTCTTCTAGCACTTTGTCTTGCTAATCCTCTTGCCAAATCCTGTAACAACTCATTAGAAATCACAACCAACACCAAGTTACCAATTCCCAAGAGCTTCAAGCTCTGATACCGAATGATGTAAGCTGTCCTTACACTACTCTGAAACCATCAACAAACTGATATAGACCTATCTAGATCATTCATTCCTTGTAGCCCTATTTTCCCTATTTATTGTCCATAACTCCTTCTATGTTAACTAAATAATGAAAGTAAAACCATTTCTGGATACCCATTAGACCCTTCTATAACATACTAAAAAATCTCTTGAGGTTACTTTGTACGGAATTGTACTTCCTTCTTTAAGCCCTATTCTAATTAGCCCTCCTTGAATGCAAAACACCTTGTCCAAAATAAAGTACGGACTTTCTAATCAAACCAAGAACAATTATAGATACCCATTATCTTCTTACAGGTTAATTAAACATTTTTTTGGTGCACTTCTTTGGAGAAATCCACTTTTCCTATATTGGCCTATGCTCTTCATCTCACATGCACCTAGGATCCACTTGGCGATTGTTCTTTTCCATACTTATCCATACTGTATCACCTTCATACCACTTCAAAAAGTTTTATAACACCTTCATGGTTCATATTGCAAATTTTCAAGAGGTTTCAATAATTAAAACTCATTTTGAGGGCTAGAAGCTAATTCAGGATTTTCCCTTGGACAGTCATAGGCCGAGACCTAATTAATTTTGCTGGGAGTGTTGTAGCATGTTTCAAATGTTACAATAACTTTTATAGGCTATTTTTAACCCCCTAAACCTTCTACAATAATCACCCAAGTCATATCAACCCTCTGTACCTTCCAATGCTTAACATTTCAGTTGTCTTGACTGTATTTTCATAATAGTCAACAGGGTTCTTAGTTTCTTTTCAAATACAATGGTCAACAGGGTTCCAAGATGATATACAAACATGTAAACATATAAAATACCTCCAAATTCATAATATCTATCAAATATGACTTGATCAAACCATTTACTATGCAAAACATGCAACTTTCTTGTCTTTTCCTATACACTGTCACCTACAGGCCTGAATTCCAACTGTGGAGTTTTAAGATATCAAAAGAGATTTTTAAAGCTTGTTTCTTATTCCTTTTGGTTTATACTTTCATTTATACTTCTCTCCATATAATTATTAACTTCATTCAAACATTTATACATTGATTTTATCTTAGATAGTGGGCTGTAGTTTTTGGATACCTGAATACCCTGTTTAGGCCTGTTTAGGCTTTTTATACATTCAAAGTACTTAAGATCTCTTGGTCACGTCATATTGGTTTTTAACTTGTTACCAACACATAAAATAACTATTCTACATGTATATTTCACAATTTTATTTGAATAATCATCATACACACTTACATACACACATATATATAGGCCTGTCACCAAAATTCACAAAGAAACCATATATGAAACAAATACATTCATTCTTCTTAGATCAAATAGAAGACTTATAGATATATATAAGATTTAGTTCCAGTGTCCCATGGCTTTCAAATCCTTTCTTTCTCCTTCACACATTCTTTGCTCCTTCTCTTCCCTTTAACATCTCTTGAGCGAGGTCCTCCCTCACTAATTCTTCTCTCTATCCTTCATTCTATCTTCTTCCCCTTGAATGAGAGGACTTTTCCTCTATATCCTTCTTCTCTTCTATGCCCCTCTCATCCTCTCTTCTCTTCTCATCCTCTCTCTTTTATGAATTCTTCTTTTTCTCTCTTTTCAAGAACTTTCCTTCTAACTTCTACGCCCAAATTGGGCTTAAGGCAAACAAATGTTGTTTTTAAGTTTCAAGAATATAATAAGGTTGAAAATAGTTTCAACCATTTCCCCCTGATTCCATCAACAGCCTAACCATCACTTTTTACCTTTTTACTTTCACTTTTTGATAATTACATTTTACTTTCAAGGTGAAATTTTGAAATCTCACAATTTGGAGGGAAAACCAGAATTTGAATTTTCATGCTAGAATTTGAAACTATTGTAGATGCTCCTGCATCATTACCTTCACATATTTCCAAGTTGGAATTCTATGATTTTACATTGCCCACGAATGGTTATAAGTGATCTTTAATGTATACACTAGTGCACCCATTCTATCCACTTTCTTTGGCATGCATGACTCAAGGTCATGGACATAGTCTTCCGCTAGATTACTCCCTTCATATCTTTGGAGCACTGTAAGTTTTCCATTACTAAGGTGAAACACTATTTTACCCCTTTTATTTTAATAAGGGATCCATATTTTTGAGGTGAATTTGATTTGTACCTAACCTATCTTTATTGGTTTTAGTTCCTTTACATGCACCAAGTGGCACCATCGACCAGTGGTCTCATATACATCCTTGAACCATCGATCATAAACAACATTAGTGGTGTATGAATTTGATTTTACATCTTCCTAATAGAGGATTCCTTGATCATTTCAGTTTAGTGTCTTGGCTCCTTACACTGTGATGTTATATATATGGTTGATCTCATCTGATGTCCATTTTTTTGACATAGGGGGGTCCTTATTCATTTGAGAGGAGTATAAATACCTTATCCTTTCCATTCTCAAATTTCATGTAACACCTTTTGAAGTTCATATCTACATTATTTTCATAACACTATGGACTTCCTAATAGCACTGGGTAGTTATCCTACTCTGCTAACTTGATCACTTCAAAGTTAGTATAGAATTTAGTGTCCATTATATCTAAAATTATGCTCTTCAGAATTTTGATAGGTTGTGCTTGTGTCTTATTAGACATGAAGAGTACATGAGGGGAAGGTCTCAAGGCTAGCCTACCCATTTTATCCTAGGAATTATTGGTCAAGACGTTGACTTTGGTGCTTGTGTCTACCAGAACCTCATAGATATTCCATCCATCAATTGTCCCATTCACGAGGAGTTTTTGGTCATATTTAGAATTTTATGTATGCTAAACTTCTTGTGCCCTCTCCATGTATGGCATGATGACATCAACTTTATTTTAACTTGCATACTTCAAGAGCAATTTATTCAATAGGGGAAACATTCTTTCTATCTATAAGAGGCACATGATCTCAATTAATTATTATACCTCAACTTCCTAGTTATCCTACTTCTTACAAGAGGTGGCAGCTTATGCTTCTAGGTCTCATGTTAATTGGAGTTCCCCTTGCAAGTTTTGGTTAACACTCAGCTTTTTTTAATTTGTCTTTCTAGCATGTTGGGCCTAAATATGGTGAAGCTTTGATTTCAGGCCTTGTTATTACTCATTATGACCTTTAACCCCATATTCGAGGCATAACTTAGGTACTAACATAATTAGTATCTAAGTGATGAATCCACTACACATTGTTTCTTTTACCTTGACTACCTTTGGACATGTAAGTTGTGCCTTTGGGATCTATTTTTTCATTTTATTTTCATGCCTAATCATTTTTGTGTCCTTGTCTACATCAAGCCTACCTTGGGTAAACTTCTTTTATATATATTATGGCATCCTTCAACCTTATGGGATTCTCAAACATACCTAGATGTGGGGTGTGTAGGTTAATCTCATTGATAATGCTTTATTAAGCCACACTTATAACATGAGCATGATGGGAAGCTTCCACCACCATGTCCTCCACTTTGCTTTTGAAAACTCATTACATTTTAAAGTATGTGTTTTGTTGTCCATATCCCTAATTACCTTGGTTATCCTACCCTTTAACTATTGTGGTGGCCTTTTATCCACCTCTTTCCATGTTCTCGTGCATTTCATCAATCACCTAACAATCAGTAGTGGTATGGGTATAAACATTAGATAACTGACAATAGATGGTTATGTTGACTTGGGTAGTATGTTAAAATAAGGGGAAGTTATGGACATTAGGCACCTCTTGATAGAATTTTTATCTTATAATTAGGGTGTGCACATTTCTCTATGGTAATTTAGTCTTATTATGGCCTTTTAATTTATAATTGGTACACCATAGTCCACTTAGAACATCATTCAAAGAGCTAGTGGTAAAATTTTAGAATTGGGAGGCCATAGATGTAGTTTTTTCCTCTATAAATGGGTTAATCCTAGTATCTACACTTTTGATTACTTTAACTCCAAGTGTGGATTTAAGCACTTCTCAAGTCTATAATAGTCTTCATGGAAAGTGCTCTTCAAAATAGCATGAACAACCCCCCAATGAACCATTACACATGTTGGGAAGGGTGAATATCATATGAGAACTTTGATAGGAGTGTTTTAAACCTTGCATCATATAGGTGCACACTCTCTAAGATTACTTAGGTAATTTTTTTTACTAAGATGATGCTCTATTGTTCTAACTCTAAAATGTCAAATTCCTTTAAGAATGCATCCTTTAGGGTGTCATAGTCAGCCATGTCCTAATTGGGATCAAATTTTCTATACCAAGTATAGACACAATCAAGAAAAGTGGTTTTAAACTAGGTAACCTTGCACTCTAATTGGGTTATTCCCCATGCATTCAAATATAGTTCACACTTCAACACATGTTTTATGGTATTTTCCATATCATGACGCTCTGACAAGGGCATAGACATTTAGTAGTAGTTTTGTTGTAGGGATAACTAGTATTTGAGGTGCTTATCCCCATAATACCTATCTTATTGGTGGTGTTTCAATGCCTCCATCCATGGGGTTATGCATTGGTGCCATCATTATTATTGGTGTGGTTGATGTTGATGGCACTGTGCTAATTACTTGTGGTGCTGGACCACTTCATGTGGTTTGTCACCCACCTTATGTTGTTGACATTGGTTTTCTCAATATATTTTCACTCTAATTCTATTATGGTGTGATATTTACCAATATTATAGAGGTAGTTTTACTCACCTCATTATATGAAATAATCTACTCAATCACAAAGTTGAAATACAAGTCTTCAAAACATCTAAGATATAAGTCACCAATAGAGTCAATTATTACTTCTATACTTTTTTCAAGTGGGGGATCTAGCACATGTGCATGTGTCATAAGTTTAAAGGTGGTAGGCACATCAAGCATATCTGTAGTCACCAAATTCTATAGGAACCCAACTAATTCCACACTTATCAAGTGTTGATCTCAATTCATTACTTCATTATATCTCTCATCCTCATGCTATTATATTTCAAGAGAATACTTCCCCATGCCATTCCCACTCACTATGGGTTCTCTCAGTACTTATAGGTTCCATATATTCCATCATTTTATGTCATCTCTTATTATAGGTATATCTTCTAAGCTCTTAAGTATCAATTTTCTCATCCCCTTCCATTATGCCTCACCTACACATCTCCTTCTCCCCCTTTTGTTATACTCATATGGGAAAGGACTTTAGCCTTACATCCCCAAAGTTTCAAAACTATAATCCACCATTAGCTTTTTGAGCTCTACACTAAATTCCATCACAGATGTGCATCTAGGGTTACATAAAAATTAATACTCTTCTTCCTCAAGCCAAAAATATGTTGAGACTATGAAGTCAAGTATGTAGTTATTTATAGCTCCTTGTCATTTATCCACTATTTTAGTCCAAGTAACATCAATAACCTCAAGCCTCACTAGGCACTCCTTTGTCCACTCACAACATTGTCCATAGATGTCTCTTCTATGGTTTAAATATGTAGCCAACCAGCTATACACATGCTCAGGTAGGTCATAGAAAAATACCTCATATAAAGCATCATATAGGTTATTTTTAACCCATTTTCATAGATTTTTCCCTTAGTAGGTTAGATGATTTAGTGTAAAGCCATATTCCACCTATTTTATATATATATATCACTTAATGTTTTTGAGATAAATTTGGTACATCATTCTATCACACCATAATAATAACAAAATTTAACATAGGTTCTAATAATAGAACCAAAATGATATAGAATTTGTGTGATGTCTTAGTTAATTCTTAGTTTATTACAACTAGGTGCAAGCATGTGATACTCCCTTTGTGATCAACATTTTAACACTTGATTTTGCTGACATCAATCCACATAAGGCACAATCCTTATGCACTCACCTGAAGTGTAGTTGAGAAGGAACTAGGGCTCACATTGGGCTAGTTGTGCCATAAATGAGACTTTAAATAGGGGACTTGATCAATTTATTAATATATTTAGGTAGATACATAGGTGAAAGCCTCTCTTAGACTAATCTTAGTTTCATATAAACATTTGAAGGGTTAAAAATCTTCTTTCACTCAAACTAATCATGCTAGACAAGTGATCCTAATAAGGATAGGATCCCTTGGTGTATAATCTATACTCATTCTCTATAAAAGGTTATGATGACATCACCATTTATTATAAAGACTTCATTAACAAAGTGAACCTGAGAAATTATGTGACTAATAATTATCATACTTCTATTGAAAGTAAAACATTACCTCTATACACATTTCTTAGTAATTCAAATAAAAACAAGTAAACTAGATAGATTACATAATAATCTTCAACATTAATCAAAGTTAAAATAGAGTATAGAGTTCATAGCATAATATATGTTTAGCCATACTACGTAACAACCCATAGGCTCACAGATGAGCTTAGGTACATAAAATTGGAGCCTTCATGGATTTCATACTATTCTTAAGCCTAATGGCTACCAAATCAATGACTATATAGGATTCATTTCACCAAAGCCTTTCTATAATTCTTCTTCTCCCTTCTCTTCTAGACTGAGCTCCTTAAATATCCCGCAAGATCATCTTCACCAGGGTGGTAATTTTCACACTGAGTGTCAAGTTGTAACTTTGTCATTATAACCATCAGCTTCATAAACTCATAAAATCTATGCTATAGTCACCACATCTCACCAATCCTAAAAGATGCCCTAAAAATCTAAGAGATAGTTAGCCACTTTCTAGTTTGCACAAGATATGTGTTGCACCCTTCATTTGGTGCCAAAATGCCAAAAGGCTAACCACTACATAAAATGATTCATTTATGCCTAAGTGGAGGTCATGTTTTCACAAATCCTTTACTTAATGAGATAAGATGACCAACATGACTACAAAAGTTAAGAAATATTTAGCTCACCAGGGGTTGATGAAGCCTATCTTTATTGATTTCCTGATGTCCAAAATAGTATTTATCTCTTGGATTAATATTTTCCTTCAAAATACAATGTGTATAAAATAAATAAAATCATACTAATATAAGGGAGAAGAATTTTATTCTATTCCCTCCTCTTCTTCTTTGTATTCTCAAAACGCTAGCCAATATTCCAAAACACAAGTTTAAGGATACATAAAATAGTTTAGAATAATGGAGATTACTTTAGTCAATAAAAAATGTAGGAAAAAAATTTCATAAGATATCTCATCAATATATACAATGCCACATAATTTTATAGGATCGCTTATGAGTGCTCGATATATATGGGAAATAAGGCTTCTAAAGACATATCAGAATTAGAATAGGTAGGCCTTAAATATCCACATCCAAAATTAATAGAACCATTACATAAAATTAGATCTCAAGAAGAAAAAATCTAGATCCTTAGTGAACATTTAAAGGATTAGTCTCATTCCCTCAATAAAAACCTAGTTTTTAAGTAGCTATGATTGAGAATGTCATGAATGTTCTTGTATAGTCTTTATTCTTTCAATTTTATTATAAAACCCTTATAATAGATGTGTCCACTCAAACATACTATTTATAGATATTTACAAAGGATGACCATGATAATATCCTCAACTGGATTAAATTTTATGGTTGTCAAATTGTGGGTTGGCTTAAAAATTAGGTTTAGCATGTAACTACAAAAATAGAGAGAATAAAAGAAGAATTCAAAGCACAATCCTAATTTATTGTAGATTAATTAAATGATAAATATGTATTCATTGTATAACTCAATAATTAGATAATCCAAGCTTATGATTTGGATTCCCAATTATATTCCTAGAGGTCCCCATTTAGGGTCTACTCCCTTGCTTTGAATAAAGGTTGGTTGAAATTGTAATATGGAAGGTTGGATTCCTCTTTCAATATTGATGTGGTTAGATGAAGGAAAATTTTAAATTATTTTTCTTCTCCACAGATGAGGATAAAATATCTTATGTGAAGCTTACGTTCATAATTTTGTCCTCCCTATGAACTTAGTAGAACTCTAACCCCCTTTTAGAGTATTTTCTATTAAGGTCCTTCATTTATTATGTTAAAAATAAAGTTATAAGTGCATATGAAATAGAATAATACATAAAATTAGGAGAGACACATCCCTTATGGTTGAGGGTGGAATTCCCAAAACCTCTTTAAATTTTGAAAGCTTATGAAAATTTGATGAAAAAAGATCAGATTAAGGAAAAATATTTCAATGTTAAAAAGGAGCTAGTTGATGTTGGTGAAAAAAAATTGGCAGACCTAGGGTTAGATACTTAGATATATTTTTAACTTAGATGGTAGTATCTCACACATCCCTTTAAGTTAAAATAAACTTTCTCTCCATATAATTTAAGTGCAACTAGACTAAAGGTGATCTATTTATTTAATGTCAATGGGAAGAATGGGAAGTACATGGGATAGATTAAGGTTTCAATATCCTTTCTTTTGGTTTCAATTTCTTGATTTTAAGGGGAGGTAGCTTAAAAATAGGGAAGAAGAAGTCTAGTGCTAGGTTAAATTTTAATAAAATATAGGCTACTACTCATCATTGGAAGAACCTTGTTTTATGGTGCTATATTTCATAATAATCTATGAGAAGTACATGAATCCCTCCCTTTGGTTGGGTTTGTAAAAATTTGGGTTGGATATAATTATCTTTCCAATATTATTTCTTGTTTGGTTTTTCTTAATGACAATGGAAGTTTTTGTTAGCTATGTAAAGTCTCAATTTGGAAAATTTATAGTGACATGGCACATATAGTAGTCATTTTAGGCTATGAAGATATATAATGTTCCTACTTTTTCATATGACTATACACCTCAAATATTTTATACTCCTTTAAAGTGGATTTTTACTCCTACATTTTGGCTAATTACTCCTTTATTCTATGGAAGTTTTATAGTTGATGTATAAATTTTATATACACTTTTTCATATTATGAATGAAAAGAGTGAGGGACCCCTTAACCCTATTTTACCAATTAAAAAACATTGGAATTTAAAGAATAATCTTTGACCTCTATGCAAAAATAATCATCTACATCAAAATTGTGTTCTATAAAGGAATCAATATGTTTTCATGCATATCTAGGTCTAAATCCCTATTTATCTAACTTACTTTTATTAATACTAACACATTTTTCCTTGTTAATTGATTATTTTATATTAAATACTTGCATTCCATACACATAATGTATTATATAAATATAAACAACACTTAAAACATTCATATCATTTTCATATTCATTTGGTTTTACAAGGTTAAAACTTAATTTTACTAATATTTTATCAATGTCATCCTCACTATAATAATCGTGATTTTTATCTTCTACATAATTATGAAAAGACATGGAATTCACAAAATAACTTGCAACATCTAATAAAAATAACTCCAAATGGTGATCCATTGTAAGAACATTGGAGTTTGAAGATAGCCCAAAAAAATTATGGCTAAATAGATTTAATAACACAACCCTAAGAGAAAAAATAAGAACATGTAATATCTAACCTTAGGTTTTGAATGATAAAGAAAGACATGAAAAACTAGGGATTCAAATTACACAAAATGTTAAATGCTAAAGATTATAACTAGATATAGTAAACACTAGAAAAATCAAATCCAACATAAAATAAGTGATATGTATATGCAATGGGAAATGTAACATATCTATAAATAAATCTTAGCTTGAAGAAGATACATCCTAATTACACTTATGATTGGGGATACATTAGATAATCAGGTTCTTGACCAATATAGATCCACTTGACCTAGTCAAGGGATCTCTTACCACAATAAATTCACTAGGTAGGGTTCCAAAGTCTCCAATCAAGCAAAACTATGCTATAACCCTAACTAGGTTCTATGTTTCATATTCACTAAACTAATAACAAGTAAAGAAAAAGTCTAATGTAGTGTTAACCAAAGTTTGTGGCACAAAGTGGGGTTAATAAACATTAATAGAAAACATATACTCACATAAATGTCTATGGAATCCTAGTGCATGGGATATATATACTCACATCAATGTCTATGGAATCCTAATGCATGGGATATATATATATCCCATGCATTAGGATTCCATAGACATTGATGTGAGTATATGTTTTCTATTAATGTTTTCTATTGATGGGATACACACACACACACACAAAAGGAGGAACAAAGTTAAGAATACTTACCTTTGAAGATGAACCCATTGAGCCTCAATCTCTCCCTTGGACAAGGTGCTTCACAAAAGGTTATTTTGGTATGTAAAGATGACAAAGATAATTCATCTTTAGGCTACACAACCAATCAATGCATCCAAAATACTTCTCCATAAGGTAAGATTTGTATCTCCAAAGAAACCATGAAACCCTAAGCTATGTTCCTCAAGTAGAATGGTGGCTAAGCAGATGTGCAATATATCTTACTTCTTCTTTTCTTCTTATACATTAAATTATGGAAATGGATGTGTATATATATTGGAATATAACACTAATCCTTTCTAAAAGTTTAGCCTACAGAGTAAACCTAATCAACTTTATATTGTTAATTGATAATAACAAGTATTAATTAGAATACTAAGTTGGCCCAGTCAATTTTGTATTGTTAATTGGTAATAACAAGTATCAACTAGAGTACTAAGTTGGCCTAGTTGACTTTGCATTGTAAACTATCAAACAGGGTTTTAGGCTTAGAAAGGGCTAATGAAGGTAGAACATGACTAGAGGAGGGTGAAAGAGATGAGAAAAGGATTAGGGAAGTACATAAGAGAAGGTTGTGTTGATAGAAAATGTTTGTAAAAATGGTAGGAATGATACAAATCCACAATAATCTTGTAAAGTACCAGTGGTCTACCTACCCCTTTCCTAGTGTACCCTTTAAGGCTTATACTCAAAGAGATTGAAACTTGATAGGTTACTTCAAGATAGAAAGTGTTAGTAAGTGGTAAAGTTAATAAAAATATTATGTGTATATATATTCCCCACTCGAAGCTCATCATGCGTCATGTGAGTGTAACAGGGGATGGTGCTTTGAGAAAGAGCATAATAACACATGAAAATGAGATAACTAAAAATTAAATACTAAAATTAATGATGAAATTAAATTAAATTAAATGGAAATACAATATGCATAACTTAACGTACCTTTCCTCTAAATGATTGTATGAAAATATCTCAGTCTTGATCATGGAGGGTGCATTACTTGCATTTGAAAAAACTTAGGGATATAAGACCAATAATAGAAGCAATGTGTGCATACATAGGATGGTTAAAGTAGTAATGAATTACTTATAAAAATTGGAAAATTATGATTGTTTAGGTAAGGTTAGAACCAAATATCAAGTATATAAATGAAAAAATGATGATAAATTAAGGACAAACGATTATAGAACACACTAAATCACATTGGAAAACATGTAAAACATAAATGGAAAAATGAATGTATAACATACTAAATCACATCGGTAAGTATGTAAAACATGGATGAAAAATGAAATATCAATGCAAGAAAACTCTAGCAAATATATGTAATCAAGTGAAAAGTAACCTCATGTAATATAGGCATGTCGAATCAAACATAAAGAAAAATATGAATGATTGAAAATGAAATGTAAGTCAAAATATAATATAAACATGAAGAAATCATCATAAATATAAACATGTAATAATTACAAATGTCATATGTAAGATAAGTGAAGTCCAAAAAATTAAAATAAGAACATGATAGATATATGAAATTTGAAATCTCTAAAGGATGAAAAATCAAACTTAGTGCATGTTATGAGATGCAATGTAATAAAACAAAACCACATAATGACATGAGTAGTATGATAATGAGATGTTGAATTAAATAAATTGTATAAGGGTGTTTGTGAAGAAATCCTAGTCCTATCTAAGGGCTTATAATGTAACTCACAAACTATAAACCAAGAGGTGTAAGTATAGGTGATTAAGGATGTGATCGACTAAAATTACTATCCAACAAGGGGAATATAATAAAAATATGATGTCAATAAGGAATGTGAGGAACCACATGGATGATGTGAAAATCCTTAGCAAGAATGAGACACTAGGCAAGTGAGAAAGGCTAAGAACCATCAATACCAAGGACTTAGGACATTTTAACCAATGAACACAAAGCTTGGGCTAATAAGTGAAATACATAGATCAACCCATGAAGGTTATATGCATGAAAATTAAAATGGACCTATATTCCCATAATGTATTATCTATGCCTCAGTACCCCTTACAGATCCATCGATCTACTACAAAGATTAGGTACTTGTATGATAAAGTAGGTGGCACTAGCTAGTATACGATATAATGAGACCTCCTACCCCAATCTACTATCCTACAACACTCCAATGGACCTTAGCTATATTATGAGGCCAACTATGGAGTTTTATCTTAGACTAAGATAAGAGATGTGCTAAATATATATCACATCTTTTGGTGTGATCTAACTTTTAATATAATTTTTACCTCTTAATCATCGCCTTTTGTTTTTATTTTATGATTTGGATTTTAACTTGTTTTGGATTTTTATATTCCTCCTCCTCCATATGGAATTAGAGAACCAAAAATAAGTGAAATAGGTGAAAAAAAAATATATCCTACACTTGGTCACTAGAGAAAATGACCTATAGACCAAATTTTCCAAATACTCCTAGACTTGCCCACAAGTAATTATGCAATCTCAAAATTAATCGATGTGAGCCTAAAATGAAAGTAAATAAGGGAAATATGGGAATCATGAGAGATCCATCTATGTAATAAGTGATAAAATAATGAATATGTTCATAGCTAATCATAAGGAGGTAAAATAGTGTTATTAAATGGATGGGGCTATGTTATGATAGTCATGTCACTAGAGAAGCCATACTAACATACAATGGATCTAACACAAGCACCACTGAAAGAAGTAGTCAGCCTAAAAAGTGATTCAAATATATTTTAATGTGGTAATTTGTGAGGAGAGGCTATTCCTATCCATGGTCTTACACTTCAGCTCACAAGATGAACACCAATGAGGTGAAAGCTAAATAATGGGGGGGGGGGAATAATTATAAATCTATTAAGGCAAAGAATGACATAAAAAGGAAAAAATGAAAGAGATATATAAGAACCAAAATTTAAAAAATACCAAATGTAATGTGTAAGAAAACCAAAGAACCTAAAGGAAAAAATGATGCTAGTAAAGTGAAACTAAAATAAGAAAAGTGCATAAAAACAAAGAAACATGAGACAAAAAATAAAAAGTAAGATCTATGCTAACATATTTATCAAATATGAGCATGTGAAATGCAAGCCTATGTGTTTCAAAATATTTCTTTAAGATTAATTTATTTGTCATTATTCATTGTAAAATAAGAGTGGGCATCGTAAGATGCCCAAATGGGTAATTGGATGTAGGTATGGGCATCATAATATGCCCCAAGGTTTGAAGGGACATGTGGATGGAAATTTCAAGATGTCCTAGCATATGAGGTGGAGTGAGGTAACATTGAATCATTAAAATAATTTGCATTGGGTTGGTAGGTGTATTTAGATATAGGTAAATGGGTTGGTTTGATATATTTTAAGGATTTTGAATTTGACATAGGATTTGTAGGAGAGGTATGAAGAGGTAAAGGAGGTAAAGGAGTAACATGTATGATATGAGTTAGAGTAGGCATTTAAATGAGGTACTACTTTGGTTTATGTAACCTAAGAGATTGAGGTTCAATGGATGAAATGATATGGTTAAAGTTTTTCATTTTATTTATCTTTTCCTTATTGGTGTAGGAATAAAGATCAACTATAGTTCAAAAAATATTAGTGGATGAGGTGTTGATATGGGATAATTTTTATTTTTCATTAGGTAGGTGATTTTGATGTGATTATGATTCTTTAGAATGAATTTGCAAGGCTTAAACATAGTCTTGATGGTGTTGTTTTATTAGAGTATTAAGATTAAAATGTGGACCAAACAAATAAGCAATAATAAACTGATGAGGATCATGAAAAGATTCATGAGAATTACCTATAATAACATTCCACTAACAAAACTTATTAAGATTGTACCATTTTTAAGGAGGTTCGAAAGGATCAAAGCTCATGGGTTTAGAGGGTGGTAATTTATTATTAATTTGATATAAACTCAAGGGAGCATGGGTTGGGTTAAAATTGGTTGAATTTGATGCTTCATTTTGAGGTTGGGGAGGCTTGAAGGGATAAATTTTATGATAAAATGATTGGAAAGGTTCTTGGTTAGTTGTTTGAGGTGTTATAATTTGAGTCATAATAAAGTCTTACTTTTTTGATTGGTCTAAGGATTCTTCTAAAGTTTTAGGGGAAAATATTCAAACATTGTATTGAAGGGGAGCTTTAAGAGCAATAACAAATAGTTTTTAAATAGTATCATCATTAATGTTATGGTCCACTTTGTGAGATAGAGACATCCATCGTTTGATGAAAGTGTGAGAAAATTCATTAGGAAGTTGCTTGGCATTGATGAAATGGCTAAGGTAATTTTTAGGAAGGTCATCATGTTAGAATTCCTTCACTAGAGCATTGACTAAATCCTCTAGTTGTGAGATGGAATGTCTAGGAAGTTGGTTATACCATTCATGTGCATTACCAATAAATTTTTTGGCCATGATCTTAGTGGTATCAACGGTGTTAGTTTGGACACATCCCTTATAGAGATTACAAAAAAACTTAAGAAAGATAATAGGGTCCTTATTCCCATCATATGTGATAATTGGAGAATCGTTTCCAAAATTTATGGATGCAATGAATAGAGATAAAGGTTTATTTTTAAGATGTTGAAATTTTTTATTATGAAAATTAGGTTGAGGGATTATATTCCCATTGGAATCTCTAAGAGGAGGTAGGGAAAAATTTGGATATGGTTTAGACATGATTACTTGAGGTGGTTGAATAGTCATGTGTAATAAATGTTGTTGCATTTTCATCATTTGGGAATGATTATTTGTTTGCATGATGTTCATTTGTTAAACTAAATGTGAAATAATTTGAGTTGTGTTGATTTGTGAATTAGTATTTAATTTGGGGTATTAGTGTTTGTGGGAGGATGGGTATTGGGTGGAGGATTACCAACATTAGTATTGGAAGGAAGATTCCAAAAATTAGTGTTAGTTATCTTAAGTGTGGTATAAGAATAATGAATCTTGGTAAATCTACCATTATTATTAGGAGTGTAAATGGTATTATCATTAAGGTTTTTGAATAATCAAGAATCATGTAGATCATCAGTTGGATTGATTTCAACCATGTTGCTTTGGGAAGGGATAATTCTAGGTTATATTATTATGGGTATAACAAGAAGATTCCCACCATTGGTAGTAAGATGATGACTAGGATAAAGGACATTAACTATATTACATTATGTAGTGATTGGTTTTGGATTAGGAAAATATGAAGGAAGAAATTGAATAGTTTCATCTGAAGTAATAAAATGAGTGAGGTTCTAGTTTAAATCCTTAATTATGAAATGTTATTGACTAAGTAGAGGCTAAAAATATGACATAATTATGAAATAATACTAGATAACCACACAAAAAATAATATTGACCAAGGTGTATAGATTCAACAAGGTCGATTGTGTACTATTTATATAAAAGGACATAAAATGAAAACAAAATTTGCCAAACATAAAATAGGGTCGGCCCACATGTTCTAAGTTGACTTAGTACTAATTTGAAGTAGGGATATAAATGAAGACAAAGTTGGCCAACAAGGAACATGGTCATCCTAGAGGTATTAAGTTGACTGGGTTGACTTAGTACTATAGAGAGAAAATTTCAATTGAATAAAAAGAATTGAAAGTTTAAAAAGTGGTTATTACATAGTTTTATTTGAATAGAGGCTAGTTAGGGTTATTACACAAGAGAAGGTTGTGTTGATAACAAGTGGTTATAAAAATGGTAGGAATGATACATATCCATGATAATCTTGTAAAGCACCAATGGTCTTCCCACCCCTTTCCTAGTGCATCCTTTAAGATGTGAACTTAGAGATATTGAAACTCGGTAGGTTACTACAAGATAGAAAGTGTTAATAAGTGGTAAAGTTAATAAAAGTATTGTTTGTATACAAAATTTAACCCTATAAGTTAAAGGAGTATGTAATACAATTTAGATTTACCATAATATAGCATGGTAAAGTGGTTATATGTTAGTAATGCACTACAAGAAACCATAAACAATGTGCAATTTAGATTTATACACTTTTACCCATGTATAATGTGAGTAATAATAAATGTAAGACACAACCCCATGTAAGTAAAATCAAGAGAATCCAAAACATCCTTACAGCTTATAACTCACATGGTGGGTAACTCATACACATTCTAAGGTAAAAATAATAACAAAAGCATTATTTACATCCTATCTATAATATGTACAAGGGAGAGATAGTGCCAACATGGCCTCACCCAATATTGGGTTTTCATTGGTCACCATTTTAAAAGTATAAGAAACAATGTTACACTCAGGAAGAATCCATATATTCCCATGCAACATTCTAATTTTAACTCAAATTAAAAATGTCATATTTTAAATTTACATAAAATCCCATAAAATAATAGACTTAATTGTTCAAGAAGAACCCACATCTAAGTTATTTTCCAACCATTCTGACTTTTTTTCCCCTTCTTTTCTTCTTTTCTCTTCTCTCCTCTCCCATTATTCTCTCTTCTGACCATATTTAACTCTTTCAAAAAAAATTGAGATATAGTCTCAACTCGAATAACTATCCAATTATTTGTAGTTTTAATGAAGAATTCCATTATTTCAAGGTAAACAACATTCATGTAAGGTTCAAATGCATGGAGATCCAAAATCTCAAAACTATGAGTGACAACCCAAAGCATGAAATAAAATGCTTTGAATTCCTTCTAGAATGCTTAACATCTATTATCATAAGTTCAAGTCAACTATGAATGACTCAAGTTTACAAATAATCACCAAATCATTGCCAAGACTAAGGTCTCAATGACATTTCATTATTACTAGAGCCCAAGTCCAATAGACTTTGAAATTATTTTCCAAGGTTGAATTTCAATTGACCTCAACCATCATAGCATGGTTTATATCCTTACACTTTAAGAAAATTATAAAACCAAATATGGTATATAAAAATAGACTTAACAGGTCCTTACAACCTTTAAAACTATGTTTATAATGTTTCTATGATATTCTTCTCATCTTCTACAAATATAATAATCACTCATCCTAAGCCATAGTCTGACTTAGAACATTCATTGTTATTAATTTTCAACTATCATTAATTTTTTAGGTAATAAACATTAAATGGAATAACTTGTATACAAAAATTACACAAGCAATAGACCTTATTAATCTACTATATAGTGCATAAAAAAGGGGTTCACAACACAAGAGTGTTTAGACACGAAAATAAAAAATGAAGACAAGGTGTGGGTTTTAGGATCTCATTCACAAGTTTACTATAACCTTATGACTACATATAATTTGTATAGTGTTAGATAATTTTTTTTGCTTCCCAACCTAGTTCATATCAAGGAAACACTTACATCCATGAAAAATTACATTAGTATTAAAAGTACAATAGATCTCAAATAAAATAAAATATAATGACTAAATTACTAAATATAATAATATGTCTGAAATATCATAATGTAAGCTTAAAACTGATACAAATGTCCCATAATCATCAGTCCATGAAAATAGTACTCAAATAATAATATAGGATAAGGTAGTCATAACACTACCATAGGGTTTTGTTTTTAAACTTGATTTCTAATTTTCCCTCACAATAAAAATTGCATATGGCTTTAATAAATGAACATTACTTCTATTTGATTAATCAAATTATGATTGTAATCATTTCACATTTTTATACTTTTCTATGTATAATTTTGATTAAATATTTATATATTAATAAAGCTAAAATAGATAATGAACTATCTTTAGCCTCCATTAATACATACATCCTTGATGGAATTATTATGATAGTTAAGACCACAAATACTCAAGGGGAATCTATCAAAATTCATCCTCACATAGATGCATCTAATGATGAGGATGAAAGATAATTGACTCAATTTCTTAACCAAAATACATAAATGCATGATGTAATATTTTATGTGCCCAAGATGAAAATAAAAATATATCCCAAGCTACATTTGGGTAATATTCATCAAACCATAACTATTAATATTATTCCTACACCTCCAGTTATATATGTGATGACCACACAATGTGTGGGGGAAGCATAATGCCTTACACATATTTCCATGCATATTCTTAGGTAGGATACTTATTCCCATCCCTTGATGACTATTCGTATTACACTATATACTTTACTTATTTCACATTTCCTTTAGAATACTATATTGTAGTTCTCAAAGATATGGTGTTGTGTTTACAACAAGGTACAACTTGAGCTAGTCATTCCTTTGATTCACATACTTTTATCCATAATCTATTATCTCCTGATATAATAGATGATCCCCTACATTTAAGGTTTTTAGTCCCAATATCCCATTATAGGATGGAAAAGGTGATCCTAAACAACACCTTTGATCCTTCCATGTAACATTCTTAGATTATGCAACCAACAACTATTTATTGACCAAATTGTTTCTAAAAAGTCTAAAATATTATTATTTAAGACAATTTTATAAAATTACACCTTAGTAATTTAGTGCCTTCCTCTATTCAATCAATTTATATCACATTTATCTATCAACATTAATCAAAATATATATTATGTGCAAATTTCCAAACCCAAGGAAGGGTCTAATGTTCCAATTAGTGAATATGTACTTTGATATAATACATGCTAGCTAAAATGATTGATCATATGCTAGACAATGAGTTAAAAGAAATAAATTATTATTGCACCACTTCATGGATCCATATTATTCCATAAATTCAAATATTGATGAGTTATGCCATACGGTGAGAGATTGTGAAGTAAAAATCCTTGCACTCAACAAGCTTAATTACTACTAATAATTCAAATTCTAAATTTCAAATCAAGCCAAATCATAATGGAAAATCAAAGGAGAGTAGGTATTAATCCAAACTTAAAATTCACACACTATCATAACCTATAAATAGTTTTCTCTTACCTACTCCACAGAAGAGGTATTTTTCACACATACCTCAAATTCCTCATAAATTTATAAAAAGTTACTTGAATGAAACATTTTATCTCTCTGTCCACCACTATTAGTTGATGCAATTAATTTTTTACCTAGTGGATATAATTAAAATGTTTATTGAGATTATCACTAATGTGTTAGAGATTCTACAAATATATGATTTAATCTAAGACATAAGATACAATATCCTATCTATGATAACATTATCGAATTGAGAACACTCATAGAGAATTTTGGACCATAACTAAATGGGAACTATCATTTGAAAATACTAATGACCCATTTGAAGTACATCATACATACCATGTATATCCTCCTCCATGAGATATAGTCATCCAATAGATGAGATTATTAGCACAAATATTGGTATATTACCATAACAACCTATGATTACATTCAAAGATAGTGAGATCATTGATGATGACTTAGATTTATATGAATTATTCATTTTATCTCACATAAATGAGCACTCTATACATAATTTTATGGTTGATAATGATTCAAGCAAAAAATTTTGCATTATGACACTTCTCAACTCTCTTCGATACATAAAAAATGATAAACAATATACTACAAGAGTGATCAAAGGGTTTAACTAACATACACAAGACACCTTAAGATGTATTTTATACCTATTTAGCTATGTCCCACCATAGTTGTTACTTCATTCTCAATTATACTAATTAATGGGGTCTTTGACATGCTTTTAGATGTCGTTCGATTCAGAAACTCTATGAAGTACCTTATACAATGCATTAATGTGTCTAGTATTTATAGTTAAATAGGGTAGTTATAGTTTCAATCATTTGATATGAGTACCCTCTTTGGTCATTGGTATCTCCTTCTTCATCCCCACCACCACAATAATTGGTTATTAATTATATTCAAGATCATTATATAGAGGTAATTTATACCATTATTCATGATCATTATATAAATGTGGTTATTTCCCCTATTTAAGACCATTAGTTAGAGGTAGTTACTACACCCACCTAAGCTCTATTTATCATTCAGTGTAGAGGAAAATAATTTATTCTCCTATGCATTTAGTTTCACATTAGTTATCACATCAAATAGTTATTTAGGATTCCTAGAATCCCTTATCTATTATAACACATACCAAATTAGTCCCATGATATTTTAGTGTGTTCCAAAGTTAATACATGCATTTATTTATTCTCATACAATGTAAAGGACTTTAAAAATTCATAGGCCTTATAGTGTTACTCAAAATACATATACTTATATGGGTAATAATGATTACGATTACATTACAACACCTTATACATTTTCATGTATTTTGATAAACCCAATGTTGTTACCTTTCATTCACAAAATCTAATCCTTACACCATATGATACAAACACATCCCATGACTATCCAATTGATGGGATAATTAGTTAGTACCTTTTTACATATTCAAATAAAATAAAATATACAAAAAAATCTAAAAAGTAAATAAAATACAAAAACATTCAAATATTTCCAAAAATAAAAAATTATGACCTAAGCATGACATGATTTTACAGATTATATTATTTACATATGTTATATATCACATGTTTGGTATATGGAATATTATTTTCATACACATATAATTTCACAAGGTATATTATTTTGATGCAAGACATATAAATCATACATGGACATGTGGATCTTGGACCTTTATAATACATAGGGTCCATACCAATGTTAAATTCATCTACTTTCACATGTTATATATTTTTATGACCTCTTTACCATGTTGAGCTACATACATTATTTACATGTGAATTTCTAGATATTCATTTATTAAATAGTTATACATCAATATGTTATTTACTATGATATGATACTAACATATATGAATAGTGTAAACAATTTTTCACGTGATATATACTTCGTCAATGTTGTTATTTTTTTATGATAAGCTAGTTATTTTTATCTACTGTGTATGGCCCATTATCATTATTTTTTGGCTCCTTACCTTTATTTTGTGTCATTTTTTCCCCTTATTTATGGATCCTTAAGCTTACTTATTAATGGCATATTTATTTCCTTTGGCCTTATGTGTGACATTTTATGCTATTAACTGATATTGCATATTGATCTTGTTGATATTTTATGATTTTTATGTTTACAAGTGTATTTATCCATATCATGCACCTCCCTTTTGTATGTTGTGCCATGATTTATATCATTAACTTCCTTCTTATGTTGTCTTATCTAGTGATAGTTACTATTGCATGCTTCATACATATATCTATCCTAACATACCCCTTATATTCCCTTGAATTCCATATGTTACATACATGCCTTAATGTTATATGCATTACTTCGGTGAGATGATCTTTATACGTTGACATGGTTTAACATGATATTATCCTTATACATGATATGACATAGTTAATTTCTCTTTTGAGATGAGTGACTTGTAGGATACATCCTTCACCTCAAAAGGGGGAATATTAGCAGGCTTAATCATAGATAATAAAGCCTTAATAAGGAGATTTGGTTACATTATATATATTTCAAAGTTTATATGTGACTCAAATATTAGATTTGGATAATCATTTATATATTTGGGAATATGAAAGGTATATTTAATCCATGTTTACAATCCATGAGTGAAATATTTCATATTGATATAGATGAAAATACATTTAGGGGAATGATTAAGGTATATGTACTTATTTCTATAAAACATAGTTAATTAGTCATGATGTTGATTCATGTTCACAGATACATCATTTAAAATTTAAGTTGGACATTAGGTTGGTTCAAGAACACTATGACATATTACCATTAACACCAATTCAATTGCGCATTATGTTGGTTCATATACATTCTCACATTTTCACCTTTTTCAATATTTTAAAGTGTGAAGCAAACTTGAATCTATAAGTCCAATTCTAATGGTTTATTCATGATTTTTGAGGTAATTTAAACTGAGGTTCAATGATGCTAAAAATACATGTCATTACCCATAATTAACCCATTATGTGGTTCTACCTTAACATATTGGGGTTACAAGTTTAATGTCAAATTAGTTGCATATGATTTGGGGCATTTATCTTCCAATCCAAGCCATTGATTTAGTCTAATTTTAAAAATTGGGGATTTGATCACCCTCAATTTTTTAATGTTATCCATGTGATTTATCAAGGATGCATAAGTTTCTAATGCCTCAATAAGGAATAATATCTAACAAGTTATAGGGAAACAATGTTTAATCACATATACGTGTACCCTTTCTTTACTCTTTCAAATCTAAAGTGTCGAGTGTAAGTTTAGATTTTAGCTTTCATTCTATGAAAATTGAATAGTAAATTCTCATTACAAGTTTTTTTTGAATAATCTTACACATTTTTTTAGATGATATTTTTTGATTATGTAGTACCTCAGTCTTGTGCTCTTGGTAAACTCAAACCCTAGTTATTTCTCTTAGTTTTATGCATGCCTTATTTTTTCAAGCCTCACATTTACTCTAACTTGTGCCTCTTTTCCTATCTAGTAGTCTAACCAGCCTTATATTGATGACATAGACATCCCATCCTATCCAAAATGATTAAAATATACTTATCTTATACCTCTACAAGTTATGAGCTATGCCTGCAATCCTTCTCCCTAGATATTAACATTTGGGATAGATAATAACATCGATGTTGTTTTCCTAGCCTAATGCAAGTGTCCAATTCCTTGAAGTAATCTAATTTGTAAATAAAATGTATCACAATGGTTAGCCTAAGTGTTTTAATGTGATTTATCTCCTAATAGGATTGGTATAAATATAAAATCAACCCTCACTCATTCCTCACCTATAAATTAGACCAAAAGAGCACTCAAGTTACCAAAAACTTTCCTATTATATCCAATTATAATATCATTCAAATTAACATCCTAGTTATATGTATGAAGTATTGAAGAACTAGTCATAAGGTCATATTTTATAAGTTATAATATAGGTCATTATTGTAATTGATATACACACATTACATGATTCACACATAAGGGATAACTATATGAGTCTAAGGCCCTCTTCTAGAGTATTGGTTATGTAGGAAGAGCCATTTGATAGTGGGGTAATTTTGGGTTTACTCAAAATTGTGTTCCCACTAACCCATTTTCCCCCAGAATCACATTGAAGATGGAAAGGTAGGGTTTTACCATTTCACCAAGAGTGAAGTCTATGACCTAGGATAAATTCACTAGAGTGAAGGCAAATCCAAACCTAGAAGCATCCATGTGGTTTAATCCTATTTGATAAGATATTTTATACATGATAATAGATTCAACACAACTATCCTATGCTAACATATGTGTTTAGAGAACCAAATGTACTAGATCCATAATCTGAAAATTGATCTAGAACTATCTTCAAGCATGCTTCCTACCTGTACCAGATCCAACATTATGTCAACATCATAAATAACTAGGTAGTTTATTTTATGTCATTTATATATTTATCATAGTTATACTTTCCATTAATGTCCTATCTTAATTTTATAAATTTAGAATATGGTACATCTAAGTTTATCATATTAATTGGTCAATCATAGATTTGATATTCACCCTTGTGCTATATAATTTTTATATCCTTAACCCTTTTTACCCAATTATAATTAATCAATAAAATTAGGGTTAAATAGCTTGGATCCTTCTCCTAGAGACAAATTTTTTTGTACATACTTAGGTATAGATTTATCCATTTGATTTTATATTTTCATGGCATTATAATATTAAAATATAAATGGGGAATTTGTATACACTAAAATGTTGTAAGTGACACTTCACAATGTCAATCCTTACATACACTTATCCTACATGACTTGTGTATCTTCAAACAACTTTCACTTTATCCATTCTAAATTTTTATCAATCACCTATATGAACATTCTAGTATGTGTTAAATCAGTAAAACATCTTACTAAGACATTTATAAAATACCATATTTATGTTTTTATCTCCTAGATAGTAACATAAAATTCAGATGGTAATGTCAATGTTAATATCTTTAGGTTAGCATTACTCTCTTTTTCTTATCAATGTCTATTTTTCAAAATCAAATATTCCCATAGTTTAGTCCATTCACCTAGCACGTCAGTCATGAGGTAAATTATCTAATCTAGTGCATATAAATACAAGCCCAAACGTTTTTATCATCTATCATTCTCAAGTACCTATCAAATACACTATCATACATTGAGAAAATATGTCCTATTAAATCACTAAGAATAATCATTAGCTAGGTTTAAAGTAAACCAAGCCAAGTCAAGAGCCAAAATTATCAAGAACAAAGTCAAATTTTAAAGTGTGGCTTGACTTCCCTCTTTGGAGTATTGGATACTTATGCAATTGTCAAGCATCAATGGGGATGATTGGGGTCAGCTAAATATAATTATACTTCATGATTTTTTATAAGTTTCATTCTTCAAAAGTGTACCTAGGGTTTCAATGAGAATGAATATAATTTTTCAATCTATGCACACATTTGAGGGTCATAATTTTAACATACAAAGGATATATCAGGTAGGTGCACTTCACTATATGTTAACAAAAAAGCAAGAAATATAGGAAATTAGTATCATACTAAGGTCACCTATATTTAATGAATATAACCTAGTCCTAAAGTTAGTTCACATAGGTATTTAGTTCTAGATATAGACAAATTAAAGCCTAATTTAAATTTATTTTTGTTATCATAACATATTCACAGTCATTTAGTCAAACTATAAATTTAAGTATCTTTATCTCCTTAATACTTTCCATAAAATCAAATTGCATTATCAAGGTTATTTTGATAAGTTACATTTATATTTATTCCTAAATGTCATATATTACAATCTAAATTAATTCTAAATGTTTAGCATATTATAATTCACGATAGTACAAAAATAGTGTAAACAACACTTGAGAAAGAATTTTAGTTTTTTTGTGAATCATGCAAGATTAAAAAAGGGTGGTAACTTCAGAATATGAAAGAGAAGTTATGGTATAATTTTAAATATAATAAATCAAATGGGGATCATTAACATTAATAGGAGTTTGAAAATTCATGGATGGTTGGATTAGAGGAATAATAGACAATTAGAGATGTTTAAAAAACTTGAGAAGGTACAACAACATTTTGAACATGTGGGAGAGTCAAAGTTTAAGAAGGGGGATAAACAATGGAAATGTTTTGGAAATTAAGAAATATAACATTTTAATAATAATGAGTGCTAGGATAAATGAAAATATGTGGGGTTAGGAGGAACTTTTGAAGCAACATCATGAGAATGGAAATTTTGACAAGAACAATATTTTAATACATTCATAATTCTATAAATATCAATAGGATTGGTCATTAAATATGTACTAATATAATCAATGGGTTCACTTATATTTTTCACTTATAATTAAACTTCATAATCATTATCATTATCATTATCATTTTTAGTCAAATAGTCATCTAAAGAGTTTTTAGCATTCACATCAATATCAACATTGGAATCTAAAGAGGTTATAGAAACATATCAAATTTAAAGGGGGAACTTCCTTCCCCATTTATAAAATAAATATCATTTCTCCTTGTTTACCATTGCAATAAATGGGATGGCTTGGAGTGGTTTTTTGGTAATATTCCTACATGATTTGTTTCTTTCTCCATATTAATTCTTTTCATGATTATAGGCTAATGCTGACATTTTTTAATCTTTAATATCACTTTTAAAATGTTTTTTCCTAATGTATTCAAGGGTGCATGTCATTCATTACTAGGATAAACATCAAATTGAATTATCCCAAGTATTATAATGATATATAAAATTTTATGACTATCATTTTGAAACCTTTTCTACAAATAATTTTCATTAGCAAACTCTTATCACTAGCACTCACCTTGTTTCATCACATTCATATTTCTTTGTCTATGTTTTCCCTTCTATGACACTATTGGCCTAATATTGATTTCCACAACATCTCTCTTTTGTAGACTCACTTTCATTACTCAAATAAGTGGTCCATTGAATAGGACTAAACTAGATAATCACATAGTGTTGAGGAAAAACCTTGATTTCTATTGTGATCTAGGAATTTGACTCAAGAGAGGATGGTTAGTATGGTGTTAGTTCTAAAACAAAATAAACACACTCATATCATAACATCTCTAGGCCTAGACACTAGGGAGAGCTTAGTTAACAATCATGAATTAAACACACAACTAAAATGAAAAAGAAAAATCTTTTACCTTCCTTAGATGCTCCAAAATGCTTGGTGTGGTTACTTGCTCATCTTGTGCTCATGAAGTCCTTGGTACTGGAAGGTTGACAACCTCCATCTCTCCTTGGCACCTTTGGCTTGTGGCTTGGCTTGGCTTGAAATCAATTTGGAAATATAACACTAGTTGCTTGAAGATTTTTGGAACCAATCTTGAATTATAATTTTTCACTATTTATGCTTAGAAATGTTGTGAGGCCTCCTATTTATAGATTTTTGGGTTTGATCAGAATCAATCTGAACTGCCCATCTCAAGATTGAGATGTGTGGTTGAGGATTAATTCAATTTTTAGATTAATTTTGTAATTATCCTCATCATGGCATTAGAATAAGGGGAAATTAAGAGGTATGGATGACATCATGGAAGGCATTAATGAGGCATGGGAGGTATGAATCTTGATATTTGTGTCATTTATGGCCTAGGGATGTCTTCCCAAGAAATGAGGTCACTTGATGATGTAGATATTCAATATTTATTTCCAAAACAAAGTATTCAACAAGTATCCATGGAATTCTTGATTAGGCCTTAATTTGGGTTAATTAGCTCTTAAACATGATTAAGCACTATATGCACAAATTACTCAAATTGATCAGAATGCCTTGTTATTGGTCATAAATTTGACTAGATTAGAATTGGAAGTCACTATCAAATGCATTAGATACGTATTCCCATTTAGGATGTTACTAAAAATAAATAACAAAGGCATGAGTCTTGTACAAAATATTTGATAGGAAAGATCAATCCAGAGCACCTAGGTGCAAAATTGGGATTTTGACTTAGAATGATCTAATCAAAGTTAGCTAGCCCATAAATTGTATTACCCCATTTAGGGATACCCTAGCCAAAATAGGCATTTGAATGTGTCAGTTTCACATCATTTAGCATGTTTTAGTGTTTTCAAGCTAAATTATGCATTTTAGGTGGAAATTGGCCAAAACCCTAATTAGAGGTTATTGGTGGCCAGTTTTAGGTGTCTATAGTTTGCCCCTATTTTGGAAGGCATTGAAATCTATAAGAATAATAACATCTTCTCTAATAATTAAAAGCTCTTGTATACCTACAATTGTAATGATGATAAACTAACTGTATGATGCCCCCTTGAGTGACCAGTTGGCATAAGTAGGTCAACAAATGGTCCCTCAAAAAGAAAGAAGTGAAATGAGGGGACCAAAGAAAGGAAAGATGATGGGGTGAAAACATAATGATACTAAAAAATTAGTCAAAATCATTGAGAATGAAAGTGGGATGGTGTGTAATGGTTTTCCTAAAGGTAGTTATAACCATTGTACCCTAATAGTAGCAATGTGATATGATAACACAATGATTTGCCCAAATGTGGTTATAATCATTCAGAAGATGGAGCTACCCCAGTTAGGATAGACAAACAAGATAATAGCATGCCCTTGTATGGGTATAAAAAGTAAAGTAGTGATAACTTAATGATTTGCCCAAAGGTGGTTATAATAATTGAGAAATGTAGGTGGGATGGTGTGCAATGATTTTTCCATAGGTGGTTATAATCATTAGACCCTGATTATGGTAAACATGATAAACTTGGTCGAGGATGATGATAACTTAAGATAGAGGGTAATGATGAATTGAAACAACATACTAGAAGGGAGATGCTCATCTAAACTAATAAAGGTTAAAATTCTTTCATGGTCAATTACTCTATCTAGGATATTATTGGAAGTGGAATCAGGATGTCAGTGTCAAAGAGATGCTTCCATTACTGAATAGACTTCTTTAAGCTAAGGTTTATTATATCATGTGATGGTAGGCTTCATAATATAACACCATGAAGACTTGGCCAAAATATGCATAAGGACTGACTCCTATAATCCAATAATCAATAGAAAATAATGCACTAATGCTAAAAACCATGATGATAATGTAAACATATGAATAGGGATGGATTCAAGTGTAAGTGTGGACAAGGAATCACCCAATAAACACACATAAACTAAATTAAGGAAATAGTGATGAAAGCAAATGAAATAGGAAGACAAATAAACAAAATTAGTAGAAATAGACAAATAAACAAAGCAATAAAAATCCTACAAACATTACCCCTAGAAAATAGGTGATAACTTAACAAAAAAACTAAATGGGGGAATAGAAGAAAATGAAGGGGGTGGTCAAGCTATCTCCATATGTACTAGGCAAGTAGATGATGCCTACATAGTTTCATGGATGTAATATCCAATAAAAAAACTTTAGGCCAAATGTAGTTCTCCTAGGGAATGGGAAGAATGTGATAAATGAGGAAAATAAATAGAATGGATGTGATAGAAGAATAGAAATGGTCTTGAAAAATGGCAAGTGCATGAGATAAAAATGCTAAGAAGGATGGAGAAACTAAACAACAAGTGAGTTGCTTGTAACTTAGTAAGGTTCCTAGAATCTTTAAGGCAAAGAAGTGGTCATTTTTTTTATTCTTTTCTAATGATTTTTTGAAATGTTTTTGGAAGTGTTTTGGAGTGTTTCAACTCAATCAAGAATTATGAGACACTAAATGGTTTAATCTAACAAAATGGTGAGAGTGTTCAAACTAAGTTTTCTCACAAAATGGTGAGAGTGTGGCTTAGGTTACTTGTAAAATAGTGAGATCATGGCTTAAGTTGATCAAAAAATGGTGAGAGCATTCAAACTGAGGTTGATCATAAAATGGTGAGAGCATGGCTTAGGTTTCTCATAAAATGATGAGAGCATAGATTAGGTTGCTCATAAAATGGTGAGAGCATGGAAAGGGTGACTGAGCTAACCTCAACAAGTATCGAGTGATGCCTACATAGTCCCAAAGTAAGACCTCAAGTCACTATAGTTCCACCCTTATAGTGGAGGAATTTGACTAGTATATCATTCAATTCAAATAAAATAGGCATAGTTAGTATAAAGGCATAACGTAGTATAGGAAGTGGCAAGTTGGTATGTCAAGGTTTAATGTTGCCCCTAGTTTGCCAATAGGTAGTTATAACTAGGACATAATTACATAGATCAAAGGTACTAATTTGCATATGAAGTTCTTGAATAAATTTATGAACTAATTAGATACCTTGATGTTGAAACTATGTAATGAATGACAAAAACCAAGGTCAAATGGACTAGGTTTTTAGAACACACTAGGTTGATAGGTCAAAAGTGAAAAGTGGATATGGAAAAGAGGATGTATAAGAATGGTATGTGTACAAATAAGAATAGTGAAAAAAAATCAAAACTAGAATGGTCCTTAATAATACACCTTAGCATTCAAGCATAGTACCACTTGAGATGAATAATATTCATTGGCTCTGGAAGTTTGTCACCATCTAGTGTGGCAAGCTTGTATGCTCCTAATTCATAATCTATAGTGATGATGAAAGACCCTATCTAGTTTGGTTTAAATTTCCCTGTATGTTTCTTCCCAGCTATGGTATTATTTTGGTTTTCTTTGAGAATAATATCACCAAGTTCAAATGTTCAATACTTCACACACTGATTGTAGTGACCTTTGAGTCAATTTTGGTATGCTTGAAGATTATTAACCATAGTTATGCATTTTTCATCAGGTAGATCTAGGTCTTATAGGTGAGCTACTTGATAGTCATGGTCATTTAGGACATGCTTGAAAGAGATGTGTAGTGAAGGCAATTCAACCTTAATGGGAAGGATGGCTTCAGTACCATAAACAAGTGAGTATGGAGTGGCTCTTATGGGGGTACAATGATTGGTATGATATGCCCAAAGAGTAGCAAATATCTAGAGGTGCCAATCATGACCAACATCATTGACAATATTTTTGAGAATGTTGACAATGGTTTTGTTGGATGCCTTAAGCCTGGCCATTACCTTGAGGGTAATATGCCATAGAAAAATGTTGTGTGATTTTGTATTTAGTACATAGCTGGTCTATATCTTTGTTCTTGAATGATCCTCCATTATCAGATATAATGTTAGAGGGGATAACATAGTAGCAAATGAGATGGTTGAAGATGAATTTGGAAATTTGCTTTCTAGTCACGTAAGTGAGGGGTATGGCTTCAACCCACTTAGTGAAATATTTGATGGTGGTAAGGATATGTTTATGGCCATCAGATGAAGTGGGGTTAATCTTTCTAATGAGGTCAAGTACCCATGTAGAAAATAGCTATGGTGTCAACATCAATTTTAGAGTTTTTGTTGGGGTATGAATCAAATTAGCATATCATTAACATTTATCACATCTCTTTATATATGTAGTGACATCTACATCCATTATGGGCCAATAATAATGGGTATGTGAGATATTTTTGGATAGGACTACCCTGCTAGAATGGGATCCACATACTCCTTTGTGAACTTCACTTAATGCTAGCATATACTCTACCAAAGTTAAATAATGAAGTAGATTTCCATCAAAACTATGATGATAAAGAGTGGATCCAAGTAAAGTATAATGAGTAGAATGATTAATGAAGGCTTTGGTTTGTTTTTGAGATAGGTTAGGTGGTAAAGCTTGGTCATAAAGGTATTTATAAAGGTTTGAGTACTAGATAGAATTAGGACCAACAATATCATAAATCATAGCAATGATTGAAGGTTCATGAGCTAGGTCTAAAAAAATCTTGATGAGGAATTGATACTCTCTAGCTTTATCTATTTTTCAAATTAGAGAACCAATAGTAGCCATGACATATATAGTTCTATTACTAGCCCTTAGTATATGCTCAAACTCAATGTTGGCAATTTGCTTTTTAAGAGTGTCAGCCATGTCTTTATATGGGACCATCTTGTCATCTTTGGTCTAAAAATAATCTGTGACCTAATTGATGATTAAATGAGAATCACCATAAACTTGAAGATGAGATATATTTCAATACACTAATTTTCAATGTCCTATAGTAAGTGCTTCATTCTCAGCCATGTTGTTTGTACATGAAATGCTGATTTTGAATGATTTAGGGATTAGATCCCCTTGTGGTGTAATAAATAATATGCCTACCCCTGATCCATGCATAGTGAATGAACCATAAAAATATATATTCTAGTGATTCTCCTCAAGGGGTGTGTCCATGATGGTCATGATGGATTCTTCAATAAATTGAAAAATGAGTGGTTGGGTGTCTATGAGAGGTGTTTTAACAAGATGATCTACTTAAACTTGTCCTTTGATTGCCTTTTGATTGACATACTCTATGTTAAACTAACTAAGAAGCATGATCAATTTAGCCATTCTACCTTGAAAATATATTTTAGATAGTAGATACTTGAGTGGATCTACTTTTGAAATGACCATAGTTTTATTATTCAACATGTAATGATGCAGTTTTTGAGCTATGAAAACCATGGCTAGGAAAGGTTTTTCAGTAGGTACATAGTTATGTTCATATGTAACCAAGGTATAACTTAAGTAGTATATAGAATGATCCTTTCCATTTTCATCATGTTGATCTAAGAGTACTCCCAGGGCATGATCAGTAGCTGATAAGTATAACAAGAATGGATTTCCTAGCATGGAGGTAATAAAATAGGCAGATTGACAAGACAATCTTTAAGCTATTGAAAAGTTGTTTAGTAGTGATCATACCAAAGGAATGTAACCCTTTCTTTAAAATATGTGTAAATAGATGGCACTTATCTACTAATTAAGAGATGAAGCATTGTATTGACTAGATCTTACCTTGTAAACTATGAAGTTGCTTTAAATTGGTTGGTGGTGGGATCTTAGTTATAGTATGGACTTTAGCCAGATCAACTTCAATACCTCTATGAGAAATAAAGAAGCCAAGCAATTTTATTGAAGTTACACTAAACACATATTTCTTTGTATTGAGTCTAACTTTGTACTTTCATAGTCTTTGAAATATCCTATGTAGTACTATTAGATGGTCAGCCCTAGTCTTGGATTTTCCCAATATGTCATCGGCATAGTCTTCAACAATATTGTGTATCATATCATGTAATATGATAGTCATGGACCTTTGATATGTATCTCTAGAATATTTAAGACCAAATGGAATCACCTGATAACAAAAACGTTCCTCATGGAGTGGTGAATGCTATTTTATACTGATCTTCTAGTGTTATTCTGATCCGATTGTATCTTAAAAATCCATCCATGAGTGAAAACATTTCATAACCTACCATGGAATCAATAATCATGTCAATATTAGCCAAGGTAAAATCATCTTTAGGGAAATATTTGTTTATGTCTCAAAAATTAGTACAAATTTTGATCCCTTCAAGCTTTTTGGTAATAGGTACAACATTAGAGATTCATTTAGAGTAGTCAATGGATCAGATACATCTTGATTCAAAGATTTTTTCCAACTCTTTATTTACTAATAAAACAATGTGGTGATGCATTTTATAGATATTTTGTTTTACTAGTTTGGCATCAAGATTAACTATAAGGTGGTGCAGAACTAAGGCAGGGTTTAATCTTAGCATGTTAGAATAGGCCCATGAAAATATATCCATAAACTCTCTCAATAGAGCTATAAAAATGTCACATTCCCCCTTAGTGAGGGAAACATAATTTTATCCATTTTAGGTCTAATAGAGTCTATGTATTTACCTCTATTGTATCTTCAACTAGGAGGATTGAACCATCCTCTAGGATAGTAGGCAATGACTTGAATTATTGGACTATGTCAGGGTCCCCTATTAGGACTTGCTCTTCAACTTCTCTTAGGCATGATGAATCTAAGTCTCCTAATAAGATATTTGACCATGTAACAAAAACAATCAAAAATTCTTGGAAAATTTTATCAAATACTTGTTATAACTCAAAATTGAACTCAGATCCATAGGCAAGTTCATTGTTAGTAGTCTTTTGGTCTAAATTCAAAGAATAATGAACACCCCCATCTAATGGTGCCTAAAATAGTTTTTCACCACTAGAATGGCCTTTATCTTTATTTTTTCCTTGTTTAAAAAGTACTTCAAAGAGGTTTTCACTTTGGGACCTTAATGTTTTACTTATTTGTTTTTTTCTAAGGGTGTTCACTCACTCTCTAAAATAGGTTGCAAGATCCAATGTGATTGAGAATCCTAATTTGTGATCTCCTAATGAAACAGTATCTCTAAGGCCTAAGAAATCATAGAATGCCTCATCATTATAGAACTCATCAATCAACAGACTAGATTCTTGTTGGTCCCAATCTATTAGTTGGGGATAATATAGTGGTAATGGATAATGATGAATGGCTTGGTTAAGGGTAAAAATGGCATTGTTATCAAATAGGTTGGTTTCAACTAGGTTATCAAAGGTAAGGCTATGATCAAAATCTACTTCCTTGTCAAGATCATCATCACTAGTCACTGGTGATGGAGTTTGAATAAGATATGTGGGGTTACCCCCATACAGTTTAAATCCAAGTCCATAAGGTCTTTCATACTTAGTCATGAAAATAATCTCGATGGTTCCTTGTTGATTTTATCTAAGGCCTCTTCCTTCATAATCATGGCACTCTATGATCCTATTGAGAATAAGATACTTTTCATTTTTATAACAATCAGCTTGGTCATCATTATATAACCATGATTCATTCCCTTTAAGAGGTTTAGGTCCTAGGCTAGATTCTAGTACAAATGTGATAGGTCCCTTATCTTTGTTCTTTCATTTCCAATGCATATGTGGGATGACCTTAGGTCACCCAAAGGTTTTCATATTCTAAGGAAGATTGGTAATGTGAAATGTGTCATGGGTCACATATTCTTTGGGTCTATTATCAGAAATGGTGAAATGACTAGAAGCTTCAAGAGGTGGCATGTGGGAAAGGGAATCCAAGGTATTAGGATCTATGAAATTATCTAATGAAGGATCAATAAGTATATCTTTTAATTTATCCTACTCAGAACTTGGATTCATACCATACTAATAATTATAGCTTTGAAACTTGGCCTCAAGATGTTTATAGTACTCGTATGGATGTAAATCTCTTAGAATATTCACTTCCATCCCTGAGTGAGAATACATGATACATTGGTGCAGTGTAGATGGGACTACATGAGTTTCATGTAACCAAGGCCTACCTAGAAGTATTTTGTATGATAACTTAAGATCCAACACATGGCAAAGTGTATCATGGGTCAAAGTCCCAATGATAACTAACAAACTAATGGTGCCTTATGAATCTCTTTCCTAATTATCATAAGCTTTGATAGTTATTGTCTCTGACTAGAGATCTATCATTATGTATCCAAGAAGCTTGATGAGCTTGAGAGACACTATGTTGAGGTCAGATCCATTGTTGATAAGGACATGTTTCACTTTATGCCATCTAATATAAACATCTATGTATAAAGGGTTATTATGGAGTGGGCCAAGGGAATACATATCACTTTGGTTGAATGTGACTTGTTGGGCTAGAGCTAGGTGTCCAACCAAAACATGAAATTTATCAAGGGAAATGTCACTAGCAATAGTGGATTGGGTCAAGAACTCAATCAAGATGTTCTTATGGATTATTGACATTCCCAATAAATCTAAGATAGAAATTTGTGTTGGTGCCTTCTATAATTGTTCCATAATATCAAACTTATTATCTTGGTCAATAGTGAATGGTTTATTCTAAGGTTTAATGGTTAGTTAGATGATAGGCAAAGTAGTAGATGGTTATGGGCCTTAGATAGTAATCTTTGACCTCCAAGTTACGACTACATAATCAAAATTAAATACTGGACCATTATTTCTAACTGATGTTGGATATGGTGTGGGACCAGATAGGATAAGTCTCGATTGCCAATGCACTTGTATGTGGTCACATGGAAAGAATGATTTGTTTCTATAAGATCCAAAAGTGGGAGTCCTAGTTTGCTAGTTTTCTTGTATGCACTCCTAGGTCAAAGAAGGATTATCCATGTGATTTGGCTAAATATTGTTGTTTAACAATGGTCTAGGCTGATTAGTACTTGGTCTAAGATTAATGGAGATGGTATTAATGCTACCCCCTGTAATATAAACTACAACCCTATTATAGTTATGTGCAACTTCATGGTAAGTTTGTTGGTTATTACCATTCTGACTTTGGTTTTGTCTATTATTTTTTTGTGTGGATTTTGTTGATTTTGATAGTTCAACCTTTGATTTTGATACTATTAATTTTGCTATTTCACTGGTCATTGTTGTTATTGCTGATTATTCTACTATTATTGATTATTATGTTGGGGAAAGGGGTTTTGATATATCCCAAGAGTTTGATTGGAAGTGGAAGTACCATTATCCAATTTTAACTCCCCATTCTCCAACATATTCTTGATTAAATTCTTGCTTTAGACTCATCTTCGTAGATTATGCCCATTGAACTGATGATAGTCATAGAATTTGTTTTCATGATATCAATCAGGATAAGGAATGCTTTACAGATATTGTTTTTGTATAGGCAAACTAATCAGATTAGCAAAAACAAGATTATGAAATATAGATTTAATGGTCTTTCTTAGGTCACTAAAGACACAATGTGCATGTATAGTTCTCTTAGGAGGAGGTTTGTAATGGTAAAGGCTATTGTATTTATTGTGTAGGTTTTGGTTGTTATACTTGAAACATTAGTTAGAGAGGTTGTTGTGTAGGAGTAAGCTAAAAATGTGGTGTAGATGAAGTTTTCATAGTTTTCAAATGATGGGATTTAGCTACTCCATTCCCCACAACATTCTTATTTTAGTTGAATTGATTCAGTCATTCTTGATTATTGGCATGTGTTGGTTGTGATGCTTGTGCTTAATTAAGATGTTACTATAGGCTATTTAATTAATTGGTAGAATTAATTTTGATGACTCCTTTATTGATGAAAGTTTTCTTGATCATAAAAACATCATCAATGATCTCTTTGAATGTATGTGCACATTACAGTTCCAAATGATTGGCTATCTCACTATGCAAATTTTTCATAAACATAGCAAATAATTATTTATCTAGTAAACTATGGGTGAACTAGATTTTAAGGGCTATCCATCACTATAAATAACTTGAAAAACTCTCCCCAACTTTTTTATTTGATTGTGTCAAGTCCACTAATGAAATCTCATGCTCGAGATTATAGGAAAAGTGTTGCACAAATTTATCAAAAAAATCATCAAAGTCTATTATTGAATTCTTGGGCAACTTTAAAAACCACTCCAAAGCTTATCCAACTAGGCTCCTTGGAAACAAAAACAAAAGGTATATATCACTATATGTCACTAGTTGATGTGATAAAGAATTCAGTCAAATGGGCCTTAGGGTCACCTTTCCCTTTATACTTATCAAATTTGGGTGGTCTGTATCCTAAAGGAAATAGTATCTGTAAATACTCCATATTAAATGGATAGGAACACACACCATTCTATTTGAGCTTCTTAGTCTACTTCCCTACCTGAATGGCAATTATCACATCCTTCATTTATTACAATTCTTGGGATAGGAAACTAGAAGGGATATTGGCTTAAGGGAGAATATTGGTTTGGGTAAATGGCTGGGAGGTCACAAGTGGGACACTTTGACCAGGGTATGATGGAGATATCTATTAGGGTACATTAAATTAGTTGGGGAATGGACCAAGAATACACATATGTGGATTGGGATGTACTTGAAATTACACATTTGGTTGCATGATATTCTAGTTTGGGTGGATAATAAAGGTTTGAATTGGAGGATTTTGTGGTTGGGATGAAGGGATATAACTATACTATGCCAACTATGGTTGAAAAGGGACATGTTATTGACTAATCTAACCTTGTTGTTGAGTAGGAACTTGTGGACCAAGACCCTGTCTCTAAATTTTTTGCACATTTTGAACCAATGGTTATCTAGTAGGTACTTGAGAAACATGGGGACCTTTTTGTTAAATAAATCCTTGTGAGGAAGTGAAAGTAGGTTGTATATTTGACATCTATCATTCACTAGTATTTGCACATTACTAACTAGTCATTGCTTGGTTTGTGACTAGCATATTAGTCTATGACTGAAGAGGTATGTTCATCATTACCTGGCAAGGTGGAACATTAGTTTCCCCTAATTGAGGTGGTAATGTACTCACCCTATATTACGTTGATACACTTGATTATGTCAACTGATGTGGAATACCACTTGCTACCTATTGAGGGAGAGTATGATTTCTCACATTCTATCATTGAGGTGTGATATTGGCCATTGTTTGATTACCTAATCTTATAGGTTTTACACTTGAGGAAGATGCTAGTTGAGGCTGGGATGTAGAAACTCATATTCCTCGGTATGATGATCTACTCATGGGATTGACTATAGGCACACGTTGTTAGCTATTTGTTTGTGTGTTAGTACTACTTTGATCAAGATTGGACATTACTTACACATTTCCTACTACATTTGGCTCACTATTTAGTGTAGAAACTAAAGACACTTCTTCAATAAATGGCATATGTATCAAGTTATCTATTGAAACATTTTGTACAAATGGGTTGGAACTTAGATTTCCTTGTCTAGTTAATTTCATCAACACTCCTATTAAAGGAACTAAGTCAATGAGAGGCTTATTTACCATGTTAATCTAATTAAAAAAACATGTTAGATTTAGGTAGGTTTGGTAAGGTATTTGCATTTGGTTAAAGTGATCTTCCATGATGTTTTTGCCTTGATTGGATATATTAGGGTCTTGGTAAATTGTTTGGATGAGAGCCATAGGATTGCTAAAAGAAGCCTATTGATCATAAATGATATTATGGGGCACTCTTACTAGTCTTCATAAATATTTATGGGGGAAGTCTACTGGAAACTTAGCCCCTACGTCTATAGCCCTAACCAAAATCTCATCTTTGTTCTCTTAAAAATGTTGCTCAAACAAAAATGGATCATACGTGGAAGACAAATTAGTATAATATGACTATTGAAGTATTGGTTCATCTACTATGGGTATTGTAGCTAAGTATTGTGCAGTTTGTTCTTGGTCATGTTCTATGTAAGGTGGTGTGTTAACCAAATAGTTAGCTAATGGATCTTGGCTTTGTGCCCCTAATTGAGTATTATAAGAGGGATAATAATCCATCTCATTTGAAATTTTATCTACTTAGGGGTCTTGCACCATTTCTTCCTATGCAACTACATTGATAATCCATAGATTATACATGAGTCCACTATGAGTGTAAGAATACATGTTTGGATCCATAGTCAATGCTTGGTGATAAAAGGTCAAAGAGTTCTACAAACTCTAAAAAGGATAGAATCTAAAATAAATGATGCCTCCAACTTGGTCTAGATTTGTCAAAAGGATCAAAAAGGTTTATGAAAATATTTGTGAGGAAATAAGCTAGTGTAAAATATCTAACATTTTACTATTCATACAAAGATAAGTAAGTAAATGGACCAAAAAATCAAAATGCCAAAATCTAAGGTCAATGTGTTTCAAATCAGTCTAATTTAGGAATTTAAAAGTTGCTAGGTCTTTTGGCCAAATTTGGCATCAAAATATATGCTCAAACAAGGCATGTGCTAGGACTCTTGGCCAAATGGCATCAAAATCTAGACTTTGAAAAATAGATGAAAGTTTTAATCTAATAGATTTGAAACACTTCTAACAAACTCTAGGCATTTGATTCTTAGACATGAACTTGGTCAATTTGGTATAAGGTATGAAACAAAAGGCAATTTAACCATAGTTTATTTTCTCATAAATAATGGTATAAAACTTGCTTCCTTTGACAAACAAGCTAGACAAAGGTGAATAGTATAACTGTGCTTTGGATAAGGATCAAAAGTACACTTGGATCAATCTAAACATGTAGAAATAGATTTGAAACTCTATGCAAAAGGTTCTATGAAACAAAGTTTGAAATGATTTGGGTAGCATAATGATGCTATAATACCCAAAAGGTATGATAAAAAAGTTTGTTTCAAAGACTCTCTAAGGCAAAGACATTTTTCCACAATTTTGACAACATAACACTACCTTTCTTGACTCAAAATGTTATGGTATATATACTTAAAGTGTAAGTGTTTAGCACAAAATGGATCAAGTCTATCAAGTGAAGACAATGATTATAAGTCTTAAATGGCCTTCAACCCAAATTGGAAATTAAACCTAAGTTCCCTCAAGTTTAGTTTAAATGGAGAACCCACTTAACACATCAACCCTATAAACTTGTATAGGTGTAATTCTAAATTTAGATTACAAGTGAAGGACTTAAACAACTTTGGTCAAGCTCTAGAATCAATTGGGTAACATAACTGTGCCAAAGTGGATGATATGACTCTCGAGCTTTTGATGAACTTTGAACAAGGCAAATTAATGATCTCACATGAGTAGCATAACACCTCTTTATTCAAATAAAATGAGGACCATGTGTTTTGTTTGGGATTTTTTGTTTACACCAAGTTTTGACTCTAAACAAGACTTTAATCTAGGACAAGACCAACTAATTAATCACCTTTAGATATTAAACTAAAAAAGTTGCTTGGTACCATTAGAATCCCAATATACATCATTTGAGAGGATTTTAAGTGTTTATCCAAAAGTAAATGTACATTATATAGTAGGGTTTTTACACCCCCCCTTCTCTCAAATGATAGTAATGGGACATGGATCTTGAGGCACACCTTGCACCAACAATACTTCCACATCAAGTGGGGATTTGTCTAATATTTAACAAGTTTCTAAATGATCTAGGGGAATCAATTACATAATGACTTTCATGCCAAATAATGAAAAATAATAGTATGTATTTTAGGTCCATATCACTCTGCTTATTGCAAAAAGGTCTAGTCTTTTTTACAACCACTATATCATGTTGTTTGCTTAGTGTAGTATGATGTCCAAAGTGCCACTATGTCTTATGTGTAACTCTAAAAGAGTCAAATGTAGTCAATTCTAGGAGATGAAACCTTGGGTCAAAACTTCCCTAAAGAACTTCTAGGAGGTGATGAAGTCCCCCTTGCAAGCTAAGATGCATAAATAAATAAAGCATGAAAGTATAAAGAATTTAGGGCCATTTTCAAGATCACCCAAACTTTAACAAGTTTTTAGGGAGTGCTTTAGACAAATTTCTTTCTAAGCCTTGGACTAGGCTACTTACAATAGGAATGGCACTTTTGATTCCAAGGGTTCCCTAAAGGGGAAAAGTAGAAGAGCATACATGTAACATCCCTCTCTTTTCCAAAAAAAATTAATCTAATCAACTATTACAAACAAAAATTAACAAGTGTGTTCAATTTTAAACCCAAATAAAGTGTTTGGTGGTGTTCATTTGACCCCTTGGTCTTAGTTGAAAACTTTGAAAAACATTCATCAAAAACACCTAAATTCTTTGTTAAACACAAAAACAAAGTTCCTAATCCAATTTTTAAGATTGCAAAAGTGATTTAAACATGTTTTGAGAAAAAATCCCACTTGGTCCTATATCAAAATTGTTATCATGTTCTTTAGATTTGAAGCTCTTTTGAGTTTGAAATAACAAACTTTGAAAAAGTAGGTCTCAAGTCTATATTTTTGGAAAAACATAGTGATTGACATCATTTAATACCACTGACATTGGTTATGGCCAACCAAGATCTAACCGATGTCAGTTTTACTAACTGATGTCATTTAAGTCAGGTAATCGATGTTGGTATTTCTACCAATGTTAGTTACTATGTAAAAACTATGGTAACCAAAAATGGCAAAATAAAGTTATAAAATCAATTTGTAAGAGTTTTAAAAGCTTAAATAAATATTTTAAAGTCTCAAAAGGATCTCCTTTAAGTGTAAGATGCATCTTGTCCCATCAGGCATGCCATTATGTGATTAATTAAGTTGACTCAAGAGAGGATGGTTAGTATGGTGTTAGTTCCAAAATTAAAAAAAATGAAATAAACACACTAATAACATAACATCTCTAGGCCTAGACATTAAGGAGATCTTAGTTAACAATCATGAATGAAACACACAACTAAAATACAAAAGAAAACTCTTTTACCTTCCTCAGATGCTCCAAAATGCTTATTGTGGTGGCTTGCTTAGCTTGTGCTCATGAAGTCCTTGGTAATGGAGGCTTCACAACCTCCATCTCTCCTTGGCACCTTTGGATTTTGACTTGGCTTGGCTTGGAATCAATTTGGTATTATAATACTAGTTTATTTAATATTTTTGGAACCGATCCTATGTTATAACTTTTCACTAATTAAGCTTAGAAATTATGTTGTGAGGCCTCTTATTTATATATTTTTAGATTTGATCATAATCAAATTGAACCATCCATCTCAAGATTGATATGTGTGGTTAAGGATTAATTTAATTTTTGGAGTTAGTTTTTTAATTATCCTCATCATGACATTAGAATAAGGGGTAATTAAGAGGTATGGATGGCATCATGGAAGGCATTGATGAGCCATGGGAGACATGAATCATGATATTTATGGCATTTATGGCCTAGGGATGTCTTCCCAAAAAATGAGGTCACTTGATGATGTAGCTATTCAATATTTATTTCCAAAACAAAGTATTCAACAAGTCTCCATGGAATTCTTGATTAGGCTTTAATTTGGGTTAATTATGCACAAATTACTCAAATTGATTAGAATGCCTTGTTATTAGTCCTAAATTTGATTGGATTGGAATTGGAAGTTAATGTCAAATGTGTTAGATGCGTATTTCCATTTAGGCTGTTACCAATAACAAATAATAAAGGCATGAGTCTTGTAGAAAATATTTGATAGGCAAGATCAATCTAGAGCACCTGGGTGAAAAATTGGCATTTTGACTTAGAATGATCTAATCAAAGTTAGCTAGCCCATAGATTGTGTTACCCCATTTAGGGATACTCTGGCCAAAATCGACACTTGAATATGTCAATTTCACATCATTTAGTATTTTTAGGATAAATTATGCATTTTAGGTGGAAACTGGCCAAAAGCTTGATTGGAGGTTATCGGTGGCCAATTTTAGGTGTCTACATCTATAAGGTTTTTACTAAATTATGTTGGCTACAATTTTTTTTAGAGATTTCAATGATTTGATTATAATATTATAAAATAATTTTCTTATAGATAAGATGATGACACTATTGAAGTTAGAGGTGTGACCATGGTTGTGTTTGAGGAGAGCATTATAAGAGTTGAAGGTTTGTTGAGGGAAGGTGAGATATGGTACATAGTGAAGTAAATAATAATTTAGTTCAAGGAGAAATTTTTACTCCTTGTGTAAAACGTATGCAATATATGTAACTATAGTTCTAGAATCTCCCTTTCTAATGTTTGGACTTATGTTTCCTTGTATATTCAAAAATATATTACTTTTGAGGAGATATTTTCCATTATCTTTTCTTATCATTTTAGGATCCTCTCCCATATCATACATAATAATCTTCTGAATCTCTCTTTTTTAATTTTCAAACTTGACTACAAAAATTAAGAAATATTTAACTCACTAGGGGTTGGTGAAGCTTATCTTTCTTGATATCTTGATGACCAAAATAATATTTCTCTTGGAGTAATATTTTCCTTCAAAATTCAATGGTTATAAAATAAAAAAATTATCCCAATCTAAGGAAGAGGAAGTTTATTCAATTCCCTCCTCTTTTTCTTTATCTTCTCAAAATTGTAGCCAAAATTCCAAACCACAAGTTCAAGGCTACATAAAATATCTTAGAATAAGGGAGATTACTTTGGCTAAGAAAAAATTTAGTGATATGAGTTAATAAGATAGCTCATCAATATATACAACCCTACATAATTTTATAGGATTGATTATGAATGATTGATATATGTGGGAAATAAGGCTACTAAAGACATGTCAAATTTAGAAGAGGTAGGCTTTAAATATTCACATCTAGAGTCAATATAATCATTACATAAAATTAGATCTCAAGAATAAAAAATATATATCCTTAGGTAACATTTAAAGGAGTTATCTCAATCTCTCAACAAAAACCTAGTTTTTTAAGTAGCTATGATTGACAAGGTCATGATGGTTCTTATATTCTAGTATTTATTCTCTCTATTTGCTTATAAATCCATTATAATGGATGTGGATAATCAAATATATTATTTATAAATAATTTCAAAGGATGACCATGATAATATCCTCAACTATATTAAATTTTATGGGTCTCAAATTTGGGGTCGACTTAAGAAATAGGTTTATCATGCAACTATAAAAATAAAGAGAATTAAAGAAGAATTAAAAGCACAATCTCAATCTCTTATAGATTAATTAAAGGATAAATATGTATTCATTTCATAACTAAGGAATGAGGTCATTTGACCCTATGATTTGGATTCCCAATTGTATTTCTAGAGGTCCCCATTTAGGGTCTACTCCCTTGCTTTGAAGAACGGTTGGTTGAAATTGTAATTTGGAAGGTTGGATTCCTATTTCAATATTGATGTGTTTAGATGAAGGAAATTTTTAAGTTCTTTTACTTTTCTATAGATGAGGATAAAAACCTTTTATGTTAATCTCATGTTCATAATTGTGTCCTCCTTAATGAACTAAGTGGAGCTCTAACCCATTTTTATGGTATTTTTTGTTAAGGTCCTTCCTTTATTATCTTAAAAATGAAGTTATAAGTTCATATGAAATGGAAAAATACATAAATTTAGGAGAGACCCACCCCTTATGATTGAGGTTGGAATACCCAAACCCACTTTAAATTTTGAAATCTTATGAAAATTTGATGAAAATGATAAGATTGAGGAAAAAGTATTCAATGTTAAAAATGAGTTAGTTGATGTTGGTGAAAAAAAAATTGGTAGACCTAGTGTTGGATACTTATAGATATTTCTATCTTATATGGTAGCATCTCACACATCCACTTAAGTTTAAATAAAATTTCTCTACATACATTTTAAGTGTAACTAGACTAAGGTGATCTATTTATTTAATGTCAATGTGAAGAATGAGAAGTACATGGGATGGATTAAGGTTGCAATATACTCTCTTTAATTTTCAATTTCTTGATTTTAAGGGGAGGTAACTTACAAATAGGGAAGATGAAGTTCAGTGGTAGCTTGAGATTTAATAAAATAGAGGATATTATTCATATTTGGAAGAACCTTGTTTTATGGCACTATATTTCATAATAATATATGAGAAGTACATAAATCGCTCCCTTTGGTTGGGATTTTAAAATTTTGGGTTGGAGAGAATTATATTTCCAATATTATTTCTTGTTTGTTTCTTATTAATGTCTATGAATGTTTTTGTTATCTATGCAATGTCTTAATTTGGAAAATTTATAGGGTCATGGCACCTAAAACAATCTTTTTAGGCTATATAATATATACTATGTACCTAATTTTTGAGATGACTATACATCTCTCATGTATTATACTCCTCCTTTAGGGATTTTTAATCCTAAATTTTGGCTAATTACTACTTTCTTCTCTAGAAGATTTATAGTTGATGTATGAATTTTATATACACTTTTTCTTAGAATGAATGGAAGGAGTGAGGTATCCCTTAACCCTCTTTTACCAATTAAAAAAATATTAGAATTTAAAGAATAATAATTGAGCTCTACTAAAAAATAATCATCTACATCAAAATTATGTTCTATAAAGGAATCACCATGTTTTTGTGTACATCTAGGTCTAAATCCATATTTATCTAACTTACTTTTATTAATACTAACAAATGTTTCCTTGTTAATTCATTCTTTTATATCAAAAACTAGAATTCCATACATATGAGGGCTTATATAAATACAACCAACACCTAAAAAATTCATATCATTTTCATATTCATTTGGTTTTACAAGGTTGAAACTTATTTTTCCTAATATTTCATCAACGTCATCCTCACTATAATAATCACAATTTTTATCTTCTACATAATTGTGAAAAGACATGGAATTCACAAATTCACTTACAACATCTAAGAACAATACATCCAAAAGGTGATCCATTGTAGGAACATTGGAGTTTGAATATAACACAAATCAATTATGGCTAAATATATTTAATAACATAACCCTCAGAAAAAAAATAGGAACATGTAATATCTAACCTTGGATATTTAATGATAAAGCAAGACCTACAAAACTAGGGATTTCAAACAACACAAAATAAAAAATTCTAAAGATTAAAACTATATAAATTGCAAATTATAAAAATCAAATCTGACATAATATAAGTGAAATTTAACCCTATAAGGTAAAGGAGTATGCAAGGAAATTTAGATTCACCAAAATATAGCATGATAAAGTGTTTATATATTAGTAATGCACTACACTAAACCATAAATAATTTGAAATTCAAATTTCTACACTTTTAACCAGCTAAATAGTAAAAGTAAACCTAATTGTAATAAAGGAAAGTGATAAAAAAATTTAAATTTAAAAATAGAGGGTTGTGAGAATAATATTATTATTTTTGAAATATGTATATCCTTTTAGGCTTAAAATAAGTTCTTGCACTAATGTGTATAGAACCCAAAAAATAAAATAAATTGATAAAATTGAAAATTGGACCAAGAGTGGAATGTTATTCTCCTTGCATGACTAGGTGTGAACTAGTACAATATTTAAAATTATTTCCTTTACTATAATAAAATTTGTGACTCTAATCTTCTACTCATGGGTTTTGAAAACCTCACTCAATTTTTCATAATTCACTTTTCATCTCCAAATTTTTTTTTCTTTTCTTGAAACCCTAATTAACTCAAAAACCTTGAAAGACCTTAAAAAGGGGTATTCAATTCTGGGCCTACCTTATTCAAAACCCCATATTTAGAAAATTAATAAACAAACACTCTACGTAGTTTAATAAATAATCATGTGATATGATCTCTAATCCATATATGATATTTCACTACATAAATAATTGTCAATGATGCAATTGAAGACTTGGAATATAAATCCAAACTAAGCACTTTAATTTGTCATTATAATTTTTCTTATCACTCTTTACATTTTATTATAAATTTTAATTTAAACTCATTTAGATTCACTTTTATCATGTGTTTCATGTATGCACTAATGCACCTATGTATATAAAAATATATTAAATTCAAATCAAGATCCTATTAGCACACAACTTAACACAAAGTGATGAAAACGTGGAAAAATGTCACAAACCCTAAGGAATCAAAGTAAAGTTCCAAATGGACCCATAGGAAAAATGGAATGGAATACTACTACTATGATCCTAGAAAAAATATTAAGGAAACCCTAAAAATACATTTAACACAGGGAAAACTAGAGAGGAGATATAAAATCAAATGAAAGGGGAGAAAACATGACCCAACATAGAGAAAACACTTACCAATGAGAGAATACTATGGAATAATAATTGATAGACTCAAAAGTAACATAAATCAATGCAAATTAACATCTCAAAAAACCTCTAGACCAAAATTTGATGTTTACTATGGAGAAAATACTTTAGGAACTAGTGTCATGTCAGGAAGAAAGTGTATGTAATCCAAAATGCATCATGTCTATAAATTAATCCTAACTCAAAGAAGATAGACCATACTTACACATATAATTGGAGATACATTAGATAATCAAGAACATGACCAATATGGTGATCTATTAGACCTAATTAGGGTATCTCTTATCCCAATAAACAATCCTAGGGAGGCTTCCAAAGCCTCCAGTCAAATACAATCACAAAAAAACCCTAACCAAGCCCTATGTTTTCATATTTCACTAAACTAATAATAAGTAAAGTAAAGTCTAATCTAGTGCTTACCAAAGTTTGTGGCATAAATTCAGGGTAATAAACAACAAAACTAAACATGCATAAGAGACATATACTCACATCAATGCATATAGAATCCTAATGCATGGAATAAAATTACAAATGCATATCTATCTATTCTTACAAAGGAGGAACAAATTTAAGAATGCTTACCTTTAAAGATGAACCCATCAGGCCTCAATCTCTCCCTTAGCCAAGGTACTTCAAAAGAGGTTGTTTTGGTATGTAAGGATGGCAAAGATAAATCATCTTTAGGATACACAACTTATCAATGCATCCAAAATACTTCTCCACAAGACAAGATCCATATCTCCAAAGAAATTATGAAACCTTAATCTTGATCCTCAAGTAGAATGGTGGATAAGCAGATGCACAATAACTCTTACTTATTCTCTTCTCTAAATAATGTCAAAATCAATTTGTATATATAGGCTGATTTAACCCTAAACCCTTCTAAAAAATTTAGCTGACAGGGTCAACCCAGTTGACCTAGCATAGTAATGGACAAAAATTCACTAGTTCACAAGCTAGGTTGGCCAAGAGTTGACCTAGACTCTAAATTAATTTTACCCAAAACTATCTAGGGTAGACCTAGTGGACCTAATATAGTGAATAGTCAAAATGGGGTTAAGGCTAGGAAAGGGGGGACAAAAGGCATAAAAATATTGAGGAGTGTGCAATAGAGAAAAACAACCTTAGGTATAAGGTTTTTAGAAGATAATTATGTAGATAACAAGTGGCAAAAGGGATAATAATCTCATGAAGTACCAATGGTCTACCCACCCCTTTCTCGATGCACCCCTTAGGGAATGTACTCAAAGAGATTGAGACTCAATGGGTTCCTAAAATATATAGATAATCATTAAGTGATAAAAGTTTGAAAATATTATGTGTATACATATGCCCCACTCAAAGCTCATCACATGTCGTATGTGCAACATGGGATGGTGCTTAAGGAATAAAACATGACAAAACATAGTGATAATGCTAAGTAAAATGTAGTAAGGAGGAAATAAGATAAATGAAAGGACATAATTGAAAAACACATACCTTTACTTACCTTAGTGTTGTATATAAACAAGGAGACTACAAGAGAAGTTAATGTATCCTATGTGAAAAAAATTAGGTGAATCTATAGAGGTTAGTGCAAAAAATAGAAAAAACTTGAAATGTTTGGAATATAGGCATACAGTAGTGGAAAATGTTTTATATGATTTCATGATTTTATAAAATTTTATAGTTTAAAAAATGGGTTAGTAGAGACAAAGATATGAGGTTCTTAGGAAAATTGGTAAATTATGATTATTTAAGGCAATGTTAGAATATAAAGATTGAGGGAAAATGAATGACAAAATGATAGAAAAAGAATGATAAATTATTGTATAACACACTAAAGCACATTGGAAATAATGTAAAACATAAATGGACAAAAGGAATTTAAATGTAAGATAAATCTAACAAATATATGTTAGCAAGTGACAAGTAACTCTATGTAAGATAAACATGTCAAATCAAACATAAAAAAATATGAATAATTGAAAATGAAATGTGAGTCAATATGTAAGACAAACATGTCAAATGAAGGTAAAGAAAACATAAATAAATGAAAATGAAATGTAAGTCAAGATGTAAGACAAAAATGAAGAAGTCATACATAAATAAAAACATGTAATAATATCAAATGTCATATGTAAGATAAGTGAAGTCCACAAAAATTAAATAATAACATGATGGATAAATGAAAATAAAAATCTCTAAAGGATGAAAACTCAAACTCAGTGCTTGTTATGAAATACAATGTAATAAAACACAACCACCTAATTACATGACTAGCATGATAGTGAGATGGTGTGGTAAGAGAATGGTGTAAGGGTGTTTGTGAGGAAGGCCTCATCCTATCTAAGGTCTTAAAATGTAACTCAAAAACTATAAACCAAGAGGCATAATAAATTATATGTGACAAAGGATGTGATCATCTAAAATTAATATACAATAAGGGGAATATAAGTAAAATATGATGTAAAATAAGGAATGTGAGGCATCACATGGGTGATGTGAACATACTTAGTAAGGATGAGACACATTCGGCAAGTGAGAAAGGCTAAGAACTATCAACACCAAGGACTTAGGATATTTTGATTAATAAACACAAATCTTAGGATAATAAGTGAAGTATATATATCATCCCATGAAGGCTATATACATGAAAATTAAAATGGACCTACCTTTCCACAACCTGTTCACCATTCTTCAGGCCCCTTATAGAGACATTGGTCTACTAAGAATATTGGGTATTTATGTGATTAATTAGGTATAAACATAGATTTTGTTAAATTCTCTTATGTGATTCTACTGGCCTACTACACCCCAATGGACCTTGGGTCTATCATGAGTCTAACTATGGAGTTTGAGCTTCAACTAGAAAAAAGAGATGTGTTTAGAATCATGTCTTTTAGTGTGATTTAAATTTTTGAGTTTTTAATTTTGCCTTTTGGATCATTACCTTTTGTTTGTATTTTATGATTTTATTTTTAATTTGTTTTCAATTTTTCTATTCCTCCTCCATATGTATTTGGAAAAGCAAACATGGGTGTTAAATATGACAAACATAAGAGAGTTTATACTTGGTCACTAGAGAAAGGGACCTAAATACCAAAGTGCCTAAAGACTCCTAGACTTGCCCACAAGTAAGTGTGAAATCTCAAAATTGACAGATGTGAGACTCAAATGAAAGAAAATAAGGGAAATATGGGGATCATGAGAGATCCATCTATGTAATAAGTGATACAATGATGAATAAACTTGTATGTAATCACAAGGAGGTAAAATAATTCTATGAAAAAGATGGGGCTCTGATTATGATAGTCATGTCACTAGAAAATCCATACTAACCTAAAATAGATCTAGCACAAGTACCAATGAAAGTAGTAGTCATCCAAAATAGTTATTTAAATATGTTTTAATGTGGTAATTTTTGAGGAAGGCTAGGTCCTATCCATGGTCTTACACTACAACTCACAAGGTGAACACTAATGATGTGAATGCTAAATAATGGGGACAAATAATCATAAAGATCCTATCCATGGTCTTACACTATGAATGATAAATAATGGGGACAAATAATCATAAAGATCCTATCCATGGTCTTACACTATAACTCACAAGGTGAAAACCAATGAGGTGGATGCTAAATAATGGATACAAATAATAATAAAGCTACTAAGGAAAATAATAACATAAAAACAAAAAAATGAAAGAGATATATAAGAACCAAAATGAAAACAAATGACAAATGTAATGTGTAATAAAACTAAAAAATGTAAAGGAAAAAAATGATTCTTAGTAATGTGTGACTAAGAAAAGTAAAGTGCATAAAAACAAATAAACACAAGATAAAAATGTGTAATATCTATGCTAACATATGTATCAAATATGAGCATGTGAAATACAAGTCTATAAGTCTCAAAAGGTTTCTTGAAGTTGAATTTGGTTATTATTATGCATTTTAGAATAAAAGTGGGCATCATAAGATACATCAATGGGCAAGTGGATGTATGTATGGGCATATCAAGATGATCCAAATTCTCAAGGTATATGTGTATTGGCATCACAAAATGACCCAATATATGGGGTGGAGTGAGGTAACATTAAACCATTAAAATTATTTTCATTAGGTTAGTAGGTGCATTTGGAGATAGGTAAATGTGTTGGTTTGTTATATTTTAAGGAGGTTGAATGTGACATAATATGTGCAGGAGAGGTATGAATAGGGAAAGGAGGTAAAGGAGGAACATGTATGATATTATTTAGAGTAGGCATTGGAATTAGGTACTCCTTTGGTTCATGTGACCTTAGAGGTTGAGGTTCAATAGATGCAATGATATGTTTAAATTTTTTCATGTTAGTTATCCTTTCCTTATTGGTGTAGGAAGAAGGATCAACTATGGTTTGAATAAAATTAGTGGATGAGGTGTAGGTATGAGACATTTAATTTTTTTCTTTAGGTATTTGATGTTAATGTGATTGTGGTTCTTGAGATTTAATTTGAGAAGCTTGAATATAGTTTTGATAACATTATTTTTTGAGAGTATCAATATTTAAATGCAGACCAAACAAGTAAGAAAGAATAAATCATTTAATATCATGACAAGACTCATGAGAATGACCTATAGTAGCATTCCACCAACAAAATTTAGAAAGACTATACCATTTTGGAGGAGGTTTGGAAGGATCGAAGCTCATGGGTTTAGAGGGTGTAAATTTATTGTTAAGTTGTTATAAACTCAAGGGAGGGTGGGTTGGGTTAATATTGGTTTTTGCATTTTGAGGTTGGGGAGACTTATATGAATCAATGTTATGAGAAAATGATTGGAAAGGTTATTTAATAGTTGTTTGAGGTGTTTCAAATTGATTCATAAGAAAGTTCTGCATTTTTTCTTGGTCTAAGTCTTATTTTAAAGTGTTAGGGGAAAAGATTCAAACATTGCATTAAAGTGGAGCTTTAAGATCAGTAACAAATAGTTTTAAAAGAGTATCATAATTTATGTTATGGTCCACTTTGTAGACTATATACTTCCATCATTTGATGAAAGTGTGAGAAAATTCCTTAGGAATTTTCTTGGCATTGATTAAATGACTAAGGTAATTTTTAGAAAGGTCGTCATGTTATAATTAATTCACTAGAGCATTGACTAAATCCTCTAGTTGTGAGATGTAATGTCTATGAATTTGGTTGTACCATTCAAGTACATCACCAATGAAGTTTTTGGCTAAGATATTGGTGGTAACAAAGGTGTTAGATTGGACCCATTCCTTATAGACATTAACAAAAGTATTAAGAGAGATAGTAGGGTTTGTATTCTCATCATATGTGATAGATAAATGTTTATAAATTTTATGGATGCAATGAATGGAGCTAAAGGTTCATTTTTAAGGTGTTGACACATTTTTTGATTGATTAGATGTTGAGGTATGATATTCCCATTGGCATCTCTAAGAGGAGAAGGGACAAAATTTTGATTGTGTTGAGACATGATGACTTGAGGTGGTTGATGAGTCGTGTATAATAAATTTTATTACAATTGCATCATTTGGGAATGATTATTTATTTTCATTATGTTCATTTTTTGAACTATTTGTGCATGAATTTGAGTTGTGTTAATTTGTGCATTAATATTTGAAGGTGGTGTATTATTTTTGTTAGGAATAGGATTGATAGTGTTGGTGGGAGGAGGATTATTTGTAGGTGGAGGATTACCAATATTAATGTTAGTTGTCTTAAGTATGTTAGAATAATAAGGAAGCTTGGTAAAACCACCATTATTGGTAGGAGTGTAAAGAGTATTATCATCAAGGTTTTTGAATAATTATAAATCATCTACATTATCAATTTGAGTGGTTTCAACCATGGTAATTTGGGAAGTGATAAGGCTTTGGGATCTTGTTATGAGTGTAACAAGAGGATTGTGAACATTGGTTGTAAGAGGTGGAACATAATGTGAAGTTCCAACATTTTATGTAGATGGGTTGATAAGTTTATGTCATTTAGGTTTATAAGGTCTAAAAGTGGTATAAGTTATATAATTGTCATGGTTTGGTATTTGTATAATAGGATTATCTATATCAATTATACGATATGGGGTACATCAAGATTGAGAATATTGAGAACCATGTGGTGAAGATTTTCACCATAAAGAGTTATCTTCTATGGTGGGTAGGTGGGGTAGGAGGGAAAAACCCATGTACATTTGTAATGGGTTGAGACTATCAAGAAATAATTTTATAAAAGTATTCATGATGCCAAGTAGGAGTGGCTATCAAAAAGTGAGGAGGAAAAATAGGGATAAAATTGGCCAAAAAAAGGGATAGTGCTAAATGATACTATGTCAACATAGTTTTTAATGCCTCTATGTGTATCATAGGTGCTCTTAGTGTTTAAATAAAACTTCTCATTTTACAAATTAGGGAGTTCAAAGCATGAGTTTTATGTTGTGATAATCAAATTATGCTTGGTGAAATAGAGGTAGAGCATGCAAACTTTACACAACATTTATATTAATTAGTGGTTGGGAGCCACCTTGGTCCTTAATAATATTTGCAAGGTATGCAACATATATGCTAGTACTGGTAAATTATGATCAAAATCCAATCTAAGACTATTATAGAATGAATATTTACAATGATATTTAAACTAGAGTGATTTGGTCAAAAAAAGAAGCAAAACGAAAAGGTAGGGTGGAAAACAAGTATATGATTATTGATATTTATCTCAAACATTATGACAAGGTTTAAATTACAACTAAGCATGCATTCAACTAGTGTATAACATGAAATAACATATACTCAAATCCCATTACACACCAGGTTAGTTTCTAAGGATAATATGAAAGAATATAAGTAGGAATTAGATTTACTTTAAAGATTTACTACTATAATAAAATAGCATATCACATCCTCATGTAGAGTAAAATGAAATAAAGTAAAGTTAAGTACATTTAACTAATCTATTATTTGTGTAAATTAGCAACCTTGTATTAAAGATGCTTGTCAATAATTCTTAATAAAAAACATTTATATCTAAGACTTAGAATAGAAAATTGAGAGGGAAGCCATGATGGCACTTCACACAAACAAATTGGGACAAAATTTGTAGTTTTCCCTACTTGTATTAAATTTATAATGTATTTTATAGCTCTTATAACTCCCTCCCTCTTTAAAAATGGTAATACTGCCTTTTATAGGAGGTTAAGGTAGTATACCAGTCATTATTTTAGTTACAAACATGCAAAAGTAAGGATAGTTGTCCATTTTTAGAAAGTTTCTAGAATTTATTTCCCTTTTCCCAAATGGATTGACCTATAAGGAAATGTGCTAACAAATTTGCACATGCCTTTACAAAAATAATATTTTATTTACAAATATTACAAAATTTCCAACAAAATGAATATTACTAGCTATCTAGTGGGCCTTGTGTTGGAGAACTCCCCTATTGCTACTAAATAATCCTCATGGACTTTTAGTATTATTCATCAACTATATTTAAATTAATAGCTAGCTCTAAGAGGTACTCATCTTCCTAGTTAGCCAAGTCTACAAAATCCCTATCATTTCTCATCATGGCTTCTTTGATGTTCCTTGCCTTGACAATATTTTCTTTTATAGTTAGGATCATATTCATGGCCCTATTATTTTGTCCTAGACTTTCCTTTACTCTTTCTTCTTACTTCTTTCATGACCAAGGTGACTTTATGCTTGTATTCATCATCTACAATGATACCTAGGGAATTAAGTTTTGTAGGCTTAGTAATCATGGTCCCAACGAGTTGTTTAATTTTATCCATCATCTCTTCATCATCTCTTAGGATCCTTTCCAAGTCCCTTGACCATGTACCCAAACCTTGGATTCTTTTAACAATTAATCCCATGATTATGTTTAAATGTGTCAGACTAATGGTTTTAAAATCAAGAATTCAACCCTTAACTAGTATGTTGATTAGTGCCTTCATTTTATCCTTTGAATTGTGCCACTGGGTTATTAAACCCTTGAATACTACATCTTGTTGGTATAATGGACTATATCTTGCCCCATTATATTCAATGAGTCAAACATATCATACAAATATGCCTCAAACATCTTGATCATTTCCTTAGGGACTGACAAAACAACCTACATCTCAAAATTTTCCTTTTGTTTTTATAGGTCTCTATTTTTTGATACAAGCCTTTGATTCTTGATTTTAGTTGAGATGAATGAGTATAAGCTAATCCATCTATTTCCTCTTCATGGATTGGGTGTTTACTAGGTCTCTAACCTCCTATTGGAGTCAAGCAAAAAAATGGTTCAACTCTCTAAAAAGTGAGATCTTCACCCCCAACCATGGATTTCTTTATTTCCACTCTTTCCAATCCTATAGTTTATGGGTTGAATTACACATTGACTGATGATTATGTCACCTTTGGAGGTTTTATAATCTTTATTTATGTGGTATTTAAGGACCTAGGGGATATCATCTTTATTTCTTGCTTTTCCTTCATTAAAGAAACTATCCATGGCTTGATCTCATCATGGATAGTGATGTTGACTGCCTTGGTCATGGCCCATGAATTGTGTAGGGTTGGAATATTTTGCAATTTTTCATATAGGAACCATTTAGGAATGATTGGCCATGAATAGGATTCTCATCATTGAATAAGTTAACTTCAATCCATGTATGAGTGAAGGTTAACTTTGGTTTCTTCTTTCCAACCAGGATCAATGCTAACTCAGCCTTTCTCTTTTGTAGGGGTAAAACTAGAACTAGGTCCAAAGTTATCTCCTTCCCTTTTCCATTTTATTATTCTTTAGATTGGGATTGAGGTTATTCTACTTGTTATTCTTCTTCATCCAATCTATAGGCATCATCAAGTACTTTAAATGGATCCTCCACTATCTCCTTAGGACCTAATTAATCATGTCAAGGTACTCGATTGGGGAATCTAGTCTATTAAGTTGGGATAAAGATGATGCCCTTTCACTAAGTCTCTCTTCTAATCTCTCCTTATCGATCCTTTATGCAAACTATACTTGAGGTTATTGTATTTTTTCTTGTGGTTATTTTGGAAGGGGCCTCAAAGAGGTTCCAGGTAACAAGTGGTATTACATAGGTCCCATCTTCCATATTTCACTAGGTGATTTTTCATCTATAGACAACCTATCCTCAAGCTTGATATTATGCTTCTTTAGCCTGGTTAATACTTTTTTGAAATTAGAGACCCTGATATACATTATGTCATAGACACTAGGTTGATGTTTGTAGGTCTTGTTTATTATTATTTATTTCAAATGATTCATAACCCTATCATAAGGGTCCCATTACCTTAACTCATCCAATTTTAAATTGAAGGAGTCTCTATGTTTGGATAGTGTCTACCTACTCCCAATTTTTTAATATAGTCCTACTAATGGCCAAAATAAAAGGGTGAAGGAGTCCCTTCCTTTTTCTCTTGCATACTTTATTTATATCATGGAACAATTAGTATGTTATTGCCTACTCTACCAATTTATTAGGCACATGGACTGGTAATTTGAGTGGCTAAGTCAAGGTCCCTTCTATTTTAATTACAATGCAGTCTAGATATAACTAGATATCCCTAATTAGTTACATATATTTCTTGATTAGAGGGCTAACCCTACTCATAAGGATCCTTATAATGTCTTCTACTATAGCTACATATACATAATCACAAATGTATTATATATTATGTATATACTTGAATATATGTAATTTGGAGTAGTGAGGGGAAACAATTTGTCTGCCTTCAGGTGACCAATTCTTTAAGTCAGGTATTTTGGTGGTGTCTAGTAGGGCATCTAAAAGATAGGACATCATAAATAAATGATTGTTGGTTTTCTTCTTTATGGTAGATAATTGTTGTTTTAAGAAAATATTGATCATCTAACTTATTAGGGGAGTGAGTCCCTTTTCCACCATGAAATATACATAAGCCACCCATATTTTGTTGACACAGGTGGTGGAAGCAGCCCTAGATAATCTATTCAATAGTGTCATGATTATTCTAATTCCCTCCCTACACTGAATAATTGGTATTTTACCAATGGGGTATATGAATACATGGGTTCCTGAGTACAGCCATGGGTTAAAGATGGTTTTCATGTCATTTTTGCTTGAACATTCTTTAATTATGGGAAAATATACTTGATGCTTGTGTATCTTGTAATAACTTTCAAATGTAAGAGGGGAGATATATACTACTCTTTTGAAATTACATTCATACACTATCATATCCTAATCAATCTTTTAATCCTTTAAAATAGGAGAAATGACATCAATATAGTGCAATAACCTCATGTTTATCTACCATATAGTGGAGATACATCATTTGAATGGATACCATGTCATTATATCTCTGATTGATTATGGCATTATTTTTCTCTTCCTTTGTGATGGTCTACATCTATTCAATAGTCTAAAAAAATTTGGACCAGTTGTTATCCCCAGTGTTTAATGATGCAACATCAAATTATATGTCCTTGAAGACCCTTCCTTCCATGTCTAAGGTTAATTATAATTATGTTTCCTCTCTTTGGTGTTGTCTCCAAGATTCCATAACTATGAGATTTGTAAATTTCTCACTATTGACCAATAAATTACCTCTAGATTTGTTTGCACTCATCTAGATGGTAATAGGGCTCTTCTCTAGCTTGACTATGATTGATTTGGGCTCAAACTAGGGATTTTTATTAATGCTATGGATTTTATAAAACTTTAATAGTGATGGTTGCTTGGGCTTAGGTGATTTTATGCATTGGATTTGATTTATACCCATGTCTTTATACCTTTGCCTTTTTGTGTCCATAAAATATTTGATTTTATCATTTTATGCTTATGTGGCTTCTATATGGCATCTATTTCTCAACTTTTAGGGCATTTTCATTAATGCTTTTAAATCACTATCTATTACCTTTTAAAAAAATTCTTTGTCTCACACCGTCAAATCTTTGTACATGAATCAACATGGGTCATTGATCATGATCTTGGGACTTGCATGCTATTGGTATTTATCTAGTTTAGGCTCCATGTATATGCCACTTGGCATCCTTATGGGACTCTTATGCTCTAAATCTTATCAATAATGTATGGAATGCATGTTCACTATGCATCAAACCCATGGGCCTTTAGAGGTTTCATTATATAACTCATGTAGATTATGCTCCATCTAATTAGCTTGATCTGATTAACCATGAGCTATTAATCCTACAAAGGTGCATGATATTTAATTATCATAGAGATAAAAAATGGAACATAGGCTAAATAATTTAGGTTAATTTTTATTTAATGTTAATAAACATTATATAAACTTTAGGCTAAAGTATTTAATCTAAGTCCCAAAACATAATATAAAGGATCCCTCCACCCTGAATGATAAATGGACCTAATTTCAAGGCTCTAAATTTAAATTTTATCATGTTAATAAGTTTGAGTAAACTTTAGGTTAAAGTTATTTTATCTAATTTTTATGGAAATGGGACCTCTCATTAAATTAAAACATAATATAAGTCTTTAGCCTAAGGTTTATCGTGTTAACAAATACTATTGGAACTGTAGGATAGAGACTTAGATTAAGTCTATGTTTGTTATTATTAGACTATAAGATCATTTTACCATTGAGGTTCAAAGACCCTAAGCATTTTTATATTTTCCAAATGGGGTCCCATTGGTTTGTAACATAAGTAATAAGCTTTAACAATGTTTTAAAACAAATCATTTGTCTAGGTAAGGTGGTTGAGATTGAATTTGATAGCCTCACAAATGTCAATGACAACCTCGTGGGAATTGAATTATGTTCACAAGAATGAAAAATTTAATTTCATGAAGGTCATTAGGTTCAATATATCTTTACTTTAATATGATCTATCTGATCATCCTTTGTGAGAAATCACAGATTATCAATCATGATCCAAGCAGATACATGCCATTGGTCCCTAAAATTATTAAGAGGATGAAGTTAGTTTGAGGATGTGTATGAAAATTATACTAAGTTATAAGCATAAGTCCTCAAAGTATAATAAAATAGGACCATTAGAATAATATAGTAATAATCTATGATTTTATCCTAAGGTTTCATTGAATTAAAAAATACAATAAACCTTAGGGTAAAAACTTTGGTTAAGTTTATGTTTTGATGCATGGGGCCTTTTTAACATTAAGATCAAAAGTGGAAGTGCCATGTGGTGATTCCATGAGGATCCTAATCTTTAACCCTACCAATCCTAAGAAGGACCCACAGACTATTAATTGAGATCTGAGTTCCCAAGATAGTGACACTTGTCATCCTTGTAGGACTTCTATGGGTCTTTGGCATTATAACATTGTGTTCACTCCATTGGATATATTTTGTGTGAGAATACATGGATCATTGATCTTGATCCATATACTTTCATATGATTGGTTCCTATAATTATAAATGGATTAAGTGAGGCTAGGGATATATATAAATGAGATCAAATTACCACATGAGTCCTAAGCCTTTGAATAAAGGGGCTTTGTGAATTATTAAACCTTAACATAAGTTTTATCCTAAGGTTTCATTGTATTAATAAATACAACTAGAAACTTTAGGGTAAAACTTTGGCTAAGTTTTTATTTAATAAAAGGGATCTCTTTTAAGTTTTGGTCTTAGTATCATGTCATCATATCTTCAACCTCTGCTTAAGTGTGGACCATCGATCTTGATCTAGGTGATCACATAGGATTGGTCTGATGGATCAAGGCTTTATATTCATCAAGCCTCCTTCACTCCATCTGATCATCTAGTTTTGATGAAACAAAATCCATCGATTATACTAAGAGTCAAGATACTTAAGTTAGGGCTAGTTAATGTCAAGACTTAGGCTAAGGTCTTAATGCTAAGGTCTAGTTCATCTTAATAAACATGAATGGGGCCTCAATACTAAGGCCTTAGTCAAAGTTCATAACAAAGAGTACCATGTGACATAAAGTGAGACCAAGTTAAGAAAATAAAAGGTCCCTACAAACATAAAATTTAGACTCTATTTACCATAAAAGGGGAGTTGAAGGGGCTCAAACTATAAAATGACCAAACCTATAATTTTAGACCAAGGTTTGGTCATGTTGAAAAACCTGACCAAGATTTAACATAAAATTTAGGTTTAAGTACAAAATGTGTTTATAATGTTTTTACCAAATTTGTACCAACTAATTAGATTTGAACTAAGGGTCTAAGTTAGTGTTTTCTGAATGAAGGCTTTAGAACATGAATTCAAATTTGAGTTCTCACAAACTAAAGGCTAGAAAAATCTTGAATAGGATTAATCTACAAAATCCTAGTGTATCTATTACATGAGGGTCACATGAAACCTATAACTAAAACATGAAGATCCATTATCAATAACATTAGGCAAGATTAAAGTAGAACCATGAATAAATAGGCCAACCTTATCAGACATGGATGATCTTCAAATTCTAGTAATGTGAATAACATGTCAAGTTTTTTAGTGTTAAGGTTAAAATTTTACACAAGGGTCCCTATTTTTCAAAAATGGGGTATGTTGACCTCAACAATATTCAACCTAGTATGTTAGGGAGATAGTTTTTAATGATACTAACTCGACATAGTCAACTTAATATTATAAATATATAGTTATTAATGATACCAAGTCAACATAGTTGACTTAGTATGCTTGGGAGATAGGTAAATTAGTTTGTAAGAGACTGTGTCGATACATATTATAATGTTCTAAAAATAGGGAAAATTTGGAATGTACTTTGAAATCAATAAATATATGCAAACATGCAATCAATTTGGTCAATAAATATGATCCAATTTAGGAACATAACATAAAGTATTTCACCAACATTGGCTAATGCAAGTTTTTACAATACAACATATAATCAAGCAAAGAGCAAGCAGTCAACATGGAAAGTACATGTTAACTAGGTGGTCATACTTAATGTTTTTTAGATTATTAGAGTATGATTTTAGATATGAAATGAAGTTGGATGTAAGAAAGGAACTAGAAAGCAATATAATAATGGTTTTAGGATGTTTAGGCTAAAAGGGATCTATGTTGGCAATACTACTAGCTTGGTATTGTTGCATTCCCCCTCACTTCACACACCAAGTGATAAGGGTGTGAATGCTTTACCAATATATAAAATTAACCACATGTTTATATTTGGCTAGAAAACGAAGTCGGCTTCCCCCTTGGAAATGAGATCCAATTAAGTAGGCCCTGGGTAAACAAATATTTAAATGCATTTTAAGGTTATGTGATTTGGTAGTGTATGCATTAAAGATAAAAATGGTTCAACTAAATGGTATTTTAAAAAAAAAATACCTAATTAGACTATGTGATCTATTATAAGCATGAAAGAAACTAAAAGGTGTGAGATAATTACTATCATATCAATGTTAATTCTAACTTTAAAACATAGTACAATGTCAGTTTAGATCAAAATGTATGTAGAGATTATAGAATAAATTTGATAGTGTCTCTACTGAGCTATTGAAGCAAGGGTCTAAAAAATAACTACATCAATAGTGTCAACCTAGTTTTCTAGATAGAATACATAACTACGTCGACAGGGCCGACCTAGTTTGTTGTATGGGGGTAGTTTTAAAGACTACAAACTATGAAAAATATAACTATAATAAAATAATAGAAATGATAGAGGAGAGAAAGGAACCTTGGTGGGTTGGAAGATGCTTATAATTTGTAAAATTTCTATTTAAACTACTTGGAAGTTCTGCCAACTAAGTCAACAAGGTTAAATTAGTTCTATAAAACCCTACTACTAAAGCCTATAAACTATACTACATTGATAGGGTCGACTAGTATGTTTTCTAGAAGTCTAAAAAGTGTACCATGTTGATAGTGTTGACCTAGTAGTTTGTACCTAATAAAAAACCTACACAAATAAAATAGATTCATATTGATGCAACTGTGTGTTAAACTTGCACACAAAAGTTAGACCTATACCAATATTATTTACCTAGTATCGCAATATAGAGAAATAAAATGATAAAATAATGAAAAATGTGAGATAAAACTTGTAAGTGTTAGATTCACATTGGGTCCACCATAATGTATAAAATTATAAATGAATCATATCTATAAATCAATCCTAACTCAGAGAAGATAGATCATACTTACACTTTTGATTGGGGATACATTAGATAATCGGGAACATGACTAATATGGGGATCTACTAGACCTAATTAGGGGATATCTTATCAGAATAAACCATGATAGGGAGGGTTCTAAATCCTCTATTCAAGCACAATCACACAAAAAACCTAACTAATTCTTATGTTTTCATATCTCACTAAACTAATAATAAGTAAAGTAAAGTATAATATAATGCTCACCAAAACTTGTGGCATAAAGTGGGGGTCATAAAAAAAACTAAACATTCATAAGAGACATATACTAATGTTAATGTCTATAGAATCCTAATGCATGGAAGATAAATAAAAATGCATATCTATCTGCTCTTATAAAAGATGAACAAAGCTAAGAATACTAACGTTTAAAGATGAACCATCTAAGCCTGAATCTCTACTTGGCTAAGGTGCTTTGCAAGAGGTTGTTTTGGTATGTAAGGATGACAAAGATAAATTATCTCTAGGATATATAACCTATCAATTAATCCAAAATACTTATCCATAAGACAAGATTTGTATCTCCAAATAAAGTATGAAACCCTAAGCTTATTCCTCAAGTATAATGGTGGATAAGTATATGTATAATAAATCTTAATTCTTCTTATCTTTTATAAATAATGGAAAAATGAATTTGTACATATAGGTGGATTTAATCCTAAGCCCTTTCAAAAAGTTTTGGTTGATAGGGTTGACTCAGTCTACCTAGCACATTAATGGACAAAAATTCACTAGGTTATGGGCTAGGTTGGCCAAAAGTTGACCTAGGCCCTAAATGAATTTCACCCAAAACTATACAGTGTCAACCTAGTTGACCTAGTATAATAAATATTCAAAAGGGGGTTAAGGTTAGGAAAGGGGGGATAAAAGGTAGAAAATGATTGAGGAGTGTGCAATAGAGAATAACAAGCTTAGGGATAAGGTTTTTAGGAGATAAGTATGTAGATAACAAGTGGAAAAAGGAAAAGCAATCCTATGAAGCACTAATGGTCTGCCTACCCCTTTCTCGGTACACCCCTTAGGGTGTGTACTCAGAGAGATTGAGACTCAATGGGTTCCTAGAAGGTAAAGAGCATTAGTAAGTAATAAAAGTTGGAAAATATTGTGTATACATAAATCATACATGATAGTTAAATGAAATTAATCACATATCAAACTAATCACACTAGATAAATAAGATGTATAATAAAAGACATATAAAATACATGATATGACATGAATTGTTAATTTTAAGTATGAATATATAAAGGATAACATGCACTATGAAGACACATCTAGCATTTGCAATAAATAAAAAGAGTAATTCCATATTTAATATTTATTAGAGACATATAAGTATATGAAGAAGTATAAATTTTGTCAAACATATGAAAAAACATTATATAGATGAAAACACACCATGCACATGAAAACATGTCAATAAGTTTTAGATATATTATGTGTCAGAGAATATATATTAGAGACATAATGAAGCACATTAAATAGAAGAATGATAGAATAAAAAATAAAAAATGTAAGGCTAACCTATATCAAAACAAAGGCATGCTCCATATTTCCCCCATATTTTTTCCTTGTGAAAATATGGGATGTTTCCCCAACCTACTATGAAGCCATAATAATGAGCATGCAACCCACTGAAAATAATAGATGCATCCACCTTTCCAACCTTATTAATATTATATATGAAAAAAATTAAAGTAAAGCCTATATCTTAAGGTAGATGTCATTAATATGAATTTCATAACTTAACCCAATCAAAATGTACCATTATTTTTTTTATCACTTGTTATAAATATAAAGGAAAATAAATTTAACTATACAAATAATAATCATTACATGTTATGGAAAACTTAGGAAAAGAATTTTCAATAATTTATATAAAGTACAATAAAATCAATGATAAGATAAGAGAAATAAAAATGAGGATTCCTACTCATCCACTACTTCTATCATAGTTCATTAAATTTTTTATATGTTTCCAAAAAATTTCCTTCATCATTTATAAGTTATTATGGACATCTGGGATGGGAAAAAGTAAGAAAATTAGGAGATAATCAATAATAAAACTATCATAAAAATCCAACATGGAAAAAGTATAATAATTAAAATTAAAATGAAAAACTAAGTGAATACAACTCAAAAATATGACTCAAAAAGTAACATGACAATTTGACAAGAAGAGGCAATGTAGAATCTAATTAAGCATAAACAAATAATCAAATCAAGTAAAAATTCTCTTTGAAAAAATTATGGAATGAAAAGATAATAAATAACATCAACATAAGATTAAAAAATGAGATAAATATAAATTATATTTGTAAATAATGATACAAAACAAGACCCAAAAAGGGTGAAAAATAAAAGAATCCTAATTGGAAAGAAAAAAATTCAAAGTAAGAATGCAATACCAAAAAACAATAAATAGAGATGGAAAAAATAGATAATGTTCACTTGTAGTCATAAATAACTAATAATAAAACATAAATATTAATATAGTCATCATTAAGAGAGTCATAATCATCATCATAAGATATATAAGATGAAATATTAGGATCATCATAAATAGAAACAAGGTTTTGAGGCACCCATGAATCAAGGAATGATAACTCATCATCTTCATCACCTTCTTCTATGATATTAAACACTGAGTTTTATTTTTCATTGATATTATTTTGAATAAATGAATTCAATTTTAGCTCTTCTATTTGTGTATTAGTTATTAGTTATGGTAAACACAGTCTTGTTGGGATAGATTTATGTACTTGTATTTTATGATCTCATGCCTTAAGTAAAATTATTATTTTTTCTTTTGTATTTCCTAATGTAAGATCTCTTATTGGAATTTTTGTTTTGGAAATTTTATATCTATTTTAATTTTAATTACTTGATATTTATATACATAATTTTAAACATTAATGAAAATTATATGGAATCATTTTTATTTGATGTATCCATGGTATACCAAACAAATCATTGTAACATTCATTATTGGGTACCACATGAAATAAGATTTGAATTATATTTGTATCCACACTAATATAAAGTATAGTAAAAACAATAGGATATCTATCTATACCATAATGTCCCATAATAAATGTTAAAGTATATGCCAAAATCTCCTTATTAAGTCTAGGTCTATAGGTAAATTATATAGTAAGAAGATTAAAGATTTAACCATTATCAAACATAATTAAATTATTTTTATTTCTAACTAATAAAAATATTATGAATAAAGTTCTATTGTATGATCAACCACTTGGAATCTCATTGTCATCAAACATAATTTGAGGAGAGGTTTTCTTAATCTTCTTTGAATCAACCACACCAATAAACACAAGCATGTGAATATGCATCATAACTCATTGATAACCCATTATATTATTTATTTTATCTATCATATGGATATTTAATTTAGCATTTGTTTGATTAGTGGTTTTAATTTTTAAGAGAATTGGTGACAATCTTCAAGGGTTGATTTGGTGTAAGTACCAACTCATTCAATTTTATGTTTACCTCTCGACTTTAATTTGATTATTTTTTATGAGATATTTTGTCTAATGTTTTAAATTAATGCATCTATTATAATAATTACTTAGAATATTGTGATAATCACAAAAATCATGTGCATCAAAGTTCTTTGGAAATGGTCTTGAATGATCAAATTCTCTTACTAGAGTAAAATTAATCATCTTACACTTTAGCAATCTTTTCAAGACATTTTTTGGACTTTCACTAAACCTAGTGAATTTTCTATGCTCCACTTGTTGAGGTAATAAGATATTTATTGATGGTTGTTAAATAACATTGACCAAATTTTTAGCATCATCCTTAAGCTAAAATCCATTCTCATTACCTCAAGTCTAAATGATTTTATTTTTTGTAAATTTTGAACTATTGTAAGTTATATCATTTCACCCATACTTGAGCACATTTTCATATAAATTTTTAATGAAAAAAATCTAATAACCTGGGATTTTATCAAAAGAATTATAAGTGTCAAAGAACAGTCTATATTTAATGATTAGAAGTAAATTATTGAAAAAAGTACTTTAAAGTTCACTATCTTATGGTTGATAAATCATCCTAGTAATATAGTATAAAACTTAAGCACAAATAATTAATGGTTTCATTTAATCTTTGTTTGATTTGAAATAATTTTATAAATTTGAATTTCATACCAATGTTGATTTGAAAATGGGTGAAGGAAACATCAACTAAAGTTGTAAAAAGGTGTGAAGAACCACATGGTAAAACATAGAACTAATCTTATGCATATTCCTTCAAAAAAATTAGAAATAAATTAATAAATAATCTATAATTATGAGTAAATTATAAATTAGAGGCACAAAAGGATCTAATGTGATGAGAAATAGCTCCATTTACATTGAATAATTATAACTTTAGAGGTACAAATTCGATTAGAAATGGATATAAAATAAATTCGTAACCCAAGTTAGGATAATATAATTATAAGTCACCATACTAATTAGATCTAAATCATATTGAGAAATAGTTTTGATATGATTTTGTAATTCATGCAATGCATGAATCATAGTAGTCATTGCACAGTTTGGAATAGAAGTAAAAGTTGAATAAGTAGCATAAGTTTGGCTATATGAATTTTTTAAAATATAAGGACTAGAAACATGTAAGGTATATTTAGTAAAATTACAAGTAATAGGTTGTTGACAAACATAAGTAACCTGAACAATAAAATAATTTTGATGCGCATAAGAGGGAATATAAACAAGTTGACAACTTGGAGTTACTTTAGGATTAATAGTGAGATAACCATTAAAAACACTATCATTTTGAGAATTGATATACAAATTAGGAATAATAAAAGTGATATTAAAAGTAATAAAAACTAAATGGATTACACCTAAATTGCAACACAAATACCCAATTAATTTTAACTCAACATCAAAATTCAACAATAGAAGTTTTTTCATATAAATGCCAAAGACCTCTCCATAGAAATTGGAACAAATAGATAAAGTTCCCATGAGTGTGATTTCTTATTATGATAGTTTTTAAAAAATGGTCAAACTAGGGTTAAATATTGCTTAATAACACTAGGACACTTTGTTGATGTGGGTTTTATGCACACCATGGAACCTTAAGAGGTAGCCTTTAATGTTTTAGGCTCGGTGACAAAATATTAAATTTAAGGCACAAACTACAAGGTATTAGGTTTTATAAATAACTTGGTTGTGGAATAGTGGTGATAAAATAAGTCATTTACCTCAAATGTTTTAGATATGATGTGAGTCTATACCTACATCAGATGGATGGATTGATGGTGAATCGTAAGACCAAAATAATCTCAAAAGGAAAAAAACTTAGGGCATAAAATAAGGTTTGAAAATCAAAATAAGATGAAACCCTCCTAAATTAGATCTTGAATTAGGGGTTATAAAAGTGACTAAGGAACCAATTCTTTCTATAAATTACTATTAGCATACAAATAATCAAACATAGTTAAGAGTTAATGGGAACAAAAATACATTGAACTTTAGTTCACATAATCAAAGGTTGCTACATTTGTAAGACTACAATTGCATATCTACAAAGGGAGATTATGATTATCACAAACAAAGAATTCAAATTACCCATCACACAATATGAATAATTTTACTAAAAGAATGCCTATACACAATGCAAATATTAAATACTAGAATGATTAAACTTCTTTAATAAATCATAATTTTAGATAAGATAAATTGTAGAATAACTTGTAAGATTTATTATTTATATTAATAGCTAAAATTATCGTCCTTTTGGAATCTGTTGGATAAATGTATATATAGTATTGGGATGGGGATGTCTCATCTCTCAAGTAAAGTCTAAAATTACATTATCTAATAATAGACTCAGAATCAAAATTTATGCTTGACATGCATGTATACACTATAATCATTAATAATAGTCTTCATAAAAATAACTCTTAGATACAAAAATAACCCCACTAAAAATAGACTTAAGTTATAATTTAGACATGTATCTATACCCAAATCAACTATAGTGTTGATGTGGCACTAGTTGAAGATGAAAATTGCATACTTGTGATAGTATCTTGAGTTTAATTTATATCTAGAGTTACAACTTGAGTGGGTGTTGTATTCATAACTAAAACTATGACTAGATTAAATAATGTTAGTGATGGCACCATAATAATAAATAGAGACATTACATGTTATGGTATCCTGAGAACTAATTGTAGTTGTTGTTACTGCATCAAAAATGGGGAGTGGTACATAAGTGTTGGAAATATTATCATCGATGTCAATGGTCTAGTATTGGTGATAAAGGCCCCATTGCATTTAATGTTATTTTTAATATTCATATCTAGCTAATGTGTGTTAATATTTATTGAATATTAATGAATATTTATTGGTTGCATATAAGTAAAAAGAGGGACCATGGAGAAGTCAAAGAGTCACAGGGTAAAGACAATAGAGGAATGGGATGCATTTTATCATGAAGAGTCATTTTAAGGAATTCCAAGAGTCACCATGTGAAGATAAAAGAGGGTATGGTGCATTTTTCCATGAAGGGACACTTTAAAGAATACAAAAGTCACCAAGATAAAGATAAAAGAGGAAAGGATGCATTTTCTTAAGAAGGGTCACCATGTGACTTTTCAAATGGAAGGATATGAAGGGTCATATAACTTCGGCACCATTTTCCATGAGGATTGAAGGGTCACAAAGGGTGAATACCAAAGTTCATTTGGAAATCTATAAATAAAGGCTTGAGAAGCTATTTGTAATATGCAAGAGAGTGTATGGTTTGTATTTATTTTAGAGGAGAGAAAAGTAGGAGATATTATAGAGTTATATAATTTGTTGAGTAAGCAACATTAAGAGATAGTTGTGTTTTATACACAAGAGGGGTTGGTGCTCCTATGGGTTGGTTCTCATAAATCTTTGGAAGGGGTTGGTACTCCTATGGGTTGGTGCTCACAAATAGTTATTATGTTGGTGATCAGCAAAGGGTTTGGTGCTCCTAAGTTGGTTTGTGAAAACTTTGTAATTTTAGTTGATTCTCATTCATATACTTGAGATTATTCTCAGTGGTTTTTCCCGCTTTGGTTTTCCTCATAAAAATCTGGTGTCTCTCTCTCTTGTGTGGTGCATGTTATTATTTTAGTTTTATGGCATATATTGAATGTGTGATTAAGTGATTAAAGAGAAGAGATCATATTAAGGAAAAGATATATAATATACTAATTTACCCCCCCCCCCTCTTAGTATATTTTGTTCTTAACAATTGGTATTAGAGTAGGTTCCCTCAAAAAGGGTTTAACCACTTGAATGTAGATCAGGGAAAGCATGATCATTGGATCACATGAAGGTTTTTATAAAAATAAGGAACCTTTGTTTGATGGGACAAATTATGATTTTTGGAGCATAAGGATGAGGAATTATTTGGTGGTCCTTAGATTAGACATTTGGCAAGCAATGGTGGAGGAATATGAAGATCAACAGAGACTTGTAACTACTCTAGCTAAAAAGAAGGCAAGTGAAAATAATGCTAAAGATTTAAATGTTATTTTATGTGAATCAAAATTTATTAAAGTTATGCAATGTAAATCTACTCATGAAACTTGGGTAAAACTTGAGAATATTTACAAAGGTGATGGAAAGGTTCAACAAGCTAAGCTTCAAAATTTTAGAAGATAGTTTAAGTGTTTGAAGATGGAAGAGAAAGAAAATATAGCAAGTTACCTTTTTTGGGTTGATCAAATAGTTAATTAGATTCAAGGTCTTGGAGAAAAGTTAGAAGAATCACTTGTGGTAAAAAAGGTTTTGAGATCTCTACAATTGAGATATGATGAAAAAGTTTCATCAATTGAAGAGATGAATAATTTAGCCAAGCTAAAGATGGATGAGCTACATGGTATTCTTATGGCATATGATATATAGACCGAACAAGAGAAATCCTCAAAGAGAGAAGCTAATTTCAAGACATCAAAGAAAGAAAAGGCTAAGATTCAAGAATCAAGTGACAGTTCCAGTGATGATGAACATGACAATAGAGCTCTATTCATTCATAAGCCAAAAAAGGGCACAGGTAAATATCAAGTAAAGTTACCTTTTAAATGTTTTAATTACAGAAAGATTGGACATTTTGTAGCTAAGTGGCCAGATAAGGGTAATGGTGATAATGAAGAAGGAAAGTATACATACAAGAAGAATTTCAAAGTAAAATTCAAGAAAGGATTCAAGAAGAAGAGATTTTATTCTAAAGATCCTAGCTCAAGCGAAGATAGTGGAATAAGCAATTCAAAAGAAGAAGAGATTATATTCATGGCCATACATGAAGATGCCTCTGCAAGTAAAAGTATAGATGATCAAAAAGAAGAATAGGATGAAGTCAAAGTAAATCTGGAAGGAGAATTCATTTGTGCCTTAGAAAATTTAAAATCTCTTGAGAATAAGAATCAAATATTAAATATCTAGATCATGAAAAATGAAAAGGAGTCAAAGGAAACAATTAAAGATCTAAAAGCACACTTTGAAGAAGCCAAGAAGAATGAAAAATATCTAATGATACAGTTACAAAAAGTAAGTGAATAATGTGAAAGGTATGTTATTTAAATTACTTCTTTAAAGGAAGATCTTGAGAAAATAAATAAATCAATCAATGATTCAAAATTAAAGAATAACACTAATATGTTAAATGAGATATTATAAATTTAAAGCTCAATTTCAGATAAGATAGGTATCGAATTTGAAAAAGAGAAATGGGAGGCCACTACTTTCATACACAAGGTTAACATAGAAAAAGGAAAGAGCTATGTTGACGCTCTTACAAAAGAGGAAATAAAAAGGGAAGAAGTTAAGAATACAGAGGACATCTCAAACAAAGAAGGTTAAAAATAATAGAGCTACAAAAGTCAATCAAGTTAGAGATACATAAACATGTCCTATTTTTATGGTTACTATTTTTATTATAATGGATATGGTCATAATAAAATAGAATGTCAAAAAAGGGCTAACAATTTTAGAAATAAGAAGAAAACTCATGTAGAGTCAAGTAGAAGCCACAAATATTTTTCTCCTCTATCAAGCTTTAATAAAGAGGCCATAATATGTTACAAGTGTAAAAACTTTAGACACATAGCATGTTACTATAGAAGTGTGTTCAAGTCAATCAAGAAGGGCTAGAGTTTCAAGGCTCCATTCATCAAGAATAAATTTTAGACAAGTTCATGGCAGAAGAAATAACCTAAAAAATCTATGTTGGTATAGACAGCTTTACATGCAAGAAATGAATAAAAGCCATGGTTCATTAATAGTTGATGTTCAAGACACATGATAGGAGACAATATGAAGTTTATAACCTTGAAGAAGATCAATGGTGGTATAGTGAAATTTGGAGATAATACTACTGTTAGAATTGCCAAAAAAGGTAAAGTTTGGATAATGGTAGAACTAAAATTGAAAATGTTTTGTATGAAGAAGATCTTAAGCATAATATTTTGAGTGTAAGTCAAATGTGTGATCAGGGGCACACACTAAAGTTTTATACATAAGGCTATGAAATAAGGAGAAAATATTCATATGTGCTGGTTGTAGATGCTCAAAGAATAGACAATAATTTTTATATGTTATCAGACATCAAAGGTCAAAGATGTTGTTTGAGTCAGATTGATGAAAGTTGGCTATGGCACAAGATAATGGGACACATAAATTTTGATAATATTTTCAACATCAGCAAGAAGTAAGTAATCAAAAAATCTTCCAACTATTATAAAGCCATCCAACACACTTTGTGAACCTTGTCAGCATGGGAAGTAGGCCAAAAGGTAGTTCAAAACAAAAGAGTACTCAACCACTCAAATGTTAGAGCTTGTTCACACTAATTTGTGTGGACCTATGAGATCTCAAATTAATCAAGGTGATAAATATTTCATGTTACTTATTGATGAGTTTTCACCTATGACTTGGGTAATGTTTTAAAAAAAATTAGAAGCTTTCAGACATTTCAAAGCATTCAAAGCATTAGTTGAGAATGAAACTAGTTTGAAGATTAAGCGTCTAAGATTATATTGAGGAGGAGAATTCATGTCAAATAAGTTTATTGAGTTTTGTGAAGACCATGGAATAAAGAGACATTATTCAGTAGCTAGAACTCCCCAGCAAAATGGAGTAGTTGAAAAGAGAAATAGAATAGTTTAGGAGATGGTGAGGACAATGCTAAATGAATTAAAAATGCTAGATAAATATTGGAGAGAGGTAGTTGCTATAGAAGTACATATTCAAAATAGATAATTATTGAGAGTCAATAGTGACACAAATCCTTATGATCTATGGAAAGACAAACTAGCAACAGTTGATTATTTCAGAGTTTTTGGTAGCAGATGCTTCATAAAGAAAACTGATGAAAAACAATATAAGTTTGAATCTAGAATAGATAAAGGTATATTTTTTGGTTATTATTGAAAAATTAAAGATTATAAATGTTATAAAAAAATAACTAAGAAATAAGTTGAAAGTTTAAGTGTTAGGATAGAAGAAGATGGAGCACAAAGAATTAATGATCTAATAGACATTCTACAAATCATTAAAGAGGAAGATTTTGAAGAATCAAATGAAGATAAGAAGAAGGAGAAAAAGGACACCAAAACTCCATCTAAATATGTCTAGAGAAATTATAATAAAAGTGACATCATTGGGGACATAAATGAAAGAATTCACACCAGAAGGATGATGGTAAGTGAATCTGAGCAAGTTAATTTCTCTTTGTTATCCAAAATTTAGCCTAGAACTTTTTCAAAAGCTAGACATGACAAGCATTGGGCTAAAGCAATGGATGAAGAATTAAATTAGATAGAAAATAATGATACTTGGGAATTAGTGCCTAGACTAAAAGATCACAATGTGATAGGAACAAAATGGGTTTACATATATAAGTTGAATGAAAATGGAGAAGTGATTAAGAATAAAGCAAGATTAGTATGTAAAGGATATGCTCAGATTGAGGGAATAGACTTTGAACAAACTTTTGCACCAGTGGCAAGGATAGAGGTTATTATAATGTTTCTTACATACACAATGTTTAAAAATTTCAAAGTGTTTTAGATGAATGTCAAATCTACCTTCCTAAATGAGAATCAAGAAGAAAAGGTCTAAATTGAATAGCTTGAGGGAATTATTCTCTCAAATATTAGTAGCCATGTATGTAGATTGAAGAAAGCACTATATAGATTGAAACAAGATCCTAGAGCTTGGGATGCAAGACTTGATAAGTATCTACAGGATCAAGGTTTTAAGAGAGGATTCGTTGACAGTAATCTTTACATCAAAACAAAAGGTAAGCATCAATTGATTATTGTGGTATATGTTGATGACATCATTTTTGGAGGAAACATTGAAAAGATGACAAAATAATTTTTTGATAATATGCAAAAGGAATTTGTGATGTCTATTCTTGGAGAATTGTCATTTTTCTTAATGTTGCAAATATTTTAGTTAGATAAAGGAATTTTCATATCTCAAAGTAAATATACCAAGGAAATGTTGAAGAAAGTTGGTTTTGAGGATTGTGCACTAGTTGGCACACCAATGAGTATAGGAAATAAGGTGAACAAGGATCAAGATCTACCTATTATAGATCCATCTTTGAATAGATCTATGATTGGTAGTCTTTTATACTTGATAGAATCGAGGCCAGACATCATGCATGTAGTAGATATGGTTGCAAGATATTAGTGAGCTCCAAAAGATAGTCATGTTTAGTTGGTGAAGAGAATATTTAAATATATCAAGGGTACATTAGATTATAGATTGTGGTATCCCATAGGCAAAGATTTCACTTTGGTTGCTTATAAAAAAATTAGATTGGGTAGGTTTCTTAGATGATAGAAAGAGTAAAAGTGGAGGATATTTCTTTCTTGATGATAGCTTATTATCATGGCTAAGTAAAAAGAAAAATTTAGTATCACTTTCTATAGCTAAAGCAAAATATATTGCAATGGTATTGTGTTGTACTCAAGTGCTTTAGATGAAGCAAACTTTGGAAGATATCAAGGTAAATTATGACGAACCTATTTATATTTTTTGTGAAAACATAAGTGCTATTAATATTTTGAATAATCTAGTGATGTATTCAAGAACAAAATATATTCCCATTAGATATCACTTCTTGAGAGAATAGGTTGCATATTAATAGGTTAAGATGGAATATATCAGTATTATAGAGTAGATTGTAGATATTTTCATAAAGGCACTACCAAAAGAAACATTTGAGTATCTAGGAGAGAAGTTGGAAGTAATTTCTTTTGCTTCCTACCATTGAAGATCAGCATCAGTTGAGGGAGAGATAAGTGTTAGCTCTAGTATGGGCCTTTTTCCATTGATGTCAAAGGGGGAGAAGAATAGAAATAAGTATAGGTATAGGTACAAGTGTAGAAATAGGTGAAAAAATATGTACATGGAATAGGTATATGTTTCTATAGTAAGGGGTACTTACTATATGTTTTTTAGATGGTAGTGTGTGTAGGTTGACATGTGCAATGCAGGTTTCAAAATTTGGTAGTTTCAGTTTGAGGTTATCATCAATGACAAATGGGGAGATTATTGGAAATATGGTCGTTGATGTCAAAGGTCTAGTATTGGTGATAAAGGCCCCATTGCATTTAATGGTGTTTTTAATATTCATATCTTGGATAATGTGTGTTAATATTTATTGAATATTAATGAATATATTTTTGGTTATATATAAGTTAAAAGAGCACCCATGGAGAAGTCAAAGAGTCACTGCGTAAAGACAAAAGAAGAATGGGACACATTTTCTCATGAAGAGTCATTTTGAGGAATTCCAAAAGTCACCATGTGAATATAAAAGAGGGTATGGTGAATTTTTCCATGAAGGAACACTTTGAATAATATGAAAAGTCACCAAGATAAAGACAAAAGGGGAAAGGATGCATTTTATTATGAAGGGTCACCATGTGACTTTTCAAATGCAAGGATATGAATAGTCATGCAAGTTTGGCACCATTTTCCATGAGAATTGAAGGGTCACATAGGGTGAATGCCAAAGGTCATTTGAAAATATATAAATAAAGGCTTGAGAAGCCATTTGTAATATGAAAGAGAGTGCATGGTTTGTATTTGTTTTATAGGAGAGAAAAGAAGGAGATATTGTAGAGTTCTATCATTTATTCAGTAAGCAACATTGAGAGATAGTTGTGTTTTATACACAAAAGGGGTTTGTCTGCCTATGGGTTGGTGTTCCTTTGGGTTGGTGTTCACAAATAATTTATGTGTTGGTGCTTGGAAAAGGAGTTGGTGCTCCTACAAGTTGGTTCTTGTGAATGTTATAATTTGATTTGGTGCTCATTCATATACTTGAGATTGTTCTCCATGGTTTTTACCACTTTGGGTTTCCATGTAAAAATATGATGTCTCTCTCTCTCTTATATGGTGCATGTTATTGTTTTAGTTTTATGGCATATCTTGAATGTGTGATTAAGTGTTTAATACTGATTCAACCCCCCTTCTCAGTATATTTTATGCTTAATAATAAGTCATCCCAGTATACATTTTAACCAATGTGTACCTTAGAATCTTAGGATAAGTTATTTATGGAGTTATTGATGGTGTTTTAGTAGTAATAGATTGATTTTCTACCTCCATTTGTAGGTATAATGCATGACTAACCGAGAAATTAATATTGATGGTTTTGAAATCAAGAAAAGGTCTCTTGAATAACTATGGGATCTTATCCATTATTGTTTTATGTAGCACCAATATATCCTTGAATTCCATGTATAAAGTGTCAGTTCATGTGACCCTCTCCTTTTCAAAACTTATCAATTGCATAATATCCTCATTGTTCTTGTAAAAAGTTGCCTCAATGGGCTTGATACCTAACTACTTGAGAGGAGTGTTTACACTTACCACTCTCATGTCCTTAAAAATAGATATGGCCATCACTTATTGAATAATAAAATTTTAAACTAAATTTTGCATCTCTCAATGCCAATCAAGCAAATTATGCCTCTTGGTAGCCATGTGACTCTATGCCCATACAACTTTTGGCACAATCATTAAATTAAAATGTGATAATAAGCTTTGTTTCTTGTATCTTTCCCTAAAAAACTAATTATGACCTCTATATATTTAATTTTATTATACAATTGGGACACATCTCAACATTTAGGTTGAGATTCAACCTTCGTATACTTTATTACATCAAGAATGTTGTACAACTTCTTTGTTGCACTCTCATATTATCTACATTTACTCTAGGATCTTGAATGATATTTTATTAATTAAATTTATTCCTTGGTTGATCATATATCCTAAACATTTGCTTTACTACCCCTCAAGTTTCATTTATAAAATTATATGAATCCTCCCTATATTCATTTAGATGTGTGGGGTTGACATTTCTCTTCTTTGTTAGAGAAAAAAATGTCTTCTCTCTATTCTAGTTCTAAATTCCCACCTTATACCACCATAGTTTTCCTATTTAAATCTATTAATTTATTTATTTTCTTATTAAAATGGAATCCCATTATTGTCTACTTAGTTATTATTATATCTTACTTTCATTCTTCCTCTTCTTATAACATTTAAATCCATGAGGGAACCTGCAACAATGTTTATGATTCTAATTGCTCTATGGATGCAGGGGTGAAAGAAAGATATTTACATCTAGGATGCATTAAAATTATAATAGGTTGCATTGAAAGAGGTGATGTAGGAAATTCTAGGAAGGAAGGAATGGATTTATTCCAACAAGTGACCTTCTTCTGGGCCTGTGTATCAATGATATATTTTATCTTGACTAGTTTCTTGAGTACTGAAATTGTGTATGAGTCTTTAGAGTGGATTGGTCAACTAGCATACCTATTTGTGTGGATATTCTAGGAGGTTTATCCTATGTATAAAAAATAGAAGTATCCACTAGATTTTAAAATGTACTTGTTTCTTTGGCTTAATAGGATAAGATTCAGTCTGGATAAAAATTGAAGAAGTTATAGGGGTATTATTTTCACTTGGATTTTCACCCCTTTAGGATATGTCTCAGATCTCATCATCTAAGTGTCATAATTTAAACATCTCACTTATTGTGGGTGATCAATTTGGTGAGATGAATCTTTACAAGGGCTAGTTCCCTTGATACGCTCTTTGAAACACTCTCCTATTTATTAACTTGGCATGAAAATGGTTAAAAAGACAAAGTAAGAAAACTAAAAGGTGATGAACTGATATTGAATTTCCTCTTATTGAATAAACTTATACTACTTATATAAAAACAAAGCTTCTTTCACACAAAACTCACAACTCAAGATATATTGTTACATCAATGTTTCATATGATAGGTTTAAGAGGTATATTGATGTTTAGGAGGGATGATAAATGATTCTTTAGAGAATAAAATAACATCCCACTTTTGAAAAAACTATACACTAAAATATAACACTAACAAAGACTTATAGCAATTACTCTTCTATACACTTAGTGAACAATCAAGGATAACGTGCTAGAAAAGATCATATTCTATTAGACAAGACCAATAAGATTTTTAAAAAACTCAATTGAAAAACATGTAAGTATAAAAAATCACTTTTTTATTTTCAAGAGTCATTCAAATACAAATTTTTCTAGGGTTTCACCATCAACCAATGGAGGCTACTCAAAACAGCCAAAAAGGTCACTATTTATAAAATTTAGGAGAGAGTCAAGATAAGGGAAGTCCAAAGGTCACTTGGATACCTATCAAGCTCAGAAAAGAGGTTAAATATGTATGAGAAAGAGATGTGAAATGAACCATGTAATTTTAGGAAGTCTAAGTGTCCATACAAGTCATGAAACTTATGAAAAGTGGCATGAAACTCCTTGTCTTGGCTCAGAAAATAGCCTTCATGATTTAGACCTAATTAAACATCCCAAAACTAAGTAGGGATAGGTCTGATGATTTTAATGAGAGGGAATATTTTATACATGCCTCTCCATGAATTATTTTTAGTTATACTCATCTATAAACTTTTAGAAGTAAGCCATCACTGCCTACAGTCTAAAAAAACTCCTTTTCTAGTTATCCCTCACACTTGGCCTCAAAATTGGATTAATTTTTACATTAAAATAGATGTAATTAAGTGGATAAAACTTTTAAATACCTTCAATGTCCTTATAATTCTTAGATGCACCTTAAAAAGGCTCACACTTGAAGTTTTCACCCTTCTCACCACTATGTTCACTATGTCATTTTTGACTAGCTAAGATGAGAGCTATTGTGTGAAAACTTAGAAGTTTTTTAAAATAATTATGTATATAATGATTTATTAAAACTCCATATCTTCCTCCCGAAATTTATTTCATCTTCAGACTCCTTCTAAAACCTGCAAAATAAAAAACATAGTCAAAAGTACCTTGTTTTATACCATGTTTGTACAATTAAATAAAACTCAAAAGTTTGAGGAGGATCTTGAGAGATTAATTTAAAATTTAAAATCACTCTCATGGTTAAAATATGTCAACTTGATAGATCTCTAAGACTATTTTCTCCATCTATTTCTGATTGAGGGTTTGCAAGGGGTTTAGGTAGTTTTCCTTCTTAAGCTTTGTTTATAAAAATATAATATTTTAACAACCAAAAATTTCCAAAAACATGATTTTAATAGACCCTAATAACCCCTAAAAACTCCTTTTTATTCCATGAAAACTTTTAAAAGATATATGAGCACTTGAAATCACCCTATCAAGCTTGTTTCCACCTTTCATGCATACTTGGACTATCTCTAAGCTAAAATTAGATTTAATATATGTTTATCTATATAATAAAAGCTTAAAATGTATAAATACATCTCATTAACATTATAAAATCAACTATATATCTCACCAAGAGTTATAAGTGAAGTTGGACCCCCAATTGGCTCTAGGTCCCTTCAAGGCCTAATGGGCTTAGCATGTACCCTGCTAGTTTTGGTTATTTGAAATGATTTATCATGGATGTTCTGGTGTCTCATGATTCTAATAATTAATAAAATATTTAAAATCCATTAAAAAACCTCCCAATCACCCCTTTTCATTAATTCCTCTCAATCACCAACTAGGCCTAATAAAAACTTATCTAGTTGGACTATCTACAAGGGTGTTTTAATCAATTTGAGAAATCTAATCTTTAATTAGTGATTAATAGAATATATTTACCCTTAATAAATATCACAATATTTTTATTTAGGTTCTCAAATCTTCTTATCAATCCCTTTTACCATTTTGACTTCATTAGCTTGTTTCGTCAAACCTTGATTTTTCTTGACTCACTAACCTCTAAGATGAAATAGTGAGATATATCCCTCTTTTCCAAGGAAAAATGAAGATTTTAGGAGTTTAATAAGGTCATAATTAAACTTTTACCAAAAATTTTTATCTGGATTCACTCATTTAGGCACCTAACCAACGCAAAATCCCAAAAAAAGGCCTCCAAAAAGGACTATTTCTTGTATTTTTCAATTCTTCCTAAGAATGACTCCTCAAGGATAAATATGATGCTATTAGGTTTATTAAACAATTATTACACATTAAATTAATTCTAACTTATCTTTAAATTCAGCTAAAACAACTCTTATCCCTTAGATTCTTCATTTCTACCCATTGAGCAACATGGGTTTCTTAGCTCATCTATATGAACTACTACCTTTAACCAATAGGAATAGCAGGTGATCATCTTGATAGGGGTCCTAGAGCTTATGAAAACACATTACCAATAAATTATTAACCATTTTAAATTTAATATCAAACCCTATTATACCTCTCAATAATACTCACCTCTTACCTTCACCAAGATTGCACCCTATTGTAAGTGCATACAAGGTTTCAAGAGGTCTGTGTAGGCTTCTTTTAAATTATTTGTAGATTATAAAAGTGATCATGATATTCATGGAGGTTTTAAAAGGATATTTTCTCATGTTAAATCCATTTAACTTATTTACATACACCCTAATATCATAAACTAATTCCTTTTCTGTTATGACTATGAAACCCCTATCTATTTGACTCATGTAGGTATGCATTACCTATTTGCACCTTGGTCATGATATATGAAGACTTAAATTTAATATTTATAGTAAATATCACCTTGATTCACATTGGATTCACCTTGTATGGGCTAAAACACCATCAAAATGCATTAGCTGGGTCACTAACTACCTTTCCATCTATAGGTGCCTATTTTTCCTGTAGAGGGGCACTTGTAGGTGTCCATGAACTTGAAGAAATATGCATACACATCCTTATAATGACATTTATTACATTATTTATACCATTAAACAAATGGAACCATTATATAAATGAGAGTGTTTTCTATTTTCTTCTTAGGATGTCAAAAGGCCATTCACAACTCCAAACCTGTAGATGTTAGTGTAGTGTGTTAGTGTCTTTTAAGGTAATTTTGAGGCCTTAAAATTCTAACTTACACTAAATTTATGGCATTTATATTTGGCATAGTTACTCTCCAAACTATATTATATAAATTAAACCTTTATATATTCTTGAAAACCCTTTTCAAACATGTAGTAAGGTATCCACAAAATCCCCTAGACCTCTATTTTCTCAATCTAGGGGAAATGTCCCTATACTTAGTCTTTGTTCCTTTCAATATGTTTTACACCTTGTTTTGTCATTTTGACACTTAAAAAAAGTTTTTATTTGTAAATTAACATTCTAATATTTAAGAGGAGGCTTTTCCAGATCCAACCTTTCATACAAGTGCCTTCATGGCTTTGAGGTACCACTTGCAGGTAGTCATTTTATACACATCAGTAAGTTAAATGGATAGTATACAAAGTGTGAAAGTTTAGAAACACTTATATGCCTTCACCAAGAATCCTAATTCACCCTTATCAATATTGAGATATTTAAGCACATACTAAGCTTCCCAGCTCTCAGCATGATGTCAGCAAAAGGCTCTTGTAGGTGTGCATTAGTTGTATGTAGGTAGTGAGTATAGAATAGAGTAACAAGGGTGGATGAATTATTTCAATAACAACTCAAAATTAATGTCAATCCATCAAATACATGATTTTAATTCAGGAAAACTTAATACCATTTCCAAAACATCCATCTCAATGTGAAAAACACTTGTAGAAATATGGAATAAAACAAGGAGGGGCCTCTAATGATTGGTTAGTGTGGGGAATGAACTTATAACTAGTCTTGTATCTTATTTAACAAAAAAATGAACTCTCTTCAGATTTTAATGACTTGAAAAACTAAAACATCTTAATTACCATTCCATGAACAAAATAGACAAGTCTCATTCATGTGACTACAAGTGGGAATGAGTGAAAAGTTGACTATGAGGAATGGCAAGATTAAAATTTGCTCCAAAGTGTGATACAGTGAAACCAAACATGGGAAGAGGTGATAATATGGAATTGAGACCTATGGAATGTCATTTTAAATTCATATGAAATCTCTATAGAATACCAACATTATGGAATAAGGCAAAATTGACTAAAATTTCATAGTGGTGACACCTTCCTATAACATGAAACACCTTGCCCATCAAAACATCATGAAACATGAAACTAATAATATATATAATTTGAAAATAAATCCAAAATCCTTTTAAATCAACCTCACCAATTGGTTCATATGGACTTATCCAAAATAGAGCAAAACCTATAGGGTGCATGAAATAGTAAGCAAAAAATATAGTCAACTTCATGAGGATGGTTCATAAATCATAGTAAACCAATATTTAGAATATTTTTATTTAAGTTAAGGTCTCTAAGTGTAATACCACCTCCCAAAATAATTTGACCTGAAACCTCTTTAGCTATCTATAATAAGCATAAACTTGATGGTTACTTATATATGTCTAGAAAAGAAAAGAAGGATCAAAATGGTTTTGGATTAAAAATGGCACTTATAGAGCATGTAAATCATTGAGATACATTATAGGAAGATGAAGATAATTTCCATCACCTTTTCCCACATGTCACCTTCCTCCACGGGTTGTATAAGTGCCAAACTTCCCCTTTTTAGTTGATTACCTGATCTTCAACTAGATAACCTACAATATTCTAATTTAACTAACATTATTGATAGGAAAATGACCTTTTGGATATTTTAAAGGAAAATAAGACACCTATACACCTTGGGAACTATGCCACTTATATTTATGACCCCAAAAACCCCATTAAATGACCCAAAATGACAAATAAACTTACTAGACCATGATGAAGGATAAAAATACATCATATAACATCAAAATAAACTAAAATATAGGCTATTAAAAATTATTTGACCCCTAAGAATCTAAAAAACCAAGTTTTTTACCTATAGGGGTCTAAATTTGACCTAAAAGTCAAATTTGGTCAACAAAATGGTTGCTCATAGGGGTAGTATACTTGTTATACTAAATACCAATAGCCTTATCAATCCATGGGATAGGGATTCAATGAAATATTGAGGAAAAATATAAATTATTTTCCTAAAACACACACAAAAAACCCACAACACACCAAGAAATCACAAATCAAAGTAAGACACCAATAAGACTCATACATGTGCATAAGCACTTCAGGAAAATAAGAAAAATAGTAGCTATATACAAGGAGAGATGAGAACCATAGTAGAAATTTTTAAGATATATCCCATTGACTATGATATCAATCTATTCTCCATTCAACTTTGAAATTTGGAAAGCATTGTGTTGCTTGCATTTAGTAATGACATAAGGGCCACTCCATAAAGCATCACACTTTATGTGTTTTTTAGGCTTAGCCCTATCTTCATCCCACTTTAGAACAATTCCCCCCTCTTGGAATATTCTTGGCATGGATTTATTATCAAATAATCTCTTTCTTTGATCTTGATGAACCCTCATAGTTTGCATAGCTTGATCTATTATTTCTTCAAGCTCCATCAACGCACATAAATCTAACCTCCATTCTTTCATTTTCCATTAACTTCAGCTGGTAAGTGAGATACAAGGCTGGTAACTCAAGTTAAATAGGTAGTCTAGATTCTCTTCCATAAATAAGTGTATATGGTGAGTTTCTAATGGCTCTCTTGAGGGTGATTCTATCAGCCCAAAGAGTTGTCTTCAACTTGGAATGCCAAGTTCTTTAGTTTTCCTACATTATCCTCTTTATGATCTTGATTAGATTATTATTAGTAGACTTAGCTATCCCATTACCTTTTGGATAATAGTTGGAGTAATTACTAAGATAAATATCATGTTTCAAATCCCACTCACTTGTCTTCATTCCAAGGAAATCCATTGCATTGTCTGAAATTATTATTGAAGGAGCCCCAAACCTTGTCACTATGCCTTCATAGAAGTCTAAAACTAAAATTTAATTTTATTCCTTGAGTGATATAGCCTCCACCCATATTTTAAATTAATATATATTATTCAACACCCACTTGTACTAGCACTAGAAGTTGGGTTGATTAGGCCAACAAAATCTAGACCATATTGCATAAAAGGTATGTCTACTTGTATTGGATGAAGAGGCAAGGCTGAAATATTTTTATTACCATCAAATAAATCACATTTTTTACATTTCCATACCAAATCTTTGGTATCTTTTAATAAATTAGGCCACAAATATCCAGCTCTCATAATCTTAGTAGTTGTGGTTCTTGGAGCAAAGTGACCACCAGCTAGTCCATCATGAAACTCAAGTAATATCTTCTTAACCTAATCTAATTCAACACATATCAATATCACACCTAAAAAATATTTCCTAAATAATAATCCATAAATAAGCACATAAATAATAGATTTTAATTTAAAGTACCTTCTTTTGTCTCTATCTAGGCCTTGTGGACATTCACCAATTTGAAGAAAATGGATCATTTCTTATGTCCACCTTCTCATTAATGAAGATGTAGCTATCATAGGATTGTCATGAAGGTATAAAAAAATTCCTTTTATCCTTTCAAATTTGAATCAAGGTTCTCACACACTCCCTTCCCTTTCACTAGCTTGGTTGTATTGATTTCTACATCATACTCCATCACTTTTGTAATCCAACCAGCCCTTTTTTCATTCAAATCTCTACTCAAAATTAATTATTTAACACTAGGATGAGGTAAAAATATATGAATCTTGTTTTTATATAACATATTCCTAAACTTATTTAGACTTATAAAAAATAAAAGTACTTGATTCTCTACATAAGTGTATCTTACCTCATAGCCTTCCAATCCTTGACTAAAGAAGGCAATATGAAGATCCAAAATTTATTCATTTGATTAATTAAGCATGGAATAGATTAATTCTTCATTTTAAAATGTATACGAGTTGAAATCCTTTAATAAATTAGGACTTTCAAGAGTTAGGGCTTGAGAAATAGCTTGATTGATATCTTCAAATAGCTTGATTGATATCTTCAAAATTCTCCTTCCTTCTCCTTATCCAAGTAAACACTTCATCTTTCCTTAGCATGGAGGTTAGAGGCTTGACTAAATTATCAAAATAAAGAATAAACCTCTTTATGAAATTGATTTTTCCAAACAAACTTTGAAAACCTTTCTTTTGTCTAGGTAAAACCAATGCCAATATTTCACTCACCCTTTTAGGATCTATGGATAATCCTTTTTTTGAGACTATGTGTCCTAAAATTTTGCCCTCATAGATATCAAACCCATAATACTTTGGGATAAAATATATTCTAAACTATATACATCTATCAAAAATATGCCTAATATGATTCAAATGGTCCTTTTCATCCTTAGAGAAAACTATAATATCATCAAGATACACCAACACTATATCATTTATTAGACCTTGAAAATCCATATCCATTACACATTGAAACATTACACTAGTATTGGAAAAATGAAAAGGAATTTTCATATAAGCATAAGTACCCCATTTATTAGTAAATGTTATGTTATATTTTTCACTTTCACTTACCAAAATCTGATTATACCCTAAGTATCCATCATTGAGTGAGAACCTTTCACTACCTGTCACAACTTGCAAAATACACTCCATAGAAGGAAAAGGATAATGGTCCTTCAAAGAAACTCTAGTCAAATATCTAAAGTCAAAAAATAACCTGATTTCCCCATTCTTATTTCTTACCAAGACTAAGTTTTCCAATCAATATGAATGCTTAATAGGAAAAATGATCTTAGACTCAGTCAACTTTATAAGTTCCTTTCTCATGAGAGGCTCAATATTAGGATTGATTGGCCTTTGTATTTTATTGATGGGATTAGCATTCTCATATATCTCTATGGTATGTTGAGCTGAGTTTGGATCAAATACCTTTAAATAACTATATTCCCATGCAAATACATCATAAAATTCCTTGCATAACTCAATGAAAGCATATTTTTCTTCTCTAGTACATACCTTCCCTAAAGCAAGCAACTTATCCTTGAATATTTGTAATCTCTCATAGTTTTATTGCTTATTATACATGCTTACATTTTCCTTATTCAATTGATCATCATCATTGAAGATACTCTCAAGTGTGACTAAGACTTTAAGGAGCTTATTTGTCTTCAATTGTACAATATACCCTCCATATTATTATTGTAGTTTAGACTGATTCTTTGAAGAAAACTCATCCTCCTCTTGTAGAAAAAGATATTTTTTGGTCACTATAAAACACATTCCAATTAGTGACATTATCAGGTATAGATGGCCTTACAATCACTTTGAGATGAGGTTGGTTTTTGTCTTCTCTTATCCCCTTTGGAACATCAAATTGAGCTCTAATTATTGCCAACTTATCAGCATGTTTTTAATCTTCTCTTGGGATAGATTAGATGTTGAAGGATTTGAAACACTCTACAAGATCCCACACTCTATGATTATAGGATTTAAGAAAATATTTCCTAGTCATATTTTGGCCTCTTACTTGATTCACAACTAACTCACTATAATCATGCACTTGCAACTCTTTCACACCTCTTTTCCTAGCCCACTCAAGGCCATGAATGAGGACCTCCTATTCTACCACATTGCAATTAAAAGTGAAGATAAATATGAAAGTAGAGTAATACCTTTCCTTGGATGGAAAAAATAACATTGCTCCACCACTTGATCCAACCTTACTTCTTGATCCATCAAAGAAAAACTACCATAGACCATCCATGTTTTCACTTGGCTTCATCAAGTTTGGCATGAAAGAGCCCTCTTCATGAATTAAATACAATCCAAGACAAGCTTCCTCTATGAATTTTTAAGGATCATGCTCATAGTTCTCAACTCCTCACTCATCTAGATATAAATTAGAAACTCTTTCAAGAGAAGAGGTTGGAGATTTATCCATGTGAAGCTCTTCCTCATCAATAATAACATAATTAACATTTTTAACTTTAGTCATGTAGGGATATAAATGGTTGTATTAATAATCTCTAAATCAATCTTCACTTTGGTACCATACTTTGTCCTAAAAACCATATATGAACAATTGGCTACCAAGTATACACCTATCTTAGCTGTAAATTCTCTTGACAAACAAAGATGAAAGTATGGGCATAAATCTACCACAACTACATCATGAGGGATGGAAAAAGTAGGAAAATAATGTCAAATCAAATTCAAATTATTGACAACTCCCAATTTCTTTATTGGTGACCCATCTAATTGTAGAACTCCTTTAGCCATTGGTTAATGCTTTAGGCCTAGTTTATCCAATATTGACTTGGGCATAATTAAATTATTAGCCAAACTATATATATTTAAATTATGAAATAATAAATCAAAAACGATCAAGGATAGATTAAAATAAATGATTATTATTATTTTTCTTCACTTTCCCATCAATGGGTTAAGTTCCATTCACCAAGACAACATTTTTAGTCTTAGCTGATCCAACTTGTTTGCCTAGTCCAAGCAATTCCTTTTGAAGAATATCCTTTTATCCTAATATTTTTAATGAATCCCATAATTAAATATTCATGTGTAAATTCTTAATTTTATCCACAACATTTATATAAGGATTTCTCATCTTGAAAAGCTCTTTAGAAGCACTAATACCTTGTGTTGTAGCTTGTGAAGATGGGTGTGTAAGAGCTAGTTTTGAACTTTGAAATATTTGATTCTCCTATACCTTATTTGTTGATTAATAACCACCTACTATTTAATTTTATTTACGATTGAAAATATTTCCTTTAGTTTCCCCTTGTGTCTCTTCAATATCCCTCTTCTTAAATCTAGTGTTAGAGGATACACTAGCATTCATATTACTTGAATTTCCCAAATGATTGATGACACAAAACTATCCCTTCAAATGATTTATAAGAGTAGAACCAGATTTTTTTTTCCATTTTGTATTTTCACTTCAAAATTTGAAACTTTAGGTGCTTGATTACTTTGCATTGTCATGGCTTGATTAGGTATTTCATTGGCATATGCAACTTGGCCTTGATTTTGGTCATAAGAAGGATATCATAGTTATTATTGAAAAAAGTTGTTTTGAGTGGGAACAAGTTATTTATAATATGATTTGGAATTATTATTGTAAATTTGGTAGGGTTTAGCCTATGTTATTTGACCTTGTCCTTGAGTATTACCTTGAAAAGGAGGCCTATTTTCTTGTCTAAACTAATTATAGGGATGATAAGGTTTATAACTTCAAGCTTGTTTCCTTTTGAGGGAAACCAATTCATTAGTAAAACTTTGAATTAAAATCTTGGCTTAGTTAATATCATTATTATGGGTAAAGGAAGACTTTTCTTGACTATTAGGCAAACGATCCAGGGTAGGTAATGCAACTTGACTAGAAGGCAACAAATCAGGGTATAATGGCATTGGTGGTCTAGGAGAAATATTCCTTTCTTAAACAAGATAATTATCATCATTAATGTATATATCATAGGTATAATGTAGTGTATTCCCACTCATGGATTGGATCATCACGGCTATATCACTATTCAATGCTTTTAGGTAATACAAGAAGGCATAATTTGGAGTAGGTATCACAAGGGTTGGGATCCTATCCTATGCTTTTTGAAATATAGAGTTAAATTCTTGCATGAAATATTATGGATCCCTCTTGATAGTGTTAAATTTCTCAACTAGTGATAGGTAATCACTCTTCTCTTCAAACCTCTTAGATAATAGATCTCCTAGTTCATCCCATGAAGCAATGGAATTATGAGGTAGAGTCCCATACCAATCTAAAGCTTTCCCTTTGAAAGACAATGCCAATAGCCTAATATCCACATTTTATTGAGTTATATTATGGATGTTTTATAAGTTTTATATGTTTTTTATGTGTTTAATGGGAGTAATAGGACTTATCCACTAAAATATAGAACACTCTTAAGGGCTACCCTAAGAATTTGGTCATATTAGGAAAGATTCAAAGGAGAAGATCTAGTGAAGGATAGAAAATGTTAGTTTATAAACATATTATAATGTAGACTATGTGTATTAGGGTTTGAAATAAGTAGAAACCTATACTTCTTAAACACCAAATCCCTTGAATAAGGATGAGTATTCACAAATTTGAATCTTTTGATAGATTACAAAGGTAATTACACAAACTCAAAAGGTATACCCTTTAGAAATAGATATAGTGGTCAAATTTGGTATGTTAAATAGGGAATAATCAACAACCAAATATTTAGAATTTTTGTGGAGTTTTCATTTACTAAATGTAGATGTTCTTGTGACTACAAATATGTCAAGACTAGCATCAATCTTAGATAATATTCTAGGACTTAGAGTCCCACTGGGCATGCCAAAAACTATTGTCACTTGTATTTACACCATTTTATGAGATTTATAATCTCTCATAATATAAATTTCACTATGGAAACATCTCACTTGTTGTGGGTGATCAATTTGGTGAGATGAATCTTTAGAAGGGCTAGTTCTTTTGATGTGCTCTTTGAAACACTCTCTTATTTATCAACTTGGCATGAAAAGGGTTAAGAAGACAAAATAATAAAACTAAAATGTGATGCACCAATATTTAATTTCCTCTTATTAAATAAACTTATAATACTTAGATTAAAATAAAGCTTCTTTTACACAAAACTCACAACTCAAGATAGATTGCTACATCAATGTTTCATATGCTAGATTCAAGAGGTATATTGATGTTTAGGATGGATGATGAATGAAAATTTAGAGAATAAAATCATATAAAACTTTTGAAACACTTATACACTAAAATATAAAACTAACTAAGACCTATAACAATTACTCTTCTGCACACTTGGTGAACAATCAAGGATAACATGCAAGAAAACATCATCTTCTACTAGATAAGACCAATAAGATTTAAACAAAACTCAATTTTACAAAATTTAAGTATTAAAATTAAATTTTTATTTATACAATATTCATTCAAATACAAAATTGGCCAAGGTTTCACCATCAACCAACGGAGGTTGCTCAAAAGAACCCAATAGGTAACTATTTATAACATTTCAAAGAGAGGTGAGACAAGGGAAGTATAAAGATCACTCAGACACCTATAAAGATAATAAAAGAGGTTAAATATGCATGAAAAATATTTTTTAAATTAACAATTCAATTTTAGGAACTCTAAGTGTCCATACAAGTCATGAAACTTATGAAAAGTGGTATGAAACTCTTTGTCTTGGCTCAAAAAATTGCCTTCATGATTTGGACCTATTTAAACATACAAAAACTAAATATGGATAGGTATAAAATTGGGATGAGATGGAATTATTTTATACATGCATCTCCATGCATTTTTTTCATTCCTAATCATTTGGAAACTTCTAGAAGTAAGCCATCACTACCTGCAGTCTAAAAAACTCCTTTTCCAGTCACCCCTCACACTTGGCCTCAAAATTGGCTTCCATTTTCCATTAAAATGCATGGGAGGGAGTGGATTACACTTTTAAAGACTCTAAATGTCCTTATATTTCTTAGGTACACCTTAAAAAGTCTCACACTTGAAGTTTTCAACCTTCTCACCATTGTGTTCACTATGCTAGTTTTGACTGGCTTTAATGGGAGCTATTGTTTGAAAACATAGAAGCATTTTAAAATAATTATATCAACATATTTTTTTACAAAAATTCCATATATTACTACCAAACTTTATTTAATCTTCAAAATCCTTCTATAATCTGTAAAACACAAAAAATAGTCAAAATTACCCTATTTTATACCCTATTTGTACAATTACATACAACTCAAAAGGGTGGGGAGGAGCCTTACATATTAATTTAAAATTTTTAATCACTCTCATGGTCACACTATGTCAAATTTATATCTCTCCAAGCTTTTTCTCTCCATTAGGTCTTGACTAAGGGTTTGCAAGGGTTTTAGGTAGTCTTCCTTCTTAAGCTTTGTTCATAACTATCTGACATTGGAACTGACAAAAAATGCCACAAACATGATTTTAATATACCTTAATAATCCATCCAAACTCCTTTGGATTCCATGTAAACTCTCAAAAGAAATATGAGCACTTGAAATCACCCTTTTGAACTTCTTTCCACCTTTCCTACATGTTTGGACTATTTCTGAGCTAAAATTAGATTTCTTATAGTTTTATCTATATAAAATAATATTAAACATGTCTAAATACATATAATTAACATGATCCAATAAACCAGATATCTCACCAAGAGTTAGAAGTGAAGTTGGATCCCCAATTGGCTCTAGGTCCAATAATGGGCTTAGCATGCACCCTACTAGACCTTGGATATCTGGATTGATTTATCATGTTTGGGATAGTTTCTAATTATTTTTAATACTTCATTAAATATTTTTTTAAAAATCACATAACATCCCAAGCCCTCCTTTTCATTTCTTCTATCAATCATCAACTAGGCCTAATAAGAACTTATCTAGTTAGACTGTGTATAAGGGTATTTTATAATTTTAATAAGTTCAAGCATAAATTTATTATTCATATCATCCATTTACCATTAATACATATCATAATATGTTTATTGAGGTTCTCAAAGATTCCTATCAATCAATTTTCCCATTTTGCCTTCATTAGCTTGTTTTGCCAAAGCTTAATTTTTTTTGGTTGGCTAACCTCTGAGACATAATAGTGAGGTATATCCCTCTTCCCAAAGGAATATTAAATATTTTATGAGTTTTATAAGGTATAAATTAAAATTTATACCAAATTTTTTAGATATATTAACTCATTTAGGCACCTAACCAACTCAAAATGCCTAAAAAGGCCTCCAAAAAGGACTATTTCCTGCATTTTTCACTTCTTCCTAAGAATGACTCCTCAAGGATAAATCCAATGCTATTAGGTTTCTTAAACACTTCATAAACCTTAAATTAATTATAAAGGATATTTAAATTCACCTAAAAAAACTCTTCTCCCTTATATTCTTCATTTTTACCCATTGAGCAACGTGGGTTTCCTAGCTCATCTATATAGACTTCTACCTTTGACCAATAAGAATAGGAAGTGATCATCTTGAAGGGGATCCTAGAGATTATTAAAAAAATTAATCAATAAATTATGAAATTTTTTTAATTTAATAACAAACCCTCTTCCACCTCTTAATCATACTCACCTCTTACCTTCACCAAGACTACATCATATTGTAGGTGCATATAGGGTTTCAAGAGGTCTGTGTAGGCTTCTTTTACATTATTTGTAGCTTATGAAGGTGATCATGATATTAATATAGTTTTTCATAGGATATTTCATAATTTTAAATCCATTTAACTTCTTTAAATGCACCCTAATCTCATAAACTAAGTCCTTTTCTATTCTGACTGTGAAACCCCTATTTATTTGACTCATGTAATAATGCATTACCTATTTGCACCTTAGTCATGATATATGAAGACTTAAATTTAAGATTTATAGTAACCTATAACCATAATTCACCTTGGATTCACATTTTATGGGCTAAATAATCATCAAAACACATTTCTTGGGTCACTAACTACCTTCCTAGATGTAGGTGCCTATTTTTGCTATAGAGGGGCACCTGGACGTGTCTATGAGCTTGAAGAACTATGAATCAATGTCCTTATGATGAAATTTATTAAATTTTGTATAACAAAATCAAACCATTATATCCATGATATTGTGTTATATTTGCTTCTTAGGATGTCAAAATGCCATTCACAACTCCAAACCTGTAGATGTTAGTGTAGTGTTTCAGTGTCTTTTAAGGAAACTTTGAGGCCTTCAAATTATAACTTACACTAACTTTATGGAATTTATATTTGGAATATTTATTCTTATAATATATTAAATAAATTAAACCTTTATATATTCTTATAAACCCTTTTCAAACATGTTGTAAGGTATCCACAAAACCCCTTGGACCTTTGTTTTCTCAGTTTAGGGAAAATGTCTATGTACTTAGTCTTTGTTCCTTCCAACATGTTTTACACATTTTTTTGTACTTTTGACACTTCAAAAAAGTTTTTATTAGTAAACCAAGATGATAATATTCAATAGGAGGCTTTACCATACCCAACCTTTCATACAAGTGCCTTCATGGTTTTGAAGTACCACTTGTAGGTGGTCATTTTATACACAATAGTAGGTCAAATGGATAGTATAAAAAGTGTGTAGGTTTTGAAAAAATTATATGAATAAACCAAGCATCCAAACTCACCCTTATAAATATTGAGATATTGAAACACATACCAATATTCTTACCTCTCAACATGACATCATCAAAAGGCTCCTATAGGTGTGCATTGGTTGTATGTAGGCAGTGAGTATAGAATGGAGTAATAAGGGTAGATAAATGGTTTAAATAAAAACTAAATCTCAATGTAAATACCTAAAATACACTATTTTAATTAAGTAAAACTTAATACTAGTTTCAAAACATCCCTTTCAATGTGAAAAACACTTGAAAACATTTGGGACAAAGCAAACAAGGGTCTCTAATGACTGGTTGGTGTGGAAAATGAGCTTGTAACTAGTATTATATCTTATTTAAAAACCAAATTAAATATATTAAGCTCATAATTACTAATACAAATAACACATCTTGATTACCATTCTATGAATAAGATAGACAAGTCTCATCCATGTGATTGCAAGTGGGAAAGAGTGAAAAGTTGATTATGAGGATTGATAAGATTGAAAGTTGCTCCAAAGTGTGATATGGTGAAAAAAAACATGGTAAGAGATGATAATATTTCAATAATACATATGGAACATCACTTTAAATTCACATGAAACCTCTGTAGTAGACCAAAATTCTAGAACAAGACTGAATTGATTGAAACTTCACAATGGTGACACCTTCTTGTAGCATGAAATGACTTCCCCATAAAAACATCATGAAACATGAAAATAATCATGGATATCATATTATAAGAGATACACAATAATATATACTCAACTCACCAACTATTTCATATGAACTTGTCTAAAATGGAGCAAAACCTATAGGGTGCATGAAATAATAAGCATTAAAACATAATCAAATTTATAAGGATGGTTCATAAAACATATGACACAATTATTTAAAATATTTTTATGTAAATTAAGGTATATAATTTTTATAATACTTCCCAAAGACATTTGTCTTGAAACCTCTTCATTTGTCCATACTAATCACAAACCTGATGGTCACTTTTGTATGTCTAGAAAAGCAAGAAAAGAGCATAATGGTTTTGGATTAAAAATGGCACTTCCAAAGCATGTCAATAATTTATATGAGTTTTATTAATATTAATATGCATTCCATCACCTTCTCCCATGTGTCACCTTCCTCCATGGGCCATACAAGTGCCAAACTTCCCCTTTTTAGTTGATTATCTGATCTTTAGTTAGATAACCTACAAGATTATGATTGAACTAGCACTCTTAATAGGAAAACTTACCAATTGGATGTTTTAAAGGAAAATAGGACACTTTGACACCTTTTTAACCATGCCACTTGTATTTATGACCCCCAAAATCCCACTAAATGACCTAAAATGACAAATAAACTTATTAGACCATGACTAAGTCTAAAAGTACATCACATAACATCAAATAAACTATAATATATACTATGAAAAAGTATTTCACCCATAAACATCTAAAAACGCAAGTTTTTTACCTATAGGGGTCCAAATTTGGTTAATAAGTACTAAGAAAAATTTGCATAACTTATAAACTATGTATAAGCAACGGTATCAACAATAGTAGTGGTAGGGAAATATTTAGTCAGCTAACAAATACGAGAAAAAGCTAAAATTATAGTACCTTGGGCTGTGGTAGGCAAAACTGGCATTATGTATGCCTCAAACTTATTTAGTGGGATTAAATAATACAAAGAATGGGAATGCATATTACAATAGTGGCAATTGAATAAGTTACCAAAGAATCAAAGACCTAGGTATTAACATTTTGGGAAAAAACTGTGGGGACATTTGTTATTATAGTTATTGTTTAAGTAGTCTAAGATGGAGAGATAGGTGGTGTAACTAACAATGATCACTGAGTTGGGACTTCATATTTAGTTTTTACTTTATCCTTAACATATCATCATTTTCTTAATAACAACTCAGTTGCCATTGAGTTATTTTTTCCCTATTTATCCCCCTCAGAATATCCACCTATCTTTGTCTCCTCAAATTTAGTTTCTTCTTTTTCATCTTCATCTATTTCTTTAGAAGATTTAGTCCCCTCAAGTTTTATGTCTTATTTAGATAAATATTCCTCTTATTCATCATCATATTCAATTTCAATGGGCTCTACTATTGCATGCACCTTATCTTATTCTTGTTTTTATTTTCTCTTTACTTCTCCTTAGGCTCCCCTTCAGACTCCTCATACAAAGGGGATCCTCTAACAAATAAGCCTTCAAAGGGCCTCTATTCTTCTTATGTGACATTAGGAGACACAAGAGGAATACTAGGCTTCCTTTGATAAGTATTTATAGGTTATGGAGTAAGGGATGATCCTAAAGTGGGTGGAATGGAAGATGAAGGGGGGATAAGGATAGAAGGTGAAGGTGAAATGGGAATGTTAGTTATTAGTGGTGAAAGGAGTCATGATGTTGATGGACATGGTGACAAAGGGGGAACATGTACTTGTGGTAGGAAAGAAGGGAGGATTACTTTTTGCATTGTGGCTAGTGGAGGCAAGGATGTGAAAGAAAATGGGCCTATAACTCTACTAGGGCCTATAGACCTCTTTATACTAGCTATAGGTGAAAGAAAAGTAGTAATAGTTGAATTCATGGGGCAAGCTTGGGCAAAACCAACTCTATATTGAGAATATACCTCCCTATATGGATCTACCTCTTCATCTTCATTAGTTTCCTTTTATTCTCCTATCTGGTAAGGGGCCCCATAAATTGGTTTATAGGTTCATTACTCTTTATCTATCCCTTTGGAATCCTTATATGTGATTTTAGGATCATATTGGATCCTATAAGATATTATCATTGACATTCCATCATTTTGAATTTTAATAACAACATCACTATCATCTTGAGCATTCTTGAATATAAATCATGGTTATACGATTTGTAGCCATAACTAATTTTAACCTTTTTCTCATCTTTCTTCAAGTGTTATTTTACATTATTCCTAGGGTCCCATTACCTAAAAAGTGTTATCTTCAAAACATCATGAATTTTAACTTTGCCCATAGAGATGATATGCTTCCATCTAGTGTATTATATGCAGCTGATGCTGAAGAGAGTTAGGTGTAAATATCCTTGTCTAGCATCCCTCAATTAAAAATTTATATTATTTTCCAATTTTTCATCAATTTATTTCTCTACCACTTTGTCTGAAATAAGATAGAAAATATAGATGTTGTGTTTTTATGCCCTTTATCCTGATTATGTTGCACTCTAGGTAATACTAGTAGTCACCTATTTTCTTGAGAGACCTCTTACTATGGTTTGAAAACCTAAGCATATTTTGACCATACATGGACAGATACCTAGGCATAATTTCACCATAGATCGCATGATATACCATCTTAATCTAAGTTCTAAATTTGTGTACATGAAGGATGTTATATTCATGAAAAAAATTATTTTTGTGTATTTTTTGGAAGGTTACCATGGTTTTGTAAAGGATGAATGAACTATGGTAGTTACAGTGTCTACAATGTAAAATATCATGTTGAAATTACCATCAAGTATCTTGAATGGATTATTAATTTGATACATCAAGTTGAAATTGATGATTTCACCTAGGGAAATGATTTTATTTAAACTCAAAATGATGCCCATCAATGAGACCCATATCTCTTAAATGTAAGACATGATAGGAAAACCATACAGTTGGTTTAGTAAATCCATGTTGACTCTTAGACCTAGTCTAATAGATGCTATGGGGATAAAATAAAATAGGCCTTTAATGGCAAAGTTAGGTTATCAGTCCACTGTTATAATTTACTAGGGATTGAGTTTGCAAGCATCCATGAATTAACCATGGCCTAGCATAAGTGATTTAAATGGTAGGAAATTTATAATTATTCTCAAATACATTAACAATAATGTAATCCATTAGGGTGGTATTAGGCCTATGGTACAATATTATTCCAGTAATTTTCCCATTTACAAATAAATCAAAGAACAAGTCAATGCATGGCATTACCTCTAGCTTTATAGTAGCATTATGTAGGCCTACTACCTTGATGTCTAAGAGGTCATATTTATAAATTGGGTGAATATATATAATTTATCCTTTACTTTGTATAGTTATAGATATTCTACTTCATCCAAAATAGCCAAATAATGCTTGAACTTGTATTGCACTAATGCTAAATAAAATATTATCTTTATATACTCAATTATTCCTACAATCAAATATTTTGAAGGATGAGGAGGGAAAAATGGGGAATCCATTTAATGTTTTTAGGAATTATGTGTTCTATGAAATCTCTAAGTCTATGAGTCATTATGAAACTTGAATTCATGATTTTCAAAAGTATCTATAAATTAATGTGATTAAATCTTACTTTACCACTGAATATACTGCTTTAGATTTGTCTACTCTATGAATTGTCTGTAATAATTTTCCATTTTTTTTAATTAATGAAAATATTTTTTTTCACTTCATTGCCCATATACTTTTTCTTATTTGAGTTTTGAAGTTATAATGACAAATATATCATGATTTATCACCATGTGTATTATTTTTTTGTTATTCCCAAGTATTTTGTCATCTTAGTATGATAGATGTCCATTTTTCATGCTCATAGAGTTAGATTTCATGGTTTTTCATTTTCTTTGGCATGTGATTATGTATCACTTATCCACTAATGGATAAATACTAGCTCATTTTACTTTGTTTATTTTGACCATGGCCTTCCAAGATGATGACACTCGGTAGGATCTCAGGGATCAAATTATCTAGAGCATGAAATCTTCATTATACATTATGTAATCTCCTGGGTTGGTGGGATTACAATGCATGGATCAATATCTCTTCTCTAAAGAAATTTTTTTGACTCTACCTTTGTACTTTGTATATGTTAGACTATGGGTGCACAAGATGATGACATTTAGATGGATCTTATTATTCTGATCACTTGGATGACTTCATGACTTGTAATTTTCTACTTGGGCTCTATATTAATGGGATGATGACAAATGATATCTCTTGCTTCTTCACTCACTTGAAATCTTCATGACACGTAATTTTTTACTTTAGTTCTTAATTAATGAGATGATAACACGTGGTTGGATCTCACTACTCTACTCACTTGGATGATTTCATGACTTATACATTTATACTCGGGCTCTAAATTTATAAGATTATAAATTTTATGGATCTTGTTACTCTGAGGAGTCAAAATATTTTAGAATTTTCATAAGAGATAAGTACGAAAGGATGAGATAATGCCACTTGGCATTATATTAGTATCTCAAATAAAATAGAGGCTTGGGTAGTCACTAAAGGATGTGGATGATCAGGTGATTTGGAAGATACTCCAAAGATGTCACATAAATGACTAAGCATGAAATATCCTACTTAGGAGAAAAAACCAATCTATAATAAACTAGAACATAACACCATTAGTTTGATTAGTCTATTAAATCAAAATCATGAAATTAAATACACATTTTAAAAGTAGAGAGGAGAATCAAATTTGATAGATAATTCATGAACAATTTCCAAGATTTGATTTTTCTCCCTTTTGGAGCTTTGGTAATAAAATTAGACTTTGAAAACAACCTTGGGCTTGTGCACACTTTGATCATTATTAATATTCCTAATGTTGATATGGACCATTAATAAATATGTCTTGATAATAATGGGTTCTCCTTTTAAATTGATAATGGGGTGTGTTTGGGAACATCACACTAATTAAAATAAGGGCATAAAGCAGGATCAATAAAATACAATAAACTATATTAATTAGGCCTCCCTGTGTTATTAAAATTGAGAATTGAAATTTTGAATGATTAATTAACTTGGTAAATTAGAAAAGAGATGGTAAATAGATTTTCATACCTTAATTTGACTTATCTAAATTATGAAAGTGACTAAAATTATATAAAACATACTATGAAATTATGGAAAGTGAAACCTTAAAACCAAATTATGTTCTTTGATGATGAATAAAATTAACCACAATAGATAATAGATATATTATAATTGTACAGTTGATTATGGTCAATATATTTTATTTTGGAAATCTCATACATATGACTTCAACAAATTTGAAACATTCTGGAATGTTTTTAGGTAGTAGACACATAAAACCCTCACTTAGAATGATATGATGATGCTCCCAGATGTGAGAATGCCTTATCATTTGACATAACCATAATTTAATACAATATCACAAGGATATATAAAATTCATAAGGTTTGTATATTGGCCCCCTTTAGAGTGTTATATCTACATATCACACGCTTTCATAATCAGAGATTATGTATTTATATTCATGTGAGTGACCTAATGCAAGTGAGAGATAGGACTTCATATTATCTCCCTATATAATCAATGATAGTTTTATATTCTCCTAATTCAACCTTATTTTGATACAAGTATGTAGCCATAAGACTTCAATATATGGTGAGGGTAAAATAGGATCAATGTGTAGACCTCTTGAAAAAACATTATCAATGTGTGTAGTATACATATCTTGTAAGAGATGATAAATTGCTTAAGGTACATGTTTATATATGCTTTCCTTTAAATTTAAATTTGGAGACATTTGTGCATAAGTCAACCATGGAAAATAGTGACAATTAAAGATCAAGACACAAGAATCAACACAAGACACAAAGGACCCATAAAATGGATGACCAAAATCATACAACTAGTTACGTTAGTGACCACAATTATATAATTTATTCGTAATATGGTAGGAAAAAACCAAAAACATAGATCAATTTGGATTGAAGATGACTAGATGGATCCTAATGAAGACAACAGATAGATTGGATGTGTTCATGATAAAATGTGGAAGAGGCAAGGCTATGAAATATATTATGTGAAGGGTAAGAGCCTATAAAATATCCAAATATACGTAAATTATCCAAATGTATGAAAATATGAAAAAGTAACAAAGACAACATGGTGTTTCACCTTAATTTGGATTAAAATCCCTAATAAAATAAAAATTAGTATGTGAATTTTTATTACTAAATATGGCATTTAAGCATGAATCTAAATGTCAAAGTTTAAAAAAATGCAATGATTTGATGTTAAATATAGTACATACAATAAAGGGTTAGGTACTTAGATTTTATAATTGATTGTTTGATTGTCACTAACTTTTGATAATGGTAAATATAATAAAGCAAGCATGTGATTTATCCATATCTAAAACTTGCTTCTATCTACATAAGGTCATTTCTATCATCTTTAGGTCAGCATCAACTCTTGGTACTGACTTGCAGTGGTTGATAGTGACTTATGTGTAAAATATTATCTTTCACCTATGTATGAAAGCTCTCTATGTGTGATGTTGAAACCTAATGATGCACATAACTTCATGAGATAGCCTCCTTCACCTTAAAACCCTATGTGTGATTGTAATGTCTATAAACCTACAAAAAATAGGGAAAATTTAGTGGGTTGAGAGATCCCAATCACCCCCATTCATGATTGATCATAGCCTATGTATCTTATATTACAATGAGAGAAATCAAGCCATACATAATTATCCTAATTAGTGTGATTGTGAAATTGTGCTCTTTCACTATATAAATGAAATTAATGATTTGAATTTAAATAATTTATAATGCTTCCCTTGAATTTTCTTTGGTATACTTAAGAATTGGATATTTGTTTCTCCAAGTGATTGATTTATAAATTAGGAAGAATGTGGTAATTTTTCTCAGTATGTAGTAGTGTATAGATGTGAACCAAAGAAATTTCAAGTTTCATATCAATTGAAGCCTTGATTTGTATATACATTAGTCAAATTTATTAATTTCTCTGACCACTAAAATGCTAGTAAGATGGGCTGACTTGAAGGAAATATTTGATTTTCAAAAGTAGTCATTATTGGGAGAAGGTTGTATGTATGGGCTAGGATTACCTATAATTATCCTCTTTCTCTCAATAGAATAGGATTCAAATAATATCAATTTAATAGAGTATGAATATACTTGGATGATCTGGTAAGGACCAATTATATCTGCACACACACACATATAAAAAGGTAACCTACAACTCAAATTTCAAGTGAAAATGGTTCTAAATCCTAAGCTTGTGACATAAGGATATAGCTCTCATTAGAATTCAACAAATTTAACTGATTGTAACTATGGTTATAAATATATAAGTAAATTAAAGAATTATAAATGGGTATACAATAAATTAAAATTTAGGCTATATGATTGTAAATGGGTAAGGTGTAATGGTCAACCAAATGGGGGTCTATGCAACCTAAGGTGATTAATGGAAATTCTAAGCAATGTTATGTCTATACTAGTTTATTTAGTATAGGGAATATCCTTAAAAATTATACACACACATATATACATAATGAAATAAACAAATTAATATTTAATCTACTGAGTAAATAAAGGAACGAGTATAAGGATAGAAATACTTACCTTGGGGTGGACCCATCGATTCTTCAATCTCCCCTAGGCTGAAGTGAAGCTTTACAAGAGAATGTTGTAGGTTGAAGACATCAAATATATTGATGAAGACCTAAATATCTTTAGTTAAAAAATTAAAATAACTCCTTTTATTGAGATTCAACAACACCATAAGACAAGATCTCCAAGATAATGTTCTAAGCCAATAACTCTCCCAAGTGCTCCCTTAGGGTATAAATGTGAGTGCAATCAGAGTATATGGATGTGTTATTATATCATATGAATGAAATATGAACCATATATATATACATCCCAAACCAACCCTAAAATCTAATATGTTAGTATTAGTCAGGATAATACAATTGGAAGATGTTAGCTAGCACATTATGGTATTGGCTAGGCTAATATAATACTAATGTAAGAAAATAGACTGAGAATTGTATTGAGCTAGCTTATAAAATACAAGAAGGATAAATTCACAAAATATATGGTGTAATCTAGGCTAGTACCATATGATAGAAGAATCTATCAAATCTAGTTAGGAATTAAATAGAAAGGATAGACTTATATGAATTTGGAAGAGGCCTTGTTGACAATAGTGATGGTGTAATATAATATAATGCCAACATATGTTTTAAATTACCATGATCCATTCCCACCCCATTTATAGTGCACCATTTAAGGTGTGCACTCAAGGATATTGATGCATTAACAAGTCATTATATGAGAAAGAGTCTGTAAATGATAAAGTAAAAAATATTAGGGTTATACATATGCCCCACTCAGAATTATCACATGTCAAATGGTGAATTATGGGGTGGTGTTTTGGTAAATAAATATATCAATACAAAAAACATGATTGAAAATAAATGTTGAAAGAATTGAAAGTAAATGAAATGAAAATATGTACCTTCACTTACCTTACTTATTAAATATAATTTTGTGTATGTCATAAGTGATGGAAGGAATCTAATAAGAAGAATGAGAGGCGACACTGAAAAATAATATAAGATTATAATTTTTTAATAAAAAAATCTATTTGCACTTAAACATTATATGTCAAACTAAGATTTTAAGGCTTCTTTCAATTCTTGAAAAAATCTTATAGAAATAAAGATAGGGGCAAAAAATGGAATCTCATGGTAAATACCTAAATGTTTTAAAGTTTTAAATTTTTACTATAAATAGGTAAATAAATATTTATTTTCACATTTTCTATTTCTAAAAAAATCAAAGCTCTATGTATCTAATTTTATAAATTTGAGATACCATGGTTTATTGATGAGGAAGTGAATGTGTTGTGGGACATATTGAAACTAAACCTAGAGCCCTATAGGCAGGTAATGCATTTATTATTAGTTTCATCATTTTTGGATAAAATAAATTATATTAATAAATCTATGCATCTTGAAAAATTATGTAATGGAATTTTCCCCAACAGTCACCAAAATGAATCTATAATTAGGATGGGGGATGGGTGATTGATGAAAATTCAAAACTAGGTGTAAGGGAATTTATTAGGTCTAATGAAAGAATTTGTTACCCTCAATAAACTATATCGACCATGATTATATAATTTTTAAGGGGAATAATAAAATCCTAGATAATATTATAGGGTGTGGTCCATGTAATTAGATGAAATTTTGCTTAATTCAATATGGTATGGATGATACAATATAAAATTAGATAATTAGGTGATATTGTAGGGTATGGCTAGTAGATTTAAGAGATAAGCATGACTGATGTAGTTTAACACTTGGTCAATGTATTAGAAAGGTTGAACATGCTTGGTACTATAGGTTATGGCTAATGTAGTAGGATGAATAGGTGGTTGAACCATATGTTATGGTTGATACAGTTTAGTGAAGTTTTGGTCGATATTATGAGGTATGGTTGGTGTAGTAGTAATTTTTCCTTAGACAATACTATAAGGTATGGCTCATGTAGTGGAATAATTAATTATGGTAATTACATTTGAACAATTTTCTAGTGTTGTAAAAAAAGATAAAAATTCTAATTTTTTAATTTTACTTTTATTTTAGTCTTGCTTTCATATTTTTGGATAAAAATATGATTATGATTTATTGTTTGATAATTTATATAGGTTAAAGAAACTGTGGTAGATATTAGATCCTATTTGGAAACTAAATCTTCTAGATAGAGTATCAATGGTGAATCAAGCTCAACTCACCACACTAGGCCTCAAAGGGATCATGTAGATGTGTTATGTTCCACTCAACTCAAAGACTTTTAGGTGGGTGGTGGATGGGATATCATTGAGGTGTCCATCACTTTGGAGGATATGCATGAAATATTATGGATGCCTATTATGGGCATGCATATGGTGTATGATAAACTAGAGACTATGGTTGAGTTTCAATAGCTTTCTCATTGGGATAATAGGTTAAAAAATTATAGTGAGTGTAAGCTCACCATATGATTATTTCAAGTATACATATCGGGCATTCTAGATATCAATAAGGCCCTAATTAGAATCATTACCACATACATGTTGTTTCTTAAATTTGATGGGGATATCCCTCTGTACATCATAGCTATATGTTAGTCAATGCTAGAGCAAGGTGTATGCAATCAAAAATGCATTTCATCTATAAATAATCCTAACTCAGAGAAGATAGATCCTACTTACACTTTTTATTGGGGATACATTAGATAATTAGGAACATGACTAATATGTGGATCTTCTAGACCCAATTAGGGGACATCTTATCATAAAAACAATACTAGGGAGGGTTACAAAGCCTCTAGTCAAGCAAATCATGCAATAATCATAACTAATCCCTATGTTTTCAGATTCACTATACTAATAAAAATTAAAGAAAATAAATCTAATCTAGTGCTCACCAAAACTTGTGGGACAATATGAGGGATAGTAAATAAATGGAAATAAACATGCATAAGAGAATCTCAATTAAGCTATATCTGAGTAAGACCCTAATACATTGAGAAGAAGAGTAATATTATTCAAAAACCATTACTTATGCTACTTCTATCTACTAAAGAGAGGAACAAAGTTAGAGAATACTTATCTAAAAGATAAACCCATTGAGATTTAATATCTCCCTTAGCCAAAGGGGATTCATAAGGGTTTATTATGGTTTTTAAGGATCACTAAGAAAGGCCAAATCATCTAAGACTTCTCCATAAGATTAGATTCTCCAAGTAAAAAACCTAAGCTAAGACTCCTCAAGTAGAATGGTAGAAGAGTAAATTTTAAATAAGCACAAGTGAATAATAACTCTTAATGTCTCTCAAATAATAATGAAATGGATGTGTATATATAGGTGGATTTAACCCTAAACCATTCTAAAAGTTTTGACTAATAGGGTCAACCTAATCAACCTAGACTGATATTGACAAAAACTCACTAGGTCATGGGTTAGGTCAGCCAAGAGCTGACCTAGACCTTAAATGAGTTTCACCAATAAGAGTACAAGGTTGACCTAGTTGACCTAATATTGTAAACTATCAAAATGGGTTTAAAGTTAGGAAAATATGCATATAAGGTGGTAAAATATTAGAGTGTGAAAAATAGGAGTAATAGCTTAGGGGAATTCTTTTAGGAGTTGGATTATTAATAAGTAGTAATAAGGGACAAAAATCATGTGAAGCACCAATGGTCTACCTACCCCTTTCTTAGTGTACCCCTTAGGGCATGCACTCAGAGAGATTAAGACTCAATGGCTTCTTGTAAGATAGAAAGCATCAATATTTAATAAAATTTGAAAATATTATGTGTATACATATACCCCACTCGAAGCTCATCACATGTCACTAAGATGAAACAAGGGATATTGCTTTGATAAATAACATAGTAACACACAACATTGAGGTTTAAAATAAGTTGTATTTTTAAGCAAAAATAACTAAAATTAAATGACTAGAAGGGAAATAACTAAAAAATTAAATGTTATGTGTACCTTGACTTACCTTTATCAATGGATGGTTGTTTGTTGTGTTTAAAATTTTGATTGTGGAGGGTGTAAAGACTACTTTTAACAAACCCAAGAATACACAACTAAAGAGCAAAATCAAACAAACATAGGAAAGCCAAGATAATTGGTGCTATGTGGACATGATATACTTGTAAATTTGGCAAGTTAGGATGACAAGTTATAGGCTAGACCAAATGACCAAGTTAAAATTTAGAGTAAATCGGGTAATGAAAAATCCAAGGCTACTAAAGATCAAAAAACTCAAATAAGTAAACCTTAAGTAAGGCAAACTCACCAAGTTAAACCAAGGATACATGTCAAAAAGATGGTAATAAAATATCAATGTAAAACTAGTAACAATCCTTGTTGAAATAAAGATGGACAAGCAAAAATGGTAAAACAACATTTATAAGTGAGTCATAACAATCCTTACTCAATCATCAGTGGAAAAAGGTGAATAAAAGTAGAAACGGACTCAAGTGTCTAGAAAAAGGAGTGGCACAATAATGACAAATGGTAAAATAAATCAAGGCATGTCTATAAATGTATAACCATAGTGTAAATAAAGTAATCCATAGTTTCTCAAACATGTTTGTTTTTTCTCTAAAGATAGATAAAACTAAAACAAAATAGTGCTAGTATTTTTTTAATATGTGAAGAATAAGGAAGTATAGAAGAAGGGAAAATAGATTTAGAATCAAAATTTGCCTATCAAGGGGGGAAACAAAAAGGCTGGAGGGGACAATGAAGGAAAATCCAAGATAGAGTAACTATTTATCAAATTCAAGACACTCAAATTAGGTTTGTCAAAATAAGACTTTTGACCTTAAGGACTCTCAAGAAATTCTCTTAGCCACACAAATATTAGGTCAACAAATGAAGTTTGTAGACCATCCCATGAAAAAAAAAAAGCATGAGAAGTAAAATGATCCTACCTTCCCACAACATGTTCCACATTCCTCAGGACTCCTTATAGAGCCATCAGTCTATTGTGAAGATTAGGTACTTGCATGAGAAAGTAGGTAGCACTATAGAGTTTGTTGAATTTTCATATTCCAATATACTAGCCTACCATACCCCAATGGACCTTGGCTCTATTATGAATCCAATTGTGGAATTTGAGCTTCAATTGGAGATAGGAGATGTGCTTGTAATCACTTTTTTTGGCATGATGTTTAAATTTTGAGATTTGTATGTTGCCTTTTATATATCATTGCCTTTTGTTTTAATTTATTTTAACTTCCTTTATGGATTTTTATATTCCTCCTCCATAAATATTAGGAAAACTAAACATGGGTGGTAAATATGACTTTTATTTGAATACTTGGGACTTGGTTGTTAAGAGAGAGAAATTAGAGAACATGGTGTCTAAGAGTCTCATAAATCTAGGTGAAATAAAAGTGTTATCTTGACTTTGACCTTGTTTTATCTAATGTGGAATGAAGAGAAAGGAAATAAAGAGGAATGAAACATGAAACATGAAACAATTTGAATTACTTCAAATCACAAAAAATGTGACAAAGGGTGAAAAAGGGATACAATGAAAATAAAGTGGGATTTATTGTCATAAAAATGAGGGAAACAGAGGAAAACATGCTAACATAGATTGTTATGCAAATTTTATCTATAAAATAAGGAAAAGATAAAGTTGAGAACAAAGATCAATAACTCATAACCATTGCAAAACATATTCTAGAAAAGGAATGACAATATGGTGAATTTATGAGAAAGCACAGGTCCTATCCATGGTATTACACTGTAACTCATAAAAAATAAACCCAAGGGGTGAAAAAAAGTTTGTAAAAAATATGAAAACAAAGAGGATAAAAATACATCATGAGGAAGACCGGGTCTTATCCATGGTTTTACAATGCAACTCATGAGAAAAAGGGAAACTAAAAGACCAAAAAGGAAGGGCTAAAGTTTGTAAAAAGAGAAAAACTACTATAGAGAATGAGACCTATGTAAGTATCTTAAAAAAGTGTTAGATAGATAGCATATAGAAATCATGAAAAGAAGGGAAGGATTAGGCAAAATACTTTTTAAGGAATTGTGTATTGGTGGGCTCTTTGAAAATATGACTTTCATTGGTTTGAAGGTGGTAGGTACTATTATCACACAAGATTTCACCTATCTTTATCTTATAGATTGTTTTGCAAGTGCCTAATGATATAATGGAAAAGCCTCTAAATCCATATAACCTTGGCAATTTGAGGTTTATCTCTAGAAAAGGTTGGCTTCCTTTCACTAAATTTGATGCAAACTGATAAAATACTAGTTTTATGGAAATCTCATTCTTTAGTGATTTTTTAATCCTAAACTAGGGTTTTTTATGGGAAAAGGGTTGAAGAATTGAAATTTATAGAAAATTAAAAATATGGTGATTTCACTAAATATTTCATAATGGGTCTTATTGCTTGCTTGAAAAACATAATAGAGAAGAAAATAGGTTTAATTTATTTCAGAAAAAACTCATACAATTAGAAATTAGAGGTAGTGTTTTAGCTATTTTTCACAAAAGGGAAAAGGATATTTATTCCAAACAATATTATCAAGAGGGTAAAATACCAAAAATTAACTTTATTGAAAGTGAAATAAAAGATAAACCTTCCATAAATAATCAAATAATTTGCACACACACACAGATCTCTTAAGACAAGAAAGGAAAATATCCAAATTTATTTCTTTTCAAAGGTCATAGCTTATATTAAATACATTAAAAATGAAAAAAATATTACTAGAAATAAAGAATATAGATTGGGCCATGGGGTCTACCCATATTTATACAAAATATGTCATAAAAGATATGTAGTTTTTTAAAACTTGAATGCTCAATTCAAAAAATCATGCAAATCTAAAAACCTTCATGAAAAAAGAGGTGAGCTCTTCTATTTATAGAATATCTAACTTGTAGAAAGTATATAACATGTCATGCATGAGTTGGACATGATCCTAGGTGTAATATGGCATGGTATAGTATGGCTAGAACTAAAGATCTCCATGCAAGGCTTCTCCATCTTGTAATGACTAAAAAAATATTCCTCATGCAAAAGTGATGCCTAAAATATAACTTGGACCTTTTTAAAATAAAATATAACATTTAAAATAAATTCCAAATTTTATTTTCATGCAAACCCTAATGTGAAAAACCTAGAGTGAGAATTTTACAATGTTATAAGTCTTTATCAAATTTTCCATAAGAAACTGTGCAATTTACACTTCATGATTTTGTACCTTTTTAACAAATCATATTTATCAAAAAACAAAGTGAAATTTACACTTGTACTTTTTGCAACTTTCACTAATATAAAGTGTGAAAATATGTCTTTCTCTTTCTCAAAAAGAGTTATAAAAAGTATAGTTGTACTTTTTTAGTTACAACTTACAATGTCTTGAAATGAAATTACAAATGATAATAACATTTAAAAATATTCAAAAGAGAGGGAAAATTAATCAATTTTCTTATCCTTTATATCCTGTAGCTTCTCTATATATGCATCAAAGGCCTTGAATATTTCTTGTATTTGCTCTACATCTAGCCCGTAAGAATAAATGTTGGGGGATACACAATCTATGTAGACATCAAATAATTCCCTTCTAAAGGTTTTTATTCCCTATATTATAGTCCTCATCTAATCAATTGATTTTTCATAGTTGATGAACATGTGGATGGAACTTAGGATAAAGATTGTGTCCTTTACAGACTCTTTATAAACTAATGCTTTGAAATTATTTTGAACCTATTTTTATTGAAAGAGATTGTTGACATCATCTACTGGTCAGCATGACATTAAGTTCATCATGTCATCAATCTCATATAACACATAGATTGCTTTATCATTAGCCTCCTTAGCTCATTCCATAGATTTTATCGGTACTTTTATCCAAAATTGAGCAATCCTATGCAATTCGTTATGCTTGGCATCATCCTTCAATATTTTCTCAGTAACAAGGGTATTCATATCAATTAATGTTATGGTTGTTAATTTGGGATAGTATAGATTCAAAGTCTGAATCTCTCCTTCATAGATAATAATTTGTTCTTTCAAAATTTCTTTCCTCTCCATGATGACTCCATAATGCTTCACCATTATTTCAAGAATTCTATTACCTTTTTGATCAATTATTTAGACCATTATTTTGTATCCCTTCTCATGTGAGCAATATCTCATACAGAATCAATGGTAGCTTCATCTAGACTAATTGGTTATACTTTCTATAGTTGTGATGTTTCATTAGGATTTACAAACTCATTTAGTGCTTTGATAAACTAATCTATCTTTATTTTCAATTCATCCTTGGTGTCTTTATCATGATCAATTATCTAAAAGATAGAGTTAATACCTATTTGCAAATCATGCTTGAGACCTCTTGTTTTCTAGATAAGGTGTATATGATAAACTTGATAATCTTCCACCACAAGATCCTCTTTTGATTTTCTTTGTAGGAGAATTGTAATTTCAACATATGTCTCTCCCTTATCATCATTAAATGTCCTTGAGAGAGTTTGAGGAGTGGGTTTGGATTTCTTATTGACTTTTGACATTCTAAATTCTAATTTGTTGGGATCAATCATTATCTTCTTACTCACTAAATGTGCTAACCAAGTATCAATAGCCTTCTATTGATCTAAAACTATCACCAAAGAATCTATAATTGATGTAGTTACACTAATTGATACTGTGACTATTAGAAACCCTTGAGAAGATGATACATTGGTTGTATAGGAGGTGTCTGTGAGGATCCACTCTTATCAGTGGTTTGAAAGTAAACATTTATAATAAGTGTTTGAGTCACTCCAACCTATACTAATAGTATAGTTGAAAAAGTATAAATTAGGGGGAGTGGAGGCAACAAAAGCAACTGTGTCTATTGGTGGAGTGGAGAATGGAATAGACATAGGGGTTATAAATTTGGGAACTAATGGAAGGGTATAAGACAAAGCATTGAATGTTTTAACTAAGTGTGTAGGACCACTTAGGGTTGGTGAGGTGAAAATAGTGGGTTGAGTTGAAAGGGAAATGGTACTTATCCTATGTTTTGGGGTGGCCTATATAATTATAGTCAAGATGACTGACTCTATGACAATGTAATATTGGGTGGTGTTGTGAATTAATTTTGATGAAATGGAAGGAGATGTAAATGGAATGAAAAGTGGGAGTGGATCAAATAGGTAAAGAGAAGTGGGAGGAAGGGAAGGTGGAGTGAAAACTTAAGCTTCCACTATAGGGGGACCCTAAGTGTCCTCTTGACTTATTAGTGTTGATTTCACTTGGCTTATTTGTGTGGGTGGAATGGTAGGTGAAGTGTAGACAAGTGGAGGAGTTATCACTGAAGGTGGAAGAGAAATTTTTTAAAATAATGAGGACCTAAGATGTTTGAGGAATGGATATAGCTAGTAGAAGTGTTGAAACCTCTTGTACAATAGGAGTAATAAAAAGGGAAATAGTGGAAATAGGAGTTAAGGATATGGTATCTAAAGATATAGATTCCTATGGTGTTGCTACTATATCCTCTGATGAAAGATCAATAAATTTATTGGTAGATCCTCCCTATCTACTTGATTCCATTTTATTTGTTAGTGTCTTCTTCTTCTTCTTCTTATTTTTAGGTTCCTCTAAAGCTTCACCAGGGCCCTCCTATGATTGAGTAATACCCTCTTATTTGAGATTAGAAATCTTCTCTTTAACCCCTATTATATCTCTTATGATTTTCAAACCCTTGATTCTTATCCAAATGATTTTTATATTAATAGTATGGGATAATCTATCAAATAAGGAGATAGATTCAAGAACTAACCACCTTGATAGAGGTTTGGCAATGATTTGTGTGAGATAGATTAGATATACTCTATATTTTTCATCCACCAAGTCATCAAGGACTGGTGCTAGATCGTAATCTTTTATTTTATATAGGTACATCCTAGAATATTACATCATCCTAATCATATCTTCATCATCATATTATTCCAAAAAATCCTCATAATATGGCACATGTTCATATGTTGCCAATTATAATGTAGTAGTGACCTTATCATATGGATAAAATTAAGGTCTAGACTATAGGGTCCTTAGTGTTACTTGACACATCTCTAAATCCATAGTTTTGGCCTTCAAGAGATATTTACATGTGTATTAGCCAAAATAAATAGGGAAATATATCCCTACCTTGTGTCTATTTGAAAGTATCTTATGTATTTCCACCAATTATCTAACCAACTCCAACAATGCCCATCTATCACTTACATATCGAGGAAGTGTGTAGGGGAAACCACTAAATCTCATTTCCCTAATGTAGGAGTAGGTGGGGAACTATATGAATAAAAAATTCCATTTGGTGATCTCATCTTTTACTGCTTGGGAGAACCTTATTTTCCCAAGTTCTTGATCAAATATGATGATGATGTTATAGATTAAAGCATCATTAACTCTCATTAATTTTTATCTACTAGACTATAGCATGAGATTAGGGTATTAGTTATAGAATCTATATATTTCTTTAGGGACTATATTGAGGCCTGGGATAATCTTCCTTTAGCCAAGATATAAACAATGTATGAGGTCATATAAAACTTATTGGTCATTTACACCTCCATCAACTGGTTGTGGAGGGAATCACTTATTAATTGGGTATAGTAGATCTATTACTTAATTTATTTAATGATCTAGATATATTATTATATCATGTCTTTGTAACACTTGGCATCACGATTGCTAATGACTCTATGTAGTAGTGTTATAATATCTCCTATCTCTTCTATGAAATCTAACCTATACATGGTCTATGGAAATCTAATGGAGGAATTCTTTGGATTCTTGATCCATTACTTGTTAATTATCTTATGACATCCATATTTTAATCCTCGTATGATTATGTCAATGTTTATGGATTTATATCCAAATAACTCTCAAACTCAAGAATGGAAAACACTATGTCGATGAAGTCAAGATCTAGGTCAAGAACCTTCTCCCCTTTCTTAGTGAAGACTTGTCTTCTATTAGGGTCATAATGTTGAGCCATTATAAGGGCCAACTCAAAGATTTTAATAGATATATGAAAGGTTGTAGATTGTGTTAAACTAGAGAAATAGATACTCTAGATCTAATCACTTCTGAAATCTACACCCATCCTAGCCCAAAAATCTCTTAGCTCAATGTGACCTAAATCTATGTCTATTATTTTTCCATTTTGGATTCTAAACAAAAAGTCACTTTAGGGTCCTTATATTTGAAATTACTTTCCTTATGAGGCATGGAAACTAAATTTACTACTTACAATAAACCAAATATGAAATTTGGTAAGATTTGTAGGTGTCTAGATCACTTGTATCCTTTAATGAAACTCGGAGGTGCTCAAAACACATATAGTATCTACGGTGCTTGAGGGATATTAGGTTTCTAGTAGAAGTGGGTTGTGATTGAGATAGGTCCACTCTCCATGGTGTATTGGGATTTGATGGTGGTCAAAGGTGCTTGGGGTATGTTAGATCTTTGATCGAAGTGAAAGGTGCTCAAAGCACATCCACTCTCTATGGTGTTTAAAATTCTTGTAGCATTCTTAGGTGTTTAATGTAGGTATAGTGTCCATAGGGACACTAGGGAATCTTTGGAAGGAATATTCATTATTTTAATGGAGGTATATGTTTAAGAATATTCTATCTCAAGGAAGTCCTGATTTTGAATATGAAATCTTGGACAGAAAAAATGAGGGTTTTTCTCAAATGATGATTTGGGAGGAAAATATTTGAGATGAAGTTTTCAAAGATGAAACCCTATATTAGCCTAGACTATCCTAGAGATGTCAATTAATAAAACCACACAAATCTACCCTCTAATGACCTAGATGATAGTTTTTAAAGGAAAAAAACCTAAACAAGTAGGTAAAAAGAGGAATCTAATAGGAAAAATTTGCAAAAAATGAAATAAACTTGAAAGATTAAAAATAAAGGAAAATATGGTGGAAAATTAAGGGATGTATCATTCAATAGTTGGAATTGAGGTGGAATATCTCTTTTACAGTCATGGCTCTCTTACAGGTACTTATCTTAACATATGTCTCAAGGATTTGGTAGCATGGCTTTGTACTTGGTTTGACGTAGCTTGAGCTTAAAAATGAACTTAAAAATATAAAAAATGATAACTCTTTTGCAAAATAACCTAATTTTTTATAGGAAAAATCCTATAATTAATGTGAACTCAAGTGGTTGGCAATGGAGGTTGGACCTTCTTGGAGCAGGTCCACTCCTTGTAGGAATATTGGGCTTGGTAGGAAGTGGGACTCAATATGCACTTTGCATGTTGAAAATGTTCAATGTGCACTTCAAGTTCTATATTCTATGGGAAGGAGTTTATTGGGTTGGTAGCAATTAGACTTGCTTGAATTAGGTACACTCCCTATGAGAAGATTGGGATTTTGGTAGAATGTAGATGTTGTGGTGCACTTTGCATGTTTGTAAACATGTAATGCACATCAGAGGTTTTGGGTTATGTACAAGGGGTATATTAAGGTTTGGAAAGATATGGAGCCTATCATGTACTTTTCACATTGTGAAAACATGCAAAGTGCACACCAAGCTCTAGATTCTACCAGCTTGGTACATGGTGGGATCTAGAAACTACCATGCATTTTACATGTTCAAGAATGTACAAAGTGCATGGTGAGTTTTGAATTCTGTGGTTTTAGATTTTGGTGCTTTGTGAGATTCATAACCCATGAATTAATTTGCATAGGTGAAAATTGCATCTAGAGTTTTGGATTCCTCAAGGTGAAGGGAAAGAGGGGGTTTTTAAAGGATTTTAGTGTTTTTCTTAAAAAAACAAAGGGGGTCTCCCTTAGGGTTTTATATGTAATGAGATTTTTGGGACAAAAATATCAACATTTTTGGTGACCTTTTTGGAATTATTTCCTTCTAATAATTTTGAATTCAGTAGTTTTCTTAGACATTGGGCATGGAGTTAAATTTGCTCTGATAATAATCTAACCTAGGGAAGAAAAAATTGGGATTTGCCTAGACATAGATAAAACAAAGAAAATAGATAAACAAAATAGGGAAAAATAACACAACTTAAGGAAACAAATCCTAATGAGTCTGACCTATGAAAAATCACTTATTAAAAAACATAATTAACCCTATTATTTTCAAAATGTAATCTTTTCAAAATAAGTTCCTTACCTCAAAAACAATATTTGAGGTATATCTCATTTATTGGGATTGGAAATTTTGTTCCATCAAGTTTGGAGAGCTAGAATGCATTAGCTCCTTTTCACTAAGTGATGATATATGGACCACTCCATATTGCATCAAATTTGGTGTTCCTACTTAGTTTTGATTTATCTGCATCCCACTTGAGAACCATTTCCCCTTGATTGAATCTTCTTTTAGTTGCCTTTTTATTAAAATTATTCTTGGTTTGTGCTTGATTTTCTTCCAAGACTTTCATCTATTGATGCATGATTTCTTTAAGTTCCAAGAGTTCAACTAGTCTCACCATCATTTCATCATTGTTAATTAGGTCTAATTGGTGATTGAGATCTAAAGATGTAAGTTCAATTGATAATGTCAATCATGCTTATCTTCCATATACCATCATGAAATGTGAATTACCAATGGTTATTTTTAGTGTAATTCTATCAACCCATAGTGTTGAGTTTAGTTTCATATGCCACATCCTTTGGTTGTCCTCCATCATTAGTTTGATAATTCTAATCAAGTTCTTGTTTGTTGAATTAGCTAGGCCATTACCCTATGGTTAATAATTTGAAGAGGTACTTAGGTACACATTATTCTTGATGGACCATTTAATGACTTGAGTGCCCACAAATGCCTAAGCATTATCTAATATAATGGTTTGAGGAACACCAAACTGTGAAATTATGTTATCCATAAATTCTAGAATAAATGTCTTAGTGGCATATTTTAGAGAAACCAATTTATTCCATTGTGTAAAAAAATCCATTGCTATGATAACCCATTTATTACTTGTGCTTGATGGTGGGTTTATCATGCTAATGAAATCCAATCACCATTGGGAAAATAGTGGATCTGCTTGAATTGGTCTAAGGGGAAGCATAACTAGTCTTTGATTATTGGTGAAGTAAGCATACTTTTCACAATTTATTACCCATGTATGAGCCTCCTTTAATAACTCAAGCCAATAATAATGTCCTCACCTAATATTAATGGTTTTAATCCTTTAAAAAAATTCCTCCTAATGGTCCATCATGAAATTATTTTAGCACTTTGGGAACTTGCTCATTCTCAATACATCTTGATAATAATCCATTCATGTCCCAGAACAAAATTAAATCAATAATAACATAGTGAATTTATTGGAGTCAAAAATATCTTTTCTTTGACTAATGTTAGTCATAGGGGTATTTTCTAGTCTATAAGAAATGAGTCATGTCTTGAATCTAGTTGTTAAAAGAAGGTGGATTATTTGGCAGAGGTGTAGTTTGAGCATACCCTATGTCAAATACTATTTTAGTAGTCTTGATGTCGGTAGGTATTTTCTTACATAGTATCTTTCCTCTTACCAGCTTCATGATCATGATATCCATGTTATACTCCATGACCTTGGTGATCCATACTTCTCTTTTTTCATTTATCTCTCTAGTTAGTAAAAATTATTTAACACTCTAATGAATAACCATTAGATGTATCTTGTTGTTGGAGAGCATATGTCTAAATTTATTGAGTGATTTGATTACCACATATACATACTTATCCACAAAACTATAATTCTCTTCATACCCTTTCAAAGATTGGCTAAATAAAGAAATGGGCTACTCCAGATCTTTTTGATTATACTGAGTCAAAATTGTTGAGATACTTCTTTCCCCTTCAAATTCATAGAGAATAAAATACTTCTCATAGTTTGGGTTAACTAGGGTAGGGGCTTGGGATATGGCCTATTTGATGGCTTTAAATTCCCTATCCATGGATCTCTACAAATTATATCATTTATCAGGACCTTGAATGCCATATCCATGGCTCTCTACAAATTTGTGCCTATGTTTATCATACCAAATGGCATATTCATGTATGCATACATGCCCCATTTGGTGGTGACAATGGTTTTAAATTTATCTCATTCCTATACTAATATTTGGTTATAACTCAAATAACCATCTATAAGAGAGAATCTTTTAGATCCTGATATTATCTACAAAAAAATTTCATAGGGGGAAGAGGATAATTATCTTTCAATGATTCTTTATTCAAGTCTCTAAAGTCCATGCAAAACCAAATTTAACCATTTTTATTTCTAATAGGGACCAAATTTTCTACCCAAGATGAGTGTTTGATCAAAAATATTATATTACCCTATATTAACTTAAAAAGCTCATTTTTCATCAAGGGTTAAATATTGGGATTGATGGGTTTCTATTTTTCTCTAATAGGTTTTGTATATGGATCTAGTTTTATGGTGTGTTGTGCTAAACTTGGATCAAATCCTCTTAAGTAATGATAACTCCAAGAAAATTTATCATCAAAATCCTTACATAATTTTAAAAAAATCATGATTCTCTAAAATATTTCATACCTTACCTATCTTGAGATACTTGCCTTCTGAGATGATGATAGGTTCACAATCTTCTTCATTGAATGTAATGTTCTTATTTTCACTTTTCAACTGGTCATCTAAATTGAAGATGTTTTCTCATGTAATGAGACCCATAAAAAGCTTATTCATCTTCAGCTAAATAATCTAATCACCATATTGGTATTGTAGCCTTGGTTGATTCCTTTCTAAAAACTTGGCCTCTTCTCTCAAAAAAATTATAATCTGCTTGTCACTATCAAATACTTTCCAATTAGTTACATTATTGGGGATACAAGGTCTTATGATCATCCTCGCATGCTAGCTATTCTTATTATTTATTTCAATAGATAGTTTATACTAAGACCCCACCAATGCCATGTCATCAACATTTTTATTATGTGCCCTTGGTGCTACTTAAATATTTAAAGTGGTGAAATATTCTACTAGGTCCCAAACCCTATGTTTATAAGACCTTTAAAAAAAAATTGGTTATACTTTTTGATCTAACTTGGTGAATGATGATTTCACTATCACCAAATATCTATAAAATATTTATTATTCTATATTTGGCCAAATAGAGGCCTCAAATCAAGGCTTTGTATTCAAATACATTATAAGTACAGTTGAATTGAAGTTTGAATGAGTAAAATTAACTATCCATCTATGGAGAGATCAATACAATACTTATACTTGCACGATTTTTGCTTCTTGAGGCATCAAAAAATAACTACCACATCCTTTGAAGATCTTTGGCTACTTTGATTGAATTTAGGATTATGGCATCTTTATCATGAATGTAATAGGTCCCTAACCCTATTTCCTATATATAGTCATAAAAATAAAATTTTAGGGTTAATCCCCATTTATTCAAATGAGTGTCTAGAATTTGTTCTATAGGTGTTGCATTTTCTTGATCTATTTCTTCCTCTTCTTGATCTTGTAATGTAAAATTCATTTCTATGGGAGGAATAAGATTGTCAAGCTCTATATGATCTTTTGAAATTGGTTCATCTCTTATTGTTACTCTAATTCCATATCTCATTCTAAGTATCATGTGAGACCAATCCACATATAGATATCCTCTCATCTTTGTGGTGAAATCTCTTGAAAGATAAATAGTGAATTAGGAGGGAGGATCTATGACTGAAATATCTTGAGTGATTGATAGGCTTGGAAAATCATGAATATTAAGGTTTGGTCCCTTTATGGTTCCTAATATTTGAATATCAGTCCCATCTAGTTTCACTACTCCCTTACTAACATGTGTGTATTTTATTCCCAAAGCATCATCTATTTTCTTGGGCATTACTAAACTACTAGAACCTAAATCTACCATGTAATTATGTACCTAATGCTTCCCTATTATAATTGAAAGGTAGAAGGGGGAGGCTTACCATTGTTTCCCATTTTATTATCATATTGAGGCTGACATAGATTTATTGTAGGTATAGGCCCGTTGGCTAGAACCTTTTTTGATATCAAGAAATTCTTTAGAGCCTTCTGTAACAAGTCCCTTTGTGCTAGTATAGATAGTGATTCCTACATAGTGACATTTAGATTAGTCTTATTCATTTGATCAAATATTATAAAAGGGATATTACCAAACATTGTTGGTGCTTTTACAGGATTTGTATCCTCTTTCACAATATTTGGAGTGGGCACCTTTGCTTTGAATTGATTTAAAGGTACAAAGGGTGGCCTTTGCACTATATTTCTCTTTGTTGGTTCTACTATAGATTTAAAAGTTGTAGCTTACTCTACCCTAGTGGCAGATCAACTTCTATTGATATTTTCTTGAAACATGTATTACTAGTTATAGGACCTTTACCATTAAAAAATGCTTCATCTTGGCTTATCCCACCAAAATCATCCTCCTAATAGTTTAGAAGAGTTTCTTAATTTTGAGCATGTTCTTTTTTGTTTACTTGTTGGGAAGTAGATTATTATTATTGTCCTTACATGTTTTCTATTCCTTGAACCATCAAGGCTTGACTGATTACACCATTGGGTCAAGTGTTCTAATTATGCAGCTGATTTCAAAGATAACACCACTCGTACACTTAAGAAAAATTATTTTGAATGGGAACAATAGATTTGGAAGCTCCTAAAACTAGTAAATCATAGGTGTTTATAGATCTTGGATATGAATTCTATCCTTATTACTAGTTGTTACCCTGATATGGCTACCTATTCCTTTGGTATGTGGGGTTAATTGGTAGAAAAGGCTTCTAGTTTTGGGCATGTTTCCTTTTCATCACCAATAACTCATTTGAAAAACTCTTAAGTAATGAATTTACCTCATATAAATCATTTAAAGGTGTAGGATTTAAATTATGTGCCTTGATCCTAGTGGGAATTGGAAAAGTGCAGGTGGGGGAATAGGGGCTATTTCTAGAAATAAAGGCATTGGTGGCCTTGCTATAATTTTATTGATTTGGATTAAATAGTTTTTTGCCCTTATTATAATATCGTAAGCTACAATAAGTTTAGTGTCACCCATTGATTGAATCATTATAGCTATATCACTATTGAGGGCTCTCAAGTAATATAAGAAAGCATTATTTATAGTGGGTTTAACCAAGATTGGGATTATATTCTAGGTCTTCTAGAAATAGTAATTAAAGTTACTCATTTTCTCATGAGGAGCTCATCAAATAATAGTTAACTATTTAAACAAGGAATGGTGGTCATTCTTATCCTCAAAATGGGTGCACATTGTAGCACCTAACTCATCCCAAACATAGATTGAGGTGGAATCAAGGCCCCTATACCATTGTAAAGCTTTCCCCTTGAAATATCAAACTATAAGTCTGATTGAAACATTATCTTGGACCACACTATGGATTGAATAAAGTCTATAAATATATTGTAAGTGTCTTGAAGTAGTCGTAGAGGTTTCACCAGTAAAATATGGTAGGCATTTTAAGGCCAAGACTGGTATCTCATCATGATGAGATAAACTAAGTGGATTGCTTGTGTTGAAAGCTATGAAATTTTGATTTATAGCCATTGTGAGAGGTATAACACTGATAGGAGTTACTAGAGGGGATGGAAACAAAATTGTAGGATATACCTTAGGCCAAGGGGTGATTACTTTTGATGTCTTTTTAGATGGAAATGATAATTCTAAAAAATCATCCCTCTTACCGTTAGTAGATGATCTTTATTATTTGCTTAGCATGTCTCACCTTGAAATTATGAGTCTGTAAGTTAGTGGAGTCATCAGGTGATTTGATATTTTCATGAAAATCATATAATACTCACTAATAATACCACCAATCTCTATGTAATTTTTGGTTCCCATTAGGCGTACCAAGAACTGTTATCACATAAGATTGCACCTATCTTGATCTTATAGCTTATTATGCAAGTGTCTAATAATACAATGGAAAACCCTCCAAAGCTATGGGACTTTGGAAATTTGAGGTTAATCTCTAGATAAGTTTAGTGTCCTTTCATTAAATATGATGCAAATTGATAAAATACTAGTTTTATGGAAATCTCCCTCTTTAGTGATTTTTGATCCTAAACTAGGGTTTTTGATAGGAAAAAGGGTTAAAGAATTGAATTTTGTAGAAAACTAAAAATATGGTGATTGCACCAAATATTTTATAGTGAGTCTTATTTCTTTCTTGAAAAACATAATAGAGAATAAAATAGGTTGAATTTATTTAGCACAAAACTCATATAATTAGAAACTAGAGGCAGTGTTTTAGCTATTTTTCACAAAAGGGAAATTGATCTTTATTCCAAAAAATATTATCAAGAGGTTAAAATACCACTTATGAATTTTATTTAAAGTGAAATAAAAGATAAATCTTTCAAAAATAATCAAATAACTTGCACACACATAGAGATCTCTTAAGATAATAAAGGCAAATATCTAATTTTATTTCTCTCTAAAGGTCACAGCTTGTAGTAAATTCATTCAAAATGCAAAAAATATTAATAATAGTATAAAATATAGACTATGAAATGGGTTCTACCAATATTTATACAAAATATGTCATAGAATAAATGTAGTTGCTGAAAATTGAACACTCAGTTCATAAAATCAAGCAAATCTAAAAATCTTCATGCAAAAGATGTGAGCTCTTCTATTTCTAGTGTTTCTAACTTGTAAAATGGCTAGAACATGGCATGCACAAGTTGGGTATGATCTTGGGTATAGAATGGTATGGCATAGCATGTATGGAAGTGAATATATCCATGCAAGGCTTCTCCATCTTGTAGTAATTGAAATAAGCTTCCTCGTGCAAAAATGGCACCCAAAATATAACTTGGCCTATTTTAAAATAAAATTGAAAATTGAAAATAAACTCCAAATTTTCTTTTCATGCAAACCTAAAGTGAGAATTTTAAAATTGTCTAAGTCTTTATCACTTTTTCCATAAAGAACCATGTAATTTACACTTCATGATTTTCCACCTTTTTAACAATTCACATTTATCAAAAAAGAAAGTGCAATTTGCACTTATTCTTTTTGCAACTTTCACTTTATGAAAAATATGAAGTGTGAAAATATGTCTTTCTCTTTTTCAAAAAGTGTTATAAAAAGTATAGTTGTACGTTTTCAATTATAACTTGCAATGTATTGAAATTAAATTAATAATTATAATAATATTTTAAAATATTCAAAAGAGGGAAAATTAATCAAGTTTCTAAACTTCTTTAGATTTCTTATCCTTCACACCCTATAGCTTCTTTGTTTATGCATTAAAGGCCTTGAATATTTCCTATATTCACTCTACATTTGGCCTGCAAGAATAAATGTTGGAGGCTGCACAAACTTCTTGGACATAAAATAATTCCCTTTTAAAGGTTTTTATGCCCTATATTTTAGTCCTCATCTGATCAATTGATTTATCATATTTGATGAACCTATGGATGAAAATTAGTACAAAGACTATGCCTTTTATAGACTCCTTTTCAACTAATGTTTTGAAATTATTCTAAACCTATTCTACTTGAAGGAGATTATTGGCATCATCTACTTGTTAACATGACATTAAGTTTAGCATGCCATCAATCTCATATAACACACCAATTACCTTATCATGAGCCTCCTTAGCTCATTCCACAGATTACATTAGTACTCTTATCTAAAATTGAGTAGCCCTATGAAATTCCTCATGCTTTACATGATCCACCAATATTTTATTATAAATGAGGGTATTCTTATTAATTGTTGTTATGACTATTAATTTGGGATAGTACATATTCAAAGTCTAAATCTCTCCTTCATCGTTATTAATCTATTCCTTCAAAATTGATTTCCTCTCCATAATGACTCCATAATGCTCCACTATTACTATAAGAATTCTATTACCTTTTGTGATCAATTCCTTAGACCTTTCTTTTTTATCCCTTCCCATGTGAGCAATCACTCATATAAAATCAATGGTAGTTTGATCTAGACTCATTGGTTTCACTACCTATAGTTTTTGTGATGTTTCATCAATCTTTACAAATTGGTATAGTGCTTCAGTCAACTGATATATATTTATTTTCAACTCATCCTTGGTGGCTTTATCATGATCAATTATTTGGAAGAGAGAGTTGATACCTATCTAGACATCATTCTTGAGCCCTTCTCTTGTTTATTTGCCAATGTGTATATGATAAACCTTATAGTCCTTTGCCATAAGATCTTCTTTTTATTTGCTTGGTAAGGGAACTTCAATTTCAACATATCTCTTTCCCTTATCATAATTAGTTGTCCTTAAGAGAGTTTACAGAATGGGTTTCAATATATATTTGACTTTTGACATGTCAAAGTCCAAAATACTGGCATCAATCATTATTTTCTACTTCTTACTCACTGAATGTGCTAACCAACTAGGGGTAACCTTCTACTAATCTAACACTATCACCAAAGAATCTATAGATGATATAGCTTCACTAGTTGATATTGTGACTATTAGATACCCCTAAAAAGATGATACCATTATTTTCCCAAGAGGTGTCTATGACTATCCACTCTTATAAATAGTTTAAAAATCAACGTTTACACCAAGTTTCTAAGTCACTCCAACCTCTACTGATAGTATAGTTGAAAAAGTGGAAATTGGGGGAGTGGAGGCAACAAAAAAAACTATGTATGTTGGTGGAGTGGAGGATAGAATGGACATAGGGGTTGTGAATTTGGGAACCAATAGAAGGGTATAAGCTAAACCATTGAATGTTTTAATTAAGTGTGTAAGACCACTCAGGGTTGGTGAGATTAAAATAGTGGGTTGAGATGAAAGGGAAATAGTACTTATCCTAGGCATTGGTTTAGACTATAGAACTATATTCAAGATGATTGACTCTATGACAATGAACTATTGGGTGGTGTTGAGAATTAATGATGATGAAATGGAAGGAATTTTAAATGGAATGGAGGTGGAAGTGGATCAAATGGATAGGGTTAAGTGGGAGGAAGGAAAGGTGGAGTGAAAACTTAAGCTTAAATTGTAGGGGGACCCTAAGTGTCCACTTGACTTATTGGTGTTGATTGAACTTGGATTATTTATGTGGGTGGAATGGTAGATGAGGAAGAGACAAGTGGAGTAGTTTACACTGAAGATGGAGGAGTTAAAAATTATGGAACAATAGGGACCTAAGATGTTTGAGGAATGGAAATATATGGTAGAGGTGTTGAAACCTCTTGTATAATGGGAGTAGGAGAAGGGGGAGCAATGTAAATAGGAGTTAAGGATATGAGATCTAAAGCTTTGTATCCCTATGATGTTGTTGTTATGTCCTCTATTAAAAGATCAATTAGTTTATTTGCATCTCCTCCCTATCTACTTGATTCCCCTTTCTTTGCCTTTATCTTCTTCTTCTTCTTAGGTTCCCCTGAAGCTTCAATAGAGCCCTCCTATTATGAAGCATTACCCTCTATTTTGATCTTTGAAAGCTTTTCCTTAACCCCTATTGTCTCTCTTATGATTTTCACACACTTACTTCTTAGCCAATTAATTTTTCTATTAATAACAAGGGCCATTATATCAAATAAAAAGAATGATTTAGGAGCTAACCACCTTATTAGTGGTAGAGATCTAGTAATGATCTATGTGAGATAGATTGGATTTACTCTAGATTTTTTATCCACCAAGTCAACAAGGACTAGTGTTAGATCATAATCTTTTATTTTCTATAGGTACATCTTAGAATAGTCCCTCATCTTGAACATCTCTTCATCATCATAGTCTTCCCAAAAATCCTCATAATATGGCACATGTTCATGTATTATCAAGTCTACTACAATAGTGACATTACCATATGGATCAAAGTAAGGTCTAGACTCCATGGTCCAACTCTAATAATGCCCATCTATCTTTTATGTACCAAGGATGTGTGTAGGGGAAACCTATAAATATAGCTACCCTAATATAGGAGTAGGTGGGGAACTATATGAAGAAAGAACCCCATTTGGTGATGTAATATTTTGCTGCTTGGGAGAACCTTGCTTTCCCAAGCTCTTGATAACAGTTGATGATGATGTTGTATATGAAAGCATCATTAACTATCCTAAATTGCTATATACTAACTTGTAGTATGAGATCAAGGTAGTATTTAGAGACTCTAGCTATTTCTTTAGGGATTGTATTGAAGCATGGGAATAATCTTCCTTTGGCTAGATATAAAAAATGTATGATGTCATATAAAACTTATTGGTCATTTATAACTCCATCAACTAGTTGTGGATGGAATCACTTATTATTTGGGTCCATTAGATTTTCTATTTATTTTCTTTGATGATCTAGATATACTAGTACATCTAGTCTTGGTACACTTGGCATTAGGATTGCCAGTGACTCTGTGTAGTACTATTATAATATCTCCTATCTCCTTTATGAAATATGACCTATACATGGTCTTGGATAATCTGGAGGAGGAATGCTTAGGAGTCTTGGGCCATTGCTTTTTAATTATCTTCTGGCATCCATCCTTTTTCTCCTCATAGAATTGTATTTATGTTTGTGTAATTATATCAAAATAACTATCAAACTCAAGAATGGTATATATTATGTCAATAAAGTTAGGATCGAGGTCAAGAACCTTCCCCCTTTCTCAGTGAAGACTTGTATTCTATTAGGGTCATAATGTTGGGCCATTTTAAGCACCAATTTAGGGTTTCAAATAGATAAAGGAAAGGTTATAACTTGTAATAATCCATAGTCATAGATACTCTAGATCTAGCCACTTTTTGAAATTTGCACCTATCCTAGCCCAAAAATCTCCTAGGTCATCATGACCTAAATTTGTGTCTGTTATTTATGTCATATTGGATTCCAAATAAGAAATCAGTCTAAGGCCCTTAGATTTGAACTTCATTTCCTTGGGAGGAATTGAAACTAAAGTTACTACTTATGAGAAACCAACTATGAAAGTTGGAGGGATCTGTAGGTGTTTAGAGCACTTATGTCTTTCGACAGAACTTAGAGGTTCTCAGAGCACATCTAGTTTCAGTGGCTTTTTAGGGATGTTAGGTTCTAATGGAAGTGGGATGTTCTTGAGGTAGGTTCACTCTCTATGGTGCAATGGGAATTAGTGGGGGTTAAAGGCTCATTAGATCTCTAGTAGAAGTGGAAGGTGCTTGGATCACATCCACTCTCTATAGTGTTTCAAAGTCTTGTGGGATTCTTAGGTGTTTAAGGTAGGTCTAGTGTCCATGGGGATGATAGGGAATATTTGGTATGAATATTCATTATTTGAATACAGTTTTATGCCCAAGAATATTCTATCTAAAAGAATCCTTAATTTTGAATGTGAAATCTTCGAGGGAGAAAATGAGAGTTTTTCTTGGTTGATGATTTGGGAGGAAAATATTTGAGATGAATTTTTCAAAGATAAAACCCTAGATTACAGTAGAATGTTCTAGAGATTCTAGTCAAGACAAACACACAAATCGACCCTCTAATGAACTAGATGATAGTTTTTAAAGGAAAAAAAACCTAACCAGGTAGGGAAAAAGAGGAATCTAATAGGAATATTTACAAGAAATGAAAGCCACTCAAAATCTTCAACTAAAGGAAACTAAGGTGTAAAATTAAAGGAGGTACCATGTAATAGTTGAAAATGAGGTGGAAGATCTCTTTTGCAGTCGTGGCTCTCTTATAGGCACTTCTCCTAACATGTGGCTAGAGGATTTGATAATGTGGCTTCATACTTAGTTCGATGTGGCTAAAGATTCAAAATTCACTTATAAATCTAACAAATGATAACTATTTTTTAAAATAACCTTTTCTTTATAAGAAATTTTTTGTAATTAATGTGAGCTCAGGTGGTTGGTGGTAGATGTTTGACCTTCTTAGATAAGGTCTACTCCTCACAAGAAGATTGGGCTTGGTGGGAAGTGAGACTTGATGTGCACTTTTCATGTTGAAAACATGCAATGTGCACTTCAATTTACATATTACATGGGAAGGGGTTTGTTGGGTTGGTGGAGGTTGGACCTGATTGAAGCAAGTCTACTCCTTATGAGAAGATTGGGCTTTTGGCAGAATGTGGAGACCATGGTGTACTTTGCATGTTTGTATATGTGTAATGTAAATTAGAGGATTCATGTTGTATGGAAGGGGATATTAAGGTTTAATGGGATCTAGACCCTATCATGTACTTTACACATTGTGAAAATGTGCAAAGTATATGCCAAGTTCTAGATCCTATCAGCTTGGTCCATGGCAAGATGCAAAGCCTACCATGCATTTTGCACATTCAAGAATGCCCAAAGTGCATGGTGAGTTATGGATTTCATAGTTTTGGATTTTGGTACTTTTCAATATTTGGAACCCATAAAGCAATTTACACGTGTAAATTACATTCATAGTTTCGAATTCCACAAGGTGAAGCCAAAGATGGGGTTTTTGAATGATTTAGGGTTTTTCAAAAAAATAGAGTATCCCTTAGGGTGTTAGATGTAATGATATTTTTAGGACAAAAATCTCAATAGGTACCTGGACCAAGAATATCTTTGATTAAATAGGGAACCCACCATTTTTGGCATATTTACCTTCTTCATCATAAGTGTAGTCTAATTTAAGGACAAGATCAACAACATTAAATATGTGAACTTTGACACATTTGTAGTATGTATGCATTGCCACAGTGGTAGTATGTATGCTAATACAATAGTTCTAAAGAGCAAGATAGAGATGAAAGTGCCAATCTATATAGGTTTCACAAAACATCTTTTAGAGAATTTTATTAAGAACTTTATTTATGGACTCAGATTGGCCATTACATTATAGATGATAGGGTGTGGATAATTTTTGATTGATTTTAAATTTTGTACATAATTATTTGACATCCTTGTTTTTTAAATTACCACCATTATCTAAAATGATAGTAAGAGGGAAACCAAAGTGGAAAATGATTTGATTAAGAATAAATTTGGAGATAGTAGTAATAGTGACATTAATAAGGGGATTAGCCTTGGCCCACTTGGTAAAATATTATGTAGCCATGATTATAAACACATGCCCATCTTGAGATTGAGGTAGTTTACCTATGAGATCTAATCCCCACATGAAGAATGGCCAGCGAGATTCAACAGTTTGAAGCTTGACTAGAGGTGAATGAATTAAATCATCGTAAAATTGGCAAGGAGTAGACTTTTTATCCAATTTGATAGCATCATTTTCAAGATTAGGCCAAAATTATCCCATATGTAGGCATTTTTTGGCTATAGTATGTCCACTATAATGGCTACTACAAATGCCCCCATGTGTTTGTTGAAGGAGAGGAAGAACCTCATCTTGCATAAAAAAATGGAGCAAGGTACCTTCATCATTGTGATAATAAAGGATGTTATATGAAAATACATACTTAAAAGATTTTTTTTGAATGTTAGTATTTTTATGAGAATCTAAGTTGGAAGGATAAGTGTTTTGTTTCAAAAATTGAATAAGGTATTTGTACCATGGTCTTTGTCGAATGGTGACATCCTCAATGTGGTAGATAAGCAAATATTGTGGTTGAATAGAGAATAGAGATTTTCTTATTTGGATAATAAAAGTGGGATTAGAAAAAACTTAGTGTGGATGAAAAAGAGATTATGAAAAATAAAGGGAACTAGTAATAAAATTTTGATTTGAAGGGATAGGCTCGATGGTGGTGAGAGTAGTTGTAAGTTGATTATAAGTGATGAGATTATCACTTTTGCATTGGTAAAGACCATTGAATTAGTGGTAATTGAGCTAAGAATCACCTAAGGCATGTAGGCACTGGATAACTAAATCAAGAGAAACTCTCATTCCTAAGATTAGAGCTTCATACTCTTTCATATTGTTAGTGACATCAAATGTTAATTGACAAGCTAAAGGGATGATTTTTCCAAGAGGAATTGTAAGAATGCAACCTAATGCATCTCCTTAAATGTAGTTAATACCATTAAAGTGAAATGTCTAAATATCCTTGTATAGGTTGACATTAATTTTAGGAAGTTCTTTGATAATTACATTGAAGGTAGTATCAGGGAGGATAATAGATTCATATAAATTATTTGCTTCAATATAAGTATTAAAGTTATGGAAGTAATCTTTAATATAAATGGCTTGTGTGAGACCTTAAATATAGAGAATATTGTCATCAAGAAGACTATTTTGAAGGTGATTGGTAGTGGGTACAGGAGCTATGGTAAGTTGATCAGCTATGATTTATCCTTTGAAACATTTTTGAGTAATAATTTAGAGAACAAATTTCATAAAGAAGAACAACCATTTGCCAATTCTATCTCTGGGAAGAAAGGCTTTAGATAATATGTGATGAAGGGGATCATAATGAATTATAACATAAGTGGTTTGATAAATCTTGTAATGTCAAAGCTTTTCAATTATAAAATATATGGCTAGGTAATCACGTTTGAATTTTTTGTAATGTTTATCATAATCGATGAGGCGTCGACTGATATAATAAATATCATACTCTCTTTTTGTATTGTCTTTTTTGGAAAGTATTTCCCCAATTGATATGGGTGTATAAGAATTATATAGGATTAAAGGTAAATCTTTGGATGTAGGAAAAATTTTAGGTGGGTAAAGCAACGATTCTTTCATGTTATCAAATGATTTTTGACAAGGTTCTATCTATTCTAAATCATTACATTTATTAATAAGATAATGGATAGAGTGGATATAGTAATCCATTTTAGGTACAAATCATCTAATTACCCCAAGTTTTCCAGGATAAGTGTGAATGTTTAGTATGGAAAGAGGAATAGGTATGTTGACGATAGCTCTAATTTTCATAGGGTAAACATTAATGCCATGGAGAGAGACTAAGAATCCTAATAATTTTCTAGATGTGACAACAAAGACACATTTGTAAGTATTTATTCTAACTTTTTATTTAGGAATATGGTTGAAGATGATGGAAACATTAAAAAGATGAGTCTTTTAACTTTTAGAATTATCAATGAGGTCATCCATATAGGTTTATACAATTTTAAGGATAAGATAATGAAAGATATGAGTCATTGCCTATTAATAAGTGGATCTATCAGTTTTGAGGCTGAAAGGCATTTTAACATAGCAATAAGTTCCCTTTTTTATGGTGACAGTGGTCTTATGTTGGTCCTTAGGGGAAATTTAAATTTGATTATCACCCAAGAAGCCACCATAAGAGATAGCATTTCATAACCAATTATGGAATTGATAATGGAATCTATTGAAGGTAAAGGAAAATTGTCCTTGGGGCAAGTAAGATTAAGATGATATAAATCAATGCAAATGAGAATAACCATAGTGACCTTTTTACAAATGGGAACTATGTTAGAAACCCATTCAAAATAATTCACTGGTTTGATAAATTTAGCATCAAGAAGTTTGATAAATTTTTTTTGACATAAGGTGGAAACTTTGGGTGGAAATTTTTACTGCCTTTGATGCATAGGTTTGGCATCGGGATAAGTGATGATGTTGTGTACTACAAAGATAGGATAAATATTAGGCATGTCCTTATAAGACCAAGAGAAAAGTTCATAATATTTATCAAAAAAGAAGATAAATTTATAATGCTCAGTAGGTGAGAGTTCATGAGAGACTGTAATTGGTTGAGGGCATGATGGAGTATCATATTCAATGAAAGTAATTTCTTTGATAAGCATAACATTTCCATCTTGGAAGTGGTATGGCACATTTCATAAAGAATAAATTGTATTATCTTTAGGATCAATGCTAGTGATTAAGTTGTTAAAATAAGGGGCTTTGATTTTGAAATTTTTGTGTTTATGATGTTACTGAGGAAGGCATGAAGTAATTCAATAATAACTTCATCACTAGGTAAAGTGGGAAGAAGACCATAATACTCAACATTCCCTTTGGGATCAAGAATTTGATTAACATGGAGATAAATTTACAATGTTTTTGATAGACATCAGTGGCCTTGACATCTAGTGTAATCTTAGGAATAGGAGAAATAGATGGATTGGATAGGATTGGCATGTCATTAGTTTCTTTGAGGGGGAAAGAATTAGATGTAATGATAGGATATGTAGGTGGTAGAGAATATTCGGTAATATTTGGAGGTTTGGAAGGTATGATTTTTTCTACCACCCAAGGAGTATCAAGTAGTGGAGAATTAACAAGAGGCACATGACCTTTAGGATCTAATTCATGATCTATGGAAATGGTGTGGACATCCTAGTTAAAATAATGTATTTGAGCTAAAGTTTTTTGATAATGTTAAACATATAAGTCTTGATATTAATCTTTGGCCATGATGTAGTTATCATCATAGGTTAGAGAAATTGTACATGCTTGAAATTTAGTAGGATTTTCAGAAGGTGAAATCCCAATGTTATTGAATTTATGTGGAGATATGATAAAAGTATCTTGGAATAATTTGGCCACTCCATAATAATTTTAGGTGAAGGATTCTTCTAGTAAACAAGGCTCTTGATCATTGCATGGAGGGGGAAATCATTGATCTCATCAATGCGAGGAATAGTAAGGTCATGAGGTAATAAAGGAGGAAGCCACTCTGAGATATAAGGAGGTAGTTTGATAATGTTATAAGTATGTTGAAAATCATTAGGTTCATCATCATCATCTAAATCAACAAGATTGGCTTATAAGTTGGGATTGATGTTGATGAACTCAATGAATGGAGTATTATTAATGGTAGGAATGGTAGGAATATGATAGTGATATTTTGGATTAAGAGGTTGAATACTCCAAGGGTTGGGATCAACTTCATGCTTATATCATTTGTCATTATGTAAGAATTTGATAATTAGCTACCTGAAGAAGTGATGGCTCTCATTCTATGAGTCCAAGGTCAACCAAGGAGTATATTATAAGATAAGGGTAAATCAAGGAACATAAGTGCAGTTTAAATGGTCTTAGGTCTGAATGTTAGGGGAAGCCAAATACAACCAAATGGATTTTGATTAGTTTTATCAAATCCATGACATATAAGGCAAGTTTACTTGAGATTATCCTTGTTATAACCAAGTTGTTGGATAATCCACAAAGATATCACATTAATACTAGATCCTTCATTAACTTTACAGATAAGGGTAGTATTAATGGCTATTTTAATGAATAGTAGTAGATCATTAACATGAAAATGGATTTAATCATTAATCATGTCTTCTTGAAAAAATTTAATAGATAGTTTGGAATAAGGACAAATGGTTTCAATGGTATGCACGTTGTAGGTTCAGGTTCAATATAGGGTGGTTATTCTTCTAGAAGAGAGGTATCATTGATTTATTTTAATTATTTCATAAGGAACTTATGATGATAATGGGAAGTATGAACTAACTCCATAATTGGAATCTCGAAAGGCATGGAATTAAGTTCTTAAATAAAGTTCCAATGGGATTTAAAAGAAGAACTAGTGTGAGTTTGAGAAGGTAAGGTAGATTTTAATGGAATATAAGTTCTTACGGGTTTGTAATGATGAGGTAAAACCTCATGGGATTTGAAGCTAGAATTGTGGTTGTAGTATCTTTGAGAATTTGTTCTTCCAAAGATGGTTTCTTAGGTTTTGTGACAAGATATTTGTGAGCTAGTTTATGATAATAGTTGACCTTATCTATGTTAACATATTAATAATTATTGTAATATTGGTCATAATCAACATCAATAGTGCAAACATATTTGGTATCTTGTTGATTATTAGTTTCAAAAAAATATTTTTGGTTATTAGAAGAAGAAGTTTTAGAAACTTGTCATTTTTTAGAAGTTTTGTTATACTCTTGATGATGAAGGTTAATCCTGGCTTCATAATTAAAGGAATCACCAAGCATGTAGGAGATAAAAAATTTAGTCATACCTCTATAGGATTCATGGGAATGACTAATGTCAACATGGAACCAAAAAAATTTATTAGGATTATACCACTTAAGAGGATTATTAGGATAAGTAAAAGGTTTAGAGGGTCGTAAGAATTGTTTCATTTGTTGTACAATGAGTGGTGTGTGAGAAGATGAGGGAATGTCAGCTTTGGAAACTCCTAGTTTAGTTTGCAGAGTATTTTTGGTGATATCATTATTATAAGTTTGAAAATATCCTCTAATGAATTTGGGATTAGGTACAAATTGCTTCATGAGAAAGTCTTGATGTTTAGCTTGGTCAAGATCTTCATTAAGTGTTTTGGGAGAAATAATTCAAACCTTATATTGAAGAGAAGGAGTTAAATTAGTTATAAAGAGTTTGAAAAAATTATCATTAATCATGTTATGATAAACTTTATGGGCCAATTATTTCCATTGTTTAATAAAATCATGAGCTAATTTGGTGGGAGATTGTTAAGCATTGATGAAATGATTAAGTCAATTTTAGATTAGTCTTATTCATTTGATCAACTATTATAAAAGGGATATTACCAAACTTTGATGGTGCTTTTATAGGATTTGTATCCTCTTTACAATATTTGGAGTGGGCACCTTTGCTTTGAATTGATTTATAGGTACAAAGGGTGGCCTTTGCACTATGTTTCTCTTTGTTGGTTCTAATATAGATTTAAAATTTGAAGCTTACTCTACCCTAGTGGTAGATCAACTTCTATTTATATTTTCTTAGAACATGTATTACTAGTTATAGGACCTTTACCATTAAAAAATGCTTCAGCTTGGCTTATCCCACCAAAATCATCCTCGTACTAGTTTAGAAGACTTTCTTCATTTTGAGTAGGTTCTTTTGTGTTTACTTGTTGGGAAGTAGATTATTATTATTGTCCTTACATGTTTTCTATGCCTTGAACCATCAAGGCTTGACTGATTACATTATTGGGTCAAGTGTTCTAATTATGTGGCTGATTTCAAAGATAACACCACTCGTACAATTAAGCCAAATTATTTTGAATAGGGACAATAGATTTGGAAGCTCCTAAAACTGGTAAATCATAGGTGTTTATAGGTCTTGGATATGAATTCTATCCTTATTACTAGTTGTTACCCTGATATGGCTACCTATTCGCTTGGTATGTAGGGTTAAATGGTAGAAAAGGCTTCTTGTTTTGGGCATGTTTCCTTTTCATCACCAATAACTCATTTCCATAACTCTTAAGTAATGAATTTACCTCATATAAATCATCTAAAGGTGTAGGAGTTAAATTAGGTGCCTTGATCATAGTGGGAATTGGAAAAGTGTAGGTGGGGGAATAGGGGTTATTTCTAGAAATAGAGGCATTGGTGGCCTTGGTACAATTTTCTTGATTTGGATTAAATACTTTTTTTCCCTTATTATAATATCATAAGATTCAAGAAGTTTAGTGTCACCCATTAATTGAATCATTATAGCTATATCACTATTGAGGGCTCTCAGGTAATATACGAAAGCATTATTTATAGTGGGTTTAACCAAGATTAGGATTATATTCCAGGTCTTCTGGAAATAGTAATTAAAGTTAGCCATTTTCTCATGAGGAGCCCATCAAATAATAGTTAAATATTTAACCAAGTAATAGTGGTCACTCTTATCCTCAAAATGGGTGAAAATTGTAGCACCTAACTCATCCCAAACTTAGATTGAGGTGGAAGCAAGGCCCCTGTACCATTTTAAACCTTTCCCCTTGAAATATCAAACTATAATTCTAATTGCAACATTATCTTGGACCACACTATGGATTGAATAAAGGTTAGAAATATATTGTATCTATCTTTAAGTAGTGGTAGAGGTTTCACCAGTAACATATGGTAGGATTTTTAAGGCCAAGACTAGTATCTCATCATGATGGGATAAAATGAGTGGATTTCTTATATTGAAATCTATGAAATTTTGATTTCTAGCCATTGTGAGAGGTATAATACTGATAGGAGTTACAGAGGGGATGGAAACAAAATTATAGGATATAGCTTAGGCTAAGGGGTGATTACTTTTTATCTCTTTTTAGATGGAAATGATAATTCTCAAAAATCATCCCTCTTACCTTTAGTAGATGATCTTGTTTATTTGCTTAGCATGTATCACCTTGAAATTATGAGTCTGTAAGTTAGTGGAGTCATTAGGTGCTTTGATATTTTCATGAAAATCATATAATACTCACAAAGAATAGATCCAATCTCTATGTAATTTTTGCTTCCCATTAGGCGTACCAAGAACTATTATCACATAAGATTGCACCTATCTTGATCCTATAGCTTGTTATGCAAGTGTCTAATAATACAAAGGAAAACCATCCAAAGCTATGGGACCTTGGAAATTTGAGGTTAATCTCTAGATAAGTTCAGTGTCCTTTTGTTAAATATGATGCAAACTGATAAAATACTAGTTTTATGGAAATCTCACTCTTTAGTGATTTTTGATCCTCATCTAGGGTTTTTGATAGGAAAAAGGGTTAAAGAATTGAATTTTTTAGAAAAATAAAATTATGGTGATTGCACCAAATATTTTATAGTGAGTCTTATTGCTTTCTTGAAAAACATAATAGAGAATAAAATAGGTTGAATTTATTTAGCACAAACTCATATAATTAGAAATTGAGGCAGTGTTTTAGCTATTTTTCACAAAAGGGAAATTGATCTTTATTCCAAACAATATTATCAAGAGGTTAAAATACCACTTATGAATTTTATTTAAAGTGAAATAAAAGATAAATCTTTCAAAAATAATCAAATAAATTTCACACACATAGAGATCTCTTGAGATAATAAAGGTAAATATCTAAGTTTATTTCTCTCTAAAGGTCACAGTGTGTAGTAAATTCATTCAAAATGCAAAAAATATTACTAACATTATAAAAGATAGACTAGGCCATTGGATCTTCCCATATTTGTACAAAATATGCCATAGAAGAAATGTAGTTGTTTAAAATTGAACACTCAGTTCATAAAATCAAGCAAATCTGAAAATCTTCATGCAAAAGATGTGACCTCTTCTAATTATAGTGTTTTCAACTTGTAAAATCGCTAGAACATGACATGCACAAGTTAGGTATGATCTTGGGTATAGCATGGTATGGGATAGCATGGATGGAAGTGAATATATCCATGCAAGGCTTCTCCATCTTGTAGTAATTGAAAAAAGCTTCCTCGTGCAAAAATAGCACCCAAAATATAACTTGGGCCATTTTAAAATAAAATTGAAAATAAATTCCAAATTTTTTTTTCATGCAAACCTAAAGTGATAATTTTACAAATTTCTAAGTCTTTATCACTTTTTCCATAAAGAACCATACACTTCATGATTTTGAACCTTTTTAACAATTCACATTTATCAAAAAAGAAAGTGCAATTTGCACTTATTCTTTTTGAAAATTTCACTTTATGAAAAATATGAAGTGCAAAAATATGTCTTTCTCTTTTTCAAAAAGAGTTATAAAAAGTATAGTTGTACTTTTTCAATTATAACTTGCAATGTATTGAAATGAAATTAAATATTATCACAATATTTAAAAATATTCAAAAGAGGGAAAATTAATCAATTTTCTAAACTTCTTTAGCTTTCTTATCCTTCACACCCTATAGCTCCTCTGTTTATGCATTAAAGGCCTTGAATATTTTCTATATTCACTCTACATTTGGCCTATAAGAATAAATGTTAGAGGCTGCACAATCTTCTTGGACATAAAATAATTCCCTTCTAAAGGTTTATATGCCCTATATTTTAGTCCTCATCTGATCAATTGCTTTCTCATATTTGATGAACCTATGGATGAAAATTAGTACAAAGACTATGTCTTTTATAGACTCGTTTTCAACTAATGTTTTGAAATTATTCTAAACCTATTCTACCTGAAGGAGATTATTGGCATCATCTACTTGTTAACATGACATTAAGTTTAGCATGCCATCAATCTCATATAACACACCAATTAACTTATCATGAGCCTCCTTAGCTCGTTCCACATATTACATTAGTACTCTTATCTAAAATTGAGTAGCCCTATGAAATTCCTCATGCTCAACATGATCCTCTAATATTTTATTAGCAATGAGGGTATTTATATCAATTGATGTTATGACTATTAATTTGGGATAGTACATATTAAAACTCTGAATCTCTCCTTCATAGTTATTAATCTATTCTTTCAAAATTGATTTCCTCTCCATAATGACTCCATAATGCTCCACCATTACTATAAGAATTCTATTACCTTTTGTGATCAATTCCTTAGACCTTTCTTTTTTATCCCTTCCCATGTGAGAAATCACTCATATAGAATCAATGGTAGTTTGATCTAGACTCATTGGTTGCACTACCTATAGTATTTGTGTTGTTTCATCAAGCTTTATAAATTGGTCTAGTGCTTCAATCAACTGATCTATATTTATTTTCAACTCATCCTTGGTGGCTTTATCATGATCAATAATTTGGAAGAGAGAGTTGATACCTATCTACACATCATGCTTGATCCCTTTTCTTGTTTATTGGCCAATTTGTATATGAGAAACCTTATAATCCTTTGCCATAAGATCTTCTTTTTATTTGCTTGGTTGGGGAGCTTCAATTTCAACATATCTCTTTCCCTTATCATAATTTAATGTCCTTGAGAGAGTTTATGGAATGGGTTTTGATATATATATTTGACTTTTGACATGTCAAAGTTCAAAATACTAGCATCAATCATTATTTTCTACTTCTTATTCACTGAATGTACTAACCAACTAGGGGTAACCTTCTATTGATCTAACACTATCACCAAAGAATCTATAGATGATATAGCTTCACTAGTTGATATTGTGACTATTAGATACCCCTAAAAAGATGATACCATTATTTTCCAAAGAGGTGTCTATGACTATCCACTCTTATAAATAGTTTGAAAATCAATGTTTACACCAAGTTTCTAAGTCACTCCAGCCTCTACTGATAGTATAGTTGAAAAATTGGAAATGGGGGGAGTGGAGGCAACAAACACAAATATGTATGTTGGTGGAGTGGAGGATATAATGGACATAGGGGTTGTGAATTTGGGAACCAATAGAAGGGTATAAGCCAAATCATTGAATGTTTTAATTAAGTGTGTAAGACCACTCAGGGTTGGTGAGATTAAAATAGTGGGTTGAGATGAAAGGGAAATAGTATTTATCCTAGGGGTTGGGGTAGCCTATAGAATTATATTCAAGATGATTGACTCTATGAAAATGAACTATTGGGTGGTGTTAAGAATTAATGATGATGAAATGGAAGGAATTGTAAATGGAATGGAGGTGGGAGTGGATCAAATGGATAGGGTTAAGTGGGAGGAAGAGAAGGTGGAGTGAAAACCTAAGCTTACATTGTAGGGGGACCCTAAGTGTCCACTTGACTTATTGGTGTTGATTGAACTTGGATTATTTATGTGGGTGGAGTGGTAGGTGAGGAAGAGACAAGTGGAGTAGTTTACACTAAAGGTGGAGGAGTTGAAAATAATGGAACAATAGGGACCTAAGATGTTTGAAGAATGGAAATTGATGGTAGAGGTGTTGAAACCTCTTGTATAATAGGAGTAGGATAAGGGGGAGCAATGTAGATAGGAGTTAAGGATATGAGATCTGAAGCTATGTATCCCTATGATGTTGTTGTTATGTCCTCTATTAAAAGATCAATCATTTTATCTGCATCTCCTCCCTATCTACTTGATTCCCCTTTCTTTGCCTTTATCTTCTTCTTCTTCTTAGGTTCCCCTGAAGCTTCAATAGAGCCCTCCTATTATGAAGCATTACCCTCTATTTTGATCTTTGAAAGCTTTTCCTTAACCCCTATTGTCTCTCTTATGATTTTCACACACTTACTTCTTAGCCAATTGATTTTTCTTTTAATAATAGGGGCTATTATATCAAATAGAAAGAATGATTTAGGAGCTGACCACCTTATTGGTGGTAGAGATCTGATAATGATCTATGTGAGATAGATTGGATTTACTCTAGATTTTTTATCCACCAAGTCATCAATGACTAGTGTTAGATCATAATCTTTTATTTTCTATAGGTACATCTTAGAATAGTCCCTACTCTTAAACATCTCTTCATCATCATAATCTTCCCAAAAATCCTCATAATATGGCACATGTTCATGTATTATCAAGTCTACTACAATAGTGACATTACCATATGGATCAAAGTAAGGTCTAGACTCCATGGTCCTCAGTGTTACTTGACACATCTATTTCTCCATAGTTTTGGCCTTTAAGACAGATTAACATGTGTAACAACCAATAGAAATAGGAAAATGTATCCCTACCTTGTGTCTATCTGAAAGGATCTTATGTATTTCCACCAATTATCTAACCAAATCTAATAATGCCCATCTATCTTTTATGTACCAAGGATGTGTGTAGGGGAAACCTCTAAATCTAGCTACCCTGATGTAGGAGTAGGTGGGGAACTATATGAAGAAAGATCCCCATTTGGTGATGTACTCTTTTGTTGCTTGGGAGAACGTTGCTTTCCCAAGCTCTTGATTAAACTTGAAGATGATGTTGTATATTAAAGCACCATTAACTATCCTAAATTGCTATTTACTAACTTGTAGCATGAGATCAAGGTAGTATTTAGAGACTCTAGTTATTTCTTTAGGGACTGTATTGAATCATGGGAATAATCTTCCTTTGGCTAAGATATAAACAATGTATGATGTCATATAAAACTTATTGGTCATTTATACCTCCATCAACTAGTTGTGGAGGGAATCAATTATTAATTAGGTCCATTAGATTTGTTATTTATTTTCTCTAATGATCTAGATATACTAGTACATCTAGTCTTGGTAACACTTGGCATCAGGATTTCCAGTGACTCTGTGTAGTAGTTTTATAATATCTCCTATCTCCTTTATGAAATATGACCTATACATGGTCTTGGATAATCTGGTGGAAGAATGCTTATGAGTCTTGAGCCTTTTCTTTTTAATTATCTTCTGACATCCATCCTATTTCTCCTCATATAATTGTATTTATGTTTGTGTAATCATATCCAAATAACTATCAAACTCAAGAATGGTATATATTATGTCAATAAAGTTAGGATCTAGGTCAAGAACCTTCTCCCCTTTCTCAGTGAAGACTTGTCTTCTATTAGGGTCATAATGTTGGGCCATTTTAGGCACCAATTTAGGGTTTTAAATAGATAAAGGAAAAGTTATAGCTTATGGTAATCCATAGTCATAGATACTCTAGATATAGCCACTTTTTGAAATTTTCACCTATCCTAGCCCAAAAATCTCCTAGGTCATCGTGACCTAAATTTGTGTCTATTATTTATGTCATATTGGATTCCAAAAAAGAAATCACTCTAGGGCCCTTAGATTTGAACTTCATTTCCTTTGGAGGCATTGAAACTAAAGATACTACTTGTGAGAAACCAACTATGAAAGTTGGAGAGATCTGTAGGTGTTTAGAGCACTTATGTCTTTCGACAGAACGTAGAGGTTCTTAGAGCATGTCTAGTGTCTATGGTTTTTTAGGGATGTTAGGTTCTAATGGAAGTGGGATGTTCTTGAGGTAGGTCCAATTTCTATGGTGCAATGGGATTTAGTGGGGGTGAAAGGTGTTTGGGGCTCATTAGATCTCTAGTAGAAGTGGAAGGTGCTTAGATCACATCCACTCTCTATAGTGTTTAAAAGTCTTGTGGGATTATTAGGTGTTTAAGGTAGGTCTAGTGTCCATGGGGATGATAGGGAGTATTTGGTATGAATATTCATTATTTGAATAGAGATTTATTCTCAGGAATATTCTATCTCAAAGAATCCTTAATTTTGAATGTGAAATCTTAGAGGGAGAAAATGAGAGTTTTTCTTGGGTGATGATTTGGGAGGAAAATATTTGAGATGAATTTTTCAAAGATAAAACCCTATATTAGCGTAGAATGTTCTAGAGGTTCTAGTCAAGACAAAAACACAAATCTACCCTCTAATGAACTAGATGATAGTTTTTAAAGGAAAAAAAACCTAACCAGGTAGGGAAAGATAGGAATCTAATAGGAAATCTTTACAAGAAATGAAAGCAACTAAAAATCGTAAAATAAAGGAAACTAAGGTGTAAAATTAAAGGAGGTACCATGTAATAGTTAAAAATGAGGTGGAATATCTCTTTTGCAGTCTTGGCTCTTTTGTAGGCACTTCTCCTAACATGTGGCTAGAGGATTTGATAATGTGGCTTCATACTTGGTTCAATGTGGCTAAAGCTTAAAAATTCACTTATAAATCTAACAAATGATAACTATTTTTTACAATAACCTAGTTTTTATAGGAATTTTTTTGTAATTAATGTGAGCTCAAGTGGTTTGTGGTAGAGGTTAGAACTTCTTAGAGAAGGTCTACTCCTCACAAGAAGATTGGGCTTGGTGGGAAGTGAGACTTGATTTCCACTTTTCATGTTGAAAACATGAAATTTGCACTTCAATTTCCATATTACATGGGAAGGTGTTTGCTAGGTTGGTGGAGGTTGGACCTGATTGAAGCAAGTCTACTCCTTATGAGAAGATTGGGCTTTTGGCAGAATGTGGAGACCATGGTTTACTTTGCATGTTTGTATATGTGTAATTTACATCAGAGGTTTCATGTTCTATGGAAGAGGATATTAAGGTTTATTGGGATATAGAGCCTATCATGTACTTTACACATTGTGAAAATGTGCAAAGTATATGCCAAGTTCTAGATCCTATCAGCTTAGTGCATGGCAAGATGCAAAGCCTACCATGCATTTTGCACATTCAAGAATGTGAAAAGTGCATGGTGTGTTATGGATTTCATAGTTTTAGATTTTGGTACTTTTCAATATTTGGAATCCATAAATAAATTTACACGTGTAAATTACATTCATAGTTTTGAATTCCATAAGGTGAAGGGAAAGATGGGTTTTTTGAAGGATTTAGGGTTTTTCATAAAAAAAAAGGGAGTATCCCTTAGGGTGTTAGATGTAATGATATTTTTAGGACAAAAATCTCAATAGGTACTTGGACCAAGAATATCTTTGATTAAATATGGACCCCACCTTTTTGGGGCATATTTACCTTCTTCATCGTAAGTGTAGTCTAGTTTAAGGACAAAATCACCAACATTAAATGTGTGAACTTTGACACATTTGTTATGTTGTTTTGAAATATGGGCCTTATATTTGTGATTTTTTGTAAATCAAAAATATGGTGTTCATCGAGAAGATCAAGGGCATCAAGGTGAACTTAATGTAATTATTCATCAGGTATGATACCATGAAGAGATATATGAAGAGAGGGAAGCTCAACTTTTAATGGAAGGATGGACTCATAACCATAGACAAGAGAGAATAGCATTGCCCCAGTGGTAGTATGTATGTTAATACAATAGTTCTAAAGAGCAAGATAGAGATGAAAGTGTCAATCTATATAGGTTTCACAAATTATCTTTTAGAGAATTTTATTAATAATTTTGTTTATGGCCTCAGATTGGCCATTACATTACAGATGATAGGTTGTGGATAATTTTTGATTGATTGTAAATTTTGTACATAATTATTTGACATCCTTGTTTTTAAATTACCACCATTGTCTAAAATGATAGTATGAGGGAAACCAAAGTGGAAAATGATTTGATTAAGAATAAATTTGGAGATAGTAGTAATAGTGACATTAATAAGGGGATTAGCCTTGACCCAGTTGGTAAAATATTATGTAGCTATGATTATAAACACATGCCTATATTGAGATTAAGGTAGTTTACCTATGAGATCTAATCCCCACATGAAGAATGGCCAGTGAGATTCAATAGTTTGAAGCTTGACTAGAGGTGAATGAATTAGATCATCATAAAGTTGGCAAGGAGTACATTTTTTATCCAATTTGATAGCATCCTTTTCAAGAGTAGGCCAAAATTATCCCATACATAGGCATTTTTTGGCTATAGTATGTCCACTATAGTGGCCACTACAAATGCCCCCATGTGTTTGTTCAAGGAGAGGAAGAAACTCATCTTACATAACAAAATGCAGCAAGGTACCTTCATCATTGTGATAATAAAGGATGTTATATCAAAATACATACTTAAAAGATTTGTTTTGAAAGTGAGTGTTTTCATGAGAATCTAAGTTGGGAGGATAACTTTGTTGTTTCAAAAATTGAATGAGGTATTTGTACCATGGTATTTGTTGAATGGTGACATCCTCAATATGGTAGATAAGCATATATTGTGGTTGAATAGAGGATGGAGATTTTCTTATTTGGATAATAAAATTTGGATTAGAAAAAACTTAGTGTGGATGAAAAAGATATTATGAAGAAGCAAGGGAATCAATAATAAAATTTTGATCTGAAGGGATAGGCTCGATGGTGGTGAGAGTAGTTGTAAGTTGATTATAAGTGATGAGATTATCACTTTTGCATTGGTAAAGACCATTGAATTGGTGGTAATTGAGCTGAGAATCACCTAAGGCATGTAGGCACTAGATAACTAAATCAAGAGAAACTCTCATTCCTAAGATTAGAGCTTCATACTCTTTCATATTGTTAGTGACATCAAATGTTTAGTGAAAAGCTAAAGGGATGATTTTTCCAAGAGGAATTGTAAAAATGCAACCTAACCAAACTCCTTAAATGTATTTAACACCATTAAAGTGAAATGTCTAAATATCCTCATATAAGTTGACATTAATTTTAGGAAGTTCTTTGATAATTACATTGAAGGTAGTATCAGGGAGGATAATAGATTCATCTAAATTACTTGCTTCAATATAAGTAGTAAAGTTATGGAAGTAATCTTTAATAGAAATGGCTTATGTGAGACCTTAAATATAGAGAATATTGTCATCAAGAAGACTATTTTGAAGGTGATTGGTAGTGGGTACAAGAGCTGTGGTAAGTTGATCAGCTATGATTTATCTTTTGAAAAAAATTTGAGTAACAATTTAGAGATCAAATTTCATAAAGATGAACATCCATTTGCCAATTTTATCTCTGGGAAGAAAGGCTTTAGATAAGAAGTGATGAAGGGGATCAGAATGAATGATAACATAAGTGGTTTGATAAATCTTGTAATGTCAAAGCTTTTCAATTGTAAAATATATGGCTAGGTAATCACATTTGACATTTTTGTAATGCTTATCATAAATGATGAGGCCTCGACTGGTATAATAAATATCATACTCTCTTTTGGTATTGTCTTGTTTGGAAAGCATTTCCCCAATTGATATGGGTGTATAAGAAGTATATAGGATTAAAGGTCAATCTTTGGAAGTAGGAAAAATTTTAGGTGGGTAAAGTAATGATTCTTTAATGTTATCATATGATTTTTGACAAGGTTCTATCTATTCTAAATCATTACCTTTATTAATAAGAGAATGGATAGAGTGGATATAGTAATCCATTTTAGGTATATATTATCTAATTACCCCAAGTTTTCCAAGATAAGTCTGAATGTTCAGAATGGAAAGAGGAATGGGTATGTTGACAATAGCTCTAATTTTCATAGGGTAAACATTGATGCCATGGAGAGAGACTAAGAATCCTAATAATTTTCTAGATGTGACACCAAAGACACATTTGTAAGTATTTATTCTAAATTTTTATTTAAGAATATGGTCAAAGATGATGGAAAGATTAGAAAGATGAGTCTTGTAAATTTTAGAATTATCAATGAGGTCATCCATATAGGTTTATACAATTTTAAGGATAAGATAATGAAAGATATGAGTCATTGCCTATTAATAAGTGGATCTATCATTTTTGAGGCTGAAGGGCATTTTAACATAGCAATAAGTTCCCTTTTTTATGGTGACAGTGGTCTTATGTTGGTCCTTAGGGGAAATTTAAATTTTATTATCACCCAAGAAGCCACCATAAGAGATAACATTTCATAACCAATTATGGAATCAACAATGGCATCTATTGAAGGTAAAGGAAAATTGTCCTTGGGACAAGTAAGATTAAGATGATTGAAATCAATGCAAATGAGAATAACCATACTGAACCTTTTATAAATGGAAACTATGTTAGAAACCCATTCAAAATAATTCAATGGTTTGATGAATTTAGCATCAAGAAGTTTGATAATTTTTTTGTGACATAAGGTGGAAAATTTGGGTGGAAATTTTAACTACTTTTGATGCATAGGTTTGACATTAGGATAAGTGATGATGTTGTGTACCACAAAGATAGGATAAATAATAGGCATGTCCTTGTAAGACCAAGAGAAAAGTTCATGATATTTATCAAAAAAGAAGATAAATTTATAATGCTCAGTAGGCGAGAGTTCATGAGAGACTGTAATTGGTTGAGGGCATGATGAAGTATCATATTCAATACAAGTAATTTCTTTGATAAGCATAGCATTTCCATCTTGGAAGTGGTATGGTGCATTTCATAAAGAAGAAATTGTATTATCTTTAGGATCAATGCTAGTGGTTAAGTTGTTAAAATAAGGGCCTTTGATTTTGAAATTTCTATGTTTATGATGTTACTGAGGAAGTTGAGGTTCTTGGGCATGAAGTAATTCAATAATAAATTCATCACTAGGTAAAGTGGGAAGAAGACCATAATACTCAACATTCACTTTGGGATCAAGAATTTGATTAACAGGAGATAAATTTAGAATGTTTTTGATAGACATCGATGGCCTTGGCATCTAGTGTAATCTTAGGAGTAGGAGAAATAGATGGATTGGATAGGATTGGCATGTCATTAGTTTCTTTGAGGGGGAAAGAATTGGATGTAATGATAGGATATGTAGGTGGTAGAGAATATTCAATAATCTTTGGAGGTTTGGAAGGTATGATTTTTTCTACCACCCAAGGAGTATCAAGTAGTGGAGAATTAACAAGAGGCACATGACCTTTAGGATCTAATTCATGATCTATGGAAATGGTGTGGACATCCTAGTTAAAATCATGTATTTGAGCTAAAGTTTTTTGATAATTTTAAACATATAAGTCTCGAGATTCATCTTTGGCCATGATGTAGTTATCATCATAGGTTAGAGAAATTATACATGCTTGAAATTTAGTAGGATTTTCAGAAGGTGAAATCCCAATGTTATTGAATTTATGTGGAGTTAAGATAAAAGTATCTTGGAATAATTTTACCACTCCATAATAATTTTAGGTGAAGGCTTCTTCTATTAAACAAGGCTCTTGATCATTGCATGGAGGGGGAAATCATTGATCTCATCAATGAGAGGAATAATATGGTCATGAGGTAATAAAGGAAGAAGCCACTCTAAGATATAAGGAGGTAGTTTGGTAATGTTATAAGTATGTTGAAAATCATTAGGTTCATCATCATCTAAATCAACAAGAGTGGCTTATAAGTTGGGATTAATGTTGACGAACTCAGTGAATGGAGTACTATTAATGGTAGGAATGGTAGGGATATGATAATGAGATTTTGGATTAAGAAGTTGAATACTCCAAGGGTTGGGATCAAATTGATGCTTATATCATTTGTCATTATGTAAGAAGTTGATAATTAGCTACCTAAAGAAGTGATGGCTCTCATTTTATGAGTCCAAGGTCAACCAAGGAGTATATTATAAGATAACGGTAAATCAAGGAACATAAGTGTAGTTTAAATGGTCTTAGGTCTGATTGTTAGGGGAAGCCAAATACAACCAAATGGATTTTGATTAGTTTTATCAAATCCATGACATATAAGGCAAGTTTACTTGAGATTATCCTTATTATAACCAAGTTGTTGGATAATCCACAAAGATATCACATTAATACTAGATCCTTCATTAACTTTACAGATAAGGGTAGTATTAATGGATATTTTAATGAATAGCAGTAGATGATTGGCATGAAAATGGATTTCATCATTAATCATGTCTTCAAAAAATTTAATAGATAGTTTGGAATAAGGACAAATGGTTTCAATGGTATGCACGTTGTAGGTTGAGGTTCAATACAAGGTAGTTATTCATCTAGAAGAGAGGTATCTTTGATTTCTTTTAATTATTTCATAAGGAACTTATGATGATAAGGGGAAGTATGAACTAACTCCATAAGTGAAATCTTTCAAGGCATGGAATTAAGTTCTTAAATAAAGTTCCAATGGGATTTATAAGAAGAACTAGTGTGAGTTTGAGAAGGTAAGGTAGATTTTAATGGAATATAAGTTTTTAGGAGTTTGTAAGGATGAGGTAAAACCTCATGGGATTTGAAGCTAGAATTGTGGTTGTAGTATCTTTGAGAATTTGTTCTTCCAAAGATGGTTTCTTAGGTTTTGTGACAAGATATTTGTGAGCTAGTTTATGATAATAGTTGACCTTAACTATGTTAACATATTAAGAATTACTATAATATTGGTCATAATCAGCATCAATAGTGCAAACATATTTGGCATCTTGTTGATTATTAGTTTCAAAAAAATATTTTTGGTTATTAGAAGAAGAAGTTTTAGAAACCTGTCATTTTTTAGAAGTTGTGTTATACTCTTGATGATGAAGGTTAATCATGGCTTCATAATTAAAGGAATCACCAAGCATGTAGGAGATAAAAAATTTAGTGATACCTATATAAGATTTATGGGAATGACTAATGTCAGCATGTAACCAACAAAATTTATTAGGATCATACCACTTAGGAGGATTATTAGGATAAGTAAAAGGTTTAGGGGGTCGTAAGAATTGTTTCATTTGTTGTACAATGAGTGGTGTGTGAGAAGATGAGGGAATGTCAGCTTTGGAAACTGCTAGTTTAGTTTGCAAAGTATTTTTGGTGATATCATTATTATAATTTTGAAAATATCCTATAAGTAATTTGGGATTAGGTACAGATTACTTCATGAGAAAGTCTTGATGTTTAGCTTGGTCAAGAGCTTCATTAAGTGTTTTAGGAGAAAGAATTCAAACCTTATATTGAAGAGGAGTTAAATTAGTTATAAAGAGTTTGAAAAAATTATCATTAATCATGTTATGATCAGCTTTATGGGCCAATTATTTCCATTGTTTAATAAAATCATGAGCTAATTTGGTGGGAGATTGTTAAGCATTGATGACATGATTAAGGCAATTTTTGGAAAGATCATTATGTTGATACTCTCTGACTAAAGGATTGACTAAATTCCTAATTTTTTGAATGGAGTATTGGGTAATTTGGTTATACCATTCCAATACATCACCAATAAATGTTTTGACTATAATTTTATTTAAGGTGAAATTATTAGTTTGGATCCACTCCTTGTAAAGATTTCAAAAGAATTTGATAAAGGATGTGAGGTCTCTAGTCCCATCATACTTTATAGTTAGAGATATGTTACCAATATCAATAGACATGATGAAAGGGGATAAAGGCTCATTTTGGATAGTTTGAATCATTTTATTATTCATTATAGGTTGAGGAATAACATTTCTTGAGGCATCTCTAAGAGGTGGAGGAATGAAATTTGGATTGGATTGAGGATGGATAGCCAGAGGTTGGTTAGCCATATTGATCAAATAACATTGTAACTACATCATTTGACATGTGTTATAAGTTTGCATTATGTTCATTTTTTATATGAATTGTACAATAAGTTGAGTCATATTAATTGGTGGGTTGGTATTTGTAGGAGAACTCCCTAAATTGGTATTAGGGGGAGGGTTATTAGAAGATAGATTATTAGTGAGATTATTGGTTAGACTTGTGTCAATTGCTCCCATATTAGTTTTAAGAGTTTGAATATGGGAATTGTATTAATAGGTCTAAAAAGGATCAGATCCACCTAATTCATCTTGAGGTGTGATTTGTACCATGTTACAATCCACAGATGAAGGAGGGGAAGAGGCACTCCAAGAGTGAGTGTTATCTTAAGAGGAAAAGAGAGGGAGAAATAAACATCCCATATAGTATCTAAATGGATTCAAGTTGTCCAATAATATTTTGATAGGGGACTTCATGATGTCTTGAGATAAATGAACAAAATGCTAAAGAATAAAAATAGAGAATTGAGTTAGATAAACAAGATAGGCAGTAAGAGTATAGAGTCAAATGGGTCGACTTAGTACTACAAATTGGGTAAAATAGATCTTGATAAGAGTATAAAGTTGAGTAGGTTGACCTAGTACTATTATCTAATTGATAAAAGTAAAGACAGAGTTGACTAGGTTGACATAGTAGTAAAATTAGGGAGAAAATAGTCTATAAGAGACTATGTCAAATAGAATGATAGTGTACTGGAAAAATTGAAAAATATTACAATGTACTTTGAATTATGAAAGAAGGGAAACACACAAGAAATTTTATCTATGGGGATGATCCAATTCAGGCACATAACATAAAACCTTTAACCAACACTAGCCAATATAGGTTTTTGAAATACAACATACAATGAGTAAGAAGTCAACTAAAAAGTAAATGCTAAGTGGCCATCTTGAATGTTGTTAGATTATTATAAAGTATTAATTTAGTTATGATAGGGAAGTTGGCTAAAAGTAGGGAACTAAAAATTAATCTATGGATGGATTTAGGACTTTTAAACTAAAATGGATCTATGTTTACAATGGTATTGGCTTGGTATTGGGGCCTACTCCCTCACTTCATACTCCCATAGAGATAAGGGTGTCAGGTGCTTTGCCAATATATACAATTAACCACATGTTTATAATTGGCCAGAAAATCAAGTTGTCTTCCCCCTTGGTGTTGAAATCCGAGTAGGTAGGATTTAAGTAGACACATATTTAAATGCATTTTGAATTTATGTGATTTGGTAGTGTATGTAAGAAAGAAAGAAAATAGTACAATTAAATGATATATTGAAAAACCACTTAATTAGACTATGTAAGCTATTATAAGCATACATATAACTAAAAGTGAAAGTGTAAGGTAATTACTACTCTGTGTGTGTGTGTGTGTGTGTGTGTGTGTGTGTGTGTGTGTGTGTGTGTGTTAATTTTTAATTTCAAACATAGTATAGTATCGGTTTAGATGATAGTGTATGAAAAAATTACATAATAGAGTCAAAAATGTTACTACTATACTACTGAAGTAGGGGTCTTTAAGAACTATGTCAATAGAGTTAACCTAATCTTTCAAATAGAAGATAGAATACAAAACTAGGTCAACTAATTTGACCTAGTTTACTATATAATGGTAGTTTTAAAGACTACAAACTATGTAAAATAGAACTATAAGGAATAACTAAAATTAAAGAGGAAGAGAGACAGGAACCTTGGTGGGTTAGAAGATGAAGAGGAATGTGAGATTGTTGTTGAAGTGACTTAAATGTTACTTTCAAATTCTTATAAATGTGTCGATTAAGTCAACCTAGTTCTGTAATTCCCTATTTGTTGAAGTTTATGAATATGACTATATGAACTTGGTTGACCTAGTATGTTTTTTGGAAGCTGTCTACAATACTACACTGACTTGGTCAACCTAGTATGTTTTTTAGATCTAAATATGAGTATTGTGTCAACCTATTCAACCCAGTATCCTATCTAGAAGTTAAAACCTATAATGTGTTGACTTATTTAATCTAGTAACCTATATTTGATGAAGGCCTAGAAATAAAGAACATAGTCATTTTGATGTGACTATGTGTTAAACCTATGCATAGAAGTTAGAAACTATACTAGAATTATCAACCTAATATCAAAAATATAGAAAAATAATAAATAAAATTATAAAAAATGAAAAATGTGAAATAAAACCTAAAAGGTTTAGATTCACATTGGATTCACTAGAATGTATGCAATTAGAAATGCATCACATCTATAAATCAATCATAACTTGGAGAAGATAGATCCTACTTATACTTCTGATTGGGGATACATTAGATAATCAAGAACATGACCAATATGTGGATCTACTAGGTCCAATTAGGGGATCTCTTATCACAATAATAATACTTGGGAGGGTTCCAAATCCTCCAATCAAGAAAAATCATGCAATAACCCTAATTAAGCCCTATGTTTTCATATTCACTACACTAATAACAAATAAAGAAAAGAAGTATAATCTAGTGTTCACCAAAGCTTGTGACACAATATGAGTTTTAATAAACAAATGGAAATAAAAATGCATAAGAGGATCTCAATTAAGATATGTATGAGTAATACCCTAATACATGGAGAAGAATATTAATATTATTAGAAAGCCATTACTTATACTAATTCTATCTACTAAAGAGAGGAGCAAAGTTAGTGAATACTTACCTAAAAGATAAACCTGCCAAGAATAAATCTCTCCCTTGAAACAAAGGGCTTCAAAAGAGGTTTTTGTTATTTTTAAGGATCACTAAGAAATGCCAAATCATCCAAGACTTTTCCACAAGACTAGATTATCTAAGTAGAAACCCTAAGCGATGACTCCTCAAGTAGAATGGTGGAAGATCAAATTGTAAAGAAGAAAAAGAGAATAATAACTCTTGATGTATCTCAAATAATGATGAAATGGATGTGTGTGTGTGTGTGTGTGTGTGTGTATATATATGTGTGTGTGTGTGTGTGTGTGTGTGTGTGTGTGTGTGTGTGTGTGTGTGTGTGTGGGTGGATTTAACCCTAAATAATTTTAAAAATTTTGGTTGATAGGGTTGACTTAGTTGACTTTGCACTAATATTGACAAAATATCACTAAGTCATGGGCTAGGTTGGCCGAGAGTGGACCTAGGCCCTAAATGAGTTTCACCAATAAGAGTACAAGGTCAACCTAGTACTATAAAATATCAAAAGGGGGTTTCGGTTAGGAAAAGAGGTATGGAAGGTGGCAAAAGACTAGAAGAGTGTGCAAAAGAAGAGTAATAGCTTAGGGGAATGTTTTTAAGAGCTAGTTGGATTGGTAATGAGTGGAAATAAGGGACAATAATCCTATAAATCACCAATTATATACCCACCCCTTTCTTGGTGCACCCCTTAAGGAGTGCACTTAGAGAGATTGAGACTTGATGGGTTCCTACAAGATATAAACAATTAGTATTTGATAAAAGTTGAAAATATTATGTGTATACACAAGGCACATTTTTTGATATAGGAGTTGTGATATGGGTGTAGTTAGTGCATGATTTTTATATAATTTTGAGTTAATAACAATAAAAAATGGGCCCTATCATTCTTTTTTATAATTATATCTATAATAGGTTCATCATGTATAAATAGGTAGGATCACCTCATTTTATTGATGATCATCTCCCATGGGTAAGGAGATGGGCTCAATGCCACACTATCTAAGTGATCTCACATGTGACAAAACTAGAAACCATATAGTGAGAGTAAGTGTGGATGCCTTAATAAATAAATATGGATGTGTGGTCATTATGGATAACCATAGTACAAGTGAGGGGTCTTATTCATATCACCAACCATAACACATGGTGGGTAAAGCCATATCCTTATGACTGCATCCCATGATAGTTTTCCTTGACACACCTGACAAGACCTTTAATAGTCCCAACATATTAGGCTAGAAATTATATATATCCTTGATGAATGGGAGGTGAGAGGTGTTGGATATGGTTTTAATAATGATACCTTTTTATCCCATTGTAGTTAGATCAAAATGGAGGAGGAATTAACAAGTATAGGGAGAGGGTAGAGGTAAGTAGGTAGCATACATGTCATAGATGTAGTAGAGAGATCCCCAAGTGGGTCTATCAAGTAACTTGAATATATAATAGTGAGCACATAATTCAACTTGGTAAGCTATAATGGTTCCATGGGGGATGCAACAAACATTTTCACCAATATGTAGCCACAAAAACACACCTATCTTGGGTAGTTGTTGTGATGGTACTATTTTTGGTATGTAGTATTTGTTTAGTTATGATATCACTTTCACTTCATATAATTATATATATACATTCTAGGTACTAGTGATAGATATATTGTATATTTTGGCACATACACACACATACATGATAGATATAATGTTTATTTTGGATTATGTTTTGTAGATGTGATGATGAAGGGGACATAGTGGAGGATACCCACCATGATATTTTATACCATGTTATTCCTCACCACAATACTTAAAGGATGTTTCATCTTATAGAACCTATATTTGGAGCACATGCTAGATATTTTTGGTTGGTTGAAAAGGTTACCAAGGAGCTCTAACAACATGAAAAAGTTGTTTCTTAGGTGGTAACACCATCAAGGGTAGGAAGAGGTGAGGCATTAGTATGGGAGGCCTTGGCCATAGAGAGGAATGCTTGCATGGTAAAAATTGGATAGTTAGTAGGATTTCAAGCACAAATAGCATGGTTTTAGGGACAAGTCAAGGGTATTAAATTATATACTTGGACACTACATACAAATTTATAGGTTGTTAGATCTAGAGCCTCCATGATGAGTGTGGCACCTTGCCTTGAGGGGGTGATGGTAGTACATAGGATTAAGGCCTACATTATACTTTTCTATATTTTTTATGTATATATATGATGTATCTATATGTAATTATATACAAAATGGAGACATTTATATATAGAGATATATTTTTCTGGCTCATTGTTATTTATCTACATGTATGATTTTTGCATTATTTTCTCTATCACCCATTTATGTTTAAATATCATATTATGGGAAAAAGTGATGTAATTTTATGTATGTTTGTTCCTTTTGATCAATTATGAGTAGATGCATGGTCAAAAAATAATAGAAACTAAAATGATAGAAATCTTAAATAGATAGAAAAAACAACAAACAAAAGATTAAAAATAAGGTAAAAAGAATATAAAACACACGACATGAGATATGTAAAACATTTTAAGTAAAAATAAAATATCTAATGTAATAAAATGTAATAGATAATAAAACAAGGATATGAATGAAAAATGATGTCATCCCATGAATGACACGTAAAGTCAACTTAAATCAAACATAAATATAAATACAAATGATTATAAATAAATATCATCCAAAATGTAAGATAAATAAAGTCAACTTAAATCAAACATAAATAAAGACACAAGTGATTTTAAGATATATCCAATGTAAGATAAGTAAATTCAACTTAAATAAAACAAAGATGTGATGTTAAAATAAGCAAATGACTCCTATGAGTGAAAAATCAAAATCAGTGCCTATTCTAAGTCATGATATATAAAAAAACAACCATATAAATAAAATACTATGATGACTAAGATCATTAAGATATAAATGGAGATGGTCATTTTGTAGGAAGGCCTAGTTATATTTGCCAAGGTCTTACAATGCAACTCACAAACTACAAATCCAAGTGGCTTCATATATTATGGTAAAAAATCAAATATAAAATAGGATAAGAATGGATGTGATCAAATAATATCAATATACATTAAGGGTATATTAGGAAATATATTATGAAAGTGAGGATGAAAGGTGCAATAAAAATGATGTATAAATCCTTAGCAGATACAAGACCTTCTAGACAAGTGGGAAGGGCTAAGAGTTTTTTACATCAAGGACATAGGAAACCCCACTCAAAAATCACAAACTTGGTCTAAAAATTGAAGTATATATATCATCCCATGAATTTTATATGCATTAAAATTAAAAATATCCTACCTTCCCATAATTTTTCCCTATTCATCAAGAAACCCTATAGATTCATTGATCTATTGTTAAGATTGGGTACTTATACAAGAAATTAGGTGGCACTTAAATATAAGAAGATATAAAATGTTATAATGATACCTCCTACACTATCCTACTATACTAGCACATCCCAATGGTCCTTATCTATATTATGATTCCAACTATGGAGTTTGAGATTTATCAAAAATAGGAGATGTGCCTAAAAAAGATCACATATTTTGTTGTGGTTTGACTTTAACGATTTTATTTACCTTTTGATATTGCATTATTTTATGATATGGGTCTTTCCATTTTCATCCACTATACATATTTTTAAATACTAAACATTAGTCATATAGATAGCTATCAAAAGAGAGCTCACACCTGGGTGCTAGAAAATAGAATCTAAAGACCATGTTTCTTAAATACTCATAGATTGTACCATAAGAAAGAGTGTAATCTATAAACTAACCTTAGTTTTCCTCAAGTGAAGAAAGAAGGGGAAAATTGATATCATGTAAGATATTTTCATGTGATAAAGGTGATATAATGATGAATATGCTTATAGCTAACTAGAAGAGGGGATACAATGCTTTGAAAGTGACTAGGCTTTGCTATGAGAGGTAATAGTCATGTCACTAGGGAAGTTATACTAACCTATATGTGATCTAGTGAAAGCACTGATATGATAACTCATTCCACAAGATGGGTGATAATAAAATTTTCCAAATAATCACAAGGATACTAAGGAAAACTAACAAATGGTAAAAAAGTATATAAAAAACTTGAAGGTGATACCTAATGTCCACAAGGGAAAAAAATGATGACTATGAAGTGATTGTAAAATATAATAAGTATACATACATGCTAAAGTATAAAATGTTTAAAATGTGAAAGAGCATGATATAAGAAAGATATGTACAATAATCATCACTTATTCTAATAATATTATTATTAAATCTAATGACAATGTGAAGAATATGATATAACACAAATATTTTCTCACAATGTTTTAAAAGATATCAACATATATCATATATAACATCTAACTAATCTCATTTTAACTAATATTTAGTTCTAATAATGGTCTCCTTTACTCATTTTAAGAGTCTTTCTATGATAACTTGACATACAAGCTCTAAGAAATAAGTGTGCATGTTGGAAAGATGCATTCATGGGGCCTTGTGATGATAATACTCTATGTGAGTAACATGTGGAATCATGTCACACACATCCTCTTATCTATAGGATGGACTTGGTTGACAAAGAGGTTACTCCTCTATCCTAGATAGACTGTGTGAGTGTTGTTAGTAATTTTTAGGTAAGGCTCTTGAAAAGTCTATTAAATGATGTTAGAGAGCTTTACATCGATCTATGTGATGTGTATAACATCAATGCTAAAGATAATAATTGTCATCATGTTTGGGGATTAGTTTGGTTTAATATTTGGTTTCAACATGTTTGGAATATTGAGATTCTTAGCTAATTTGAGATAAAGTGTATAAATATACTACCAAAGAGCTTAATAGTGGGTCAAAGAGCATACTAGTCCCGTGAAAGTAATAAGTGTGCATGGGAGAATAAAACTAAGGTGGTAGACTATATATGGTGGGATTAAAGTGTTTCATCTTCTACTATGCTAAAAATATCTGACATGCTCTACACTTTTTAGCTAAATGACCAAATTCTTTTTGAAACTCATAGTATGTTTCATTATCTTGGGTGGATGTGTGTGTTACTACATCTAACCTAAATAGAGGATCCTAAATGGATTTTTTATATAAACATATATAAAAAAATCATCACTATAAAATCATATAATTATATACTTGGGAACTTGGTTTTATTTCAAATATCTCTTATATGCTCTATATCTTTTGTTGAGATTGGCCATAGATTTTATGGAAGGAACAAAATTTTGTTTCTACTTATCTAGGAGTCAACCTCAGTGTGGCTCATATTAGTGTGTCTAACATATATATAGTAAATGAGCTTGAAGGATCAAAAAATATTTCTAACCAATATGATCTATTCATGGATTTACCGTGAAGCATGCTCCGAAGAGGCTCAAAAGTAACAAGAGTGGTATGCATGGTAGAATCTAGAATTCAATCCATCTCATATCTATGGACATCAATTGAAGGAGGATTAATGTCAAGTAAATCATATGGAGAGATATATTTAATGATATTTATTAAGTTAATACTAGAATAAGATGTCAATTTCTCATAAGATCATTTGAGAGAGGAATAATAACAAACAACTTTCACATCCTTAGTTTGGGCATAGACAAATAAGTTTGAGGCATTAAGGGTATAAACATCATCATATTATAGAGTATAATAAATGATATTAATGTCTTATAATACTATAACACTAGAGGATGAATGGGAATCAAGCTTCTTGGGAATGACCATAAAATTAGGAATCTCATCAATCAGCTTCCTGAAAGAATGAGGTTTTAAGGAGGGATGCAATTGAGCTATTTTTTATATGAGAGATTTGATGTTTTGATATTAAAAATAATCTCATTGGGATCATCATTTTAAAAATATAATAGGTTAGGTGGGATATTTCCCACAAGTTATATATTACCACTAAAATCTTGATTAGAATTAACATGATAAATAAAATGTTGATATTTACATAAATGAATGTTAGGCAAGGGTTCAAGGATTGGTATTTTAAAGACACAATTCTCCTATAATTGTTAAAAAATATAAGGACTAGTATCACCATAAAACTTTTACGTATCATCCTTGTAAGGAAATGTGGCATATTAACATACGAAAGAGGTGATTTCCCTCATATGATGAGTCTAGGGGTGTCAAAGAAAAATTTTGTTGATAAATCAAAGAAAAATTTTGTTGATAAAATAAAGTTAAATATCATAACATCGAGTCTAAATATGACATGTAGTACCATTATTAGGAGCCAAATGAATCCAATTTGAGTAATTTTTATTTTATCACATCTTTAGTACATGCTTTGGGTAGACTTAATATTACATTCAGAGTATCCAAAAGTTTTGATGAATTATGAAGAGGTGACACAACTATTGAAACATACATCTATCAAGGTTTGCTTGACTTGAATATCACCAACTTGGAAACTAATGAATAATGAAGGATATTTACATGAAGTATTATTTCATATAGGATCATAGAGGTTAAATAAATTTTTATTGAAAGAGAGGCATCTATCATTTGATTAAACTGGATGGACATCTCTTCAAATTATTGTAAAATACTTGCATCCAACCGAAGAAAGGTTGATTTTTTCCCCATCATTTAAAATAAAAGTTACATAAGTCTATTTATATGACATGGGGAAGACCTCATGAGATTGAGTAATTTAATTTGATATGGAAACTTAGAAAATTATTTTATGGGTTCCCATTTATTAAATATAATATGAGTTAGGCAAGACTATGAAAGACGCATTGAGTTTTTAATCAAATCAGCTCTAGAAAAAGTAAATTTGTAGTGAATTTTATTTGTAATTAAACCATTTGGTATTGGAATTAATAATATAATTAAGGTATAATTATTTGAATTGTATCATCCTAAATGATTAGTTGGTTTCATAGAGACAAAAAAATAAGATTGTAATGACCTAGGTGATACAATAGAGATTCATAAACTAGGTGGATATTCCATTCTAAGTTTCACCAACATGAAATCTATTCCACTATCTTATAAAATATTGGTTATGTGACTATTATAAGTTATTAATCTTGTAAAAATAAATATAATCAAGTTCCTAAAGTGAAATTTATAACCTACTATACATAAACATAAAATAAAGGAATGGTTAAAGCACAAATGCACACAAATTTTTATCCTATATAAACCCAAGGTGGTAAAAAATCTAGGGGGTGAGGTGAATTGAATTTCCATTTCATTATGTAGTGAAATAATTATACAAGGTACTACTAACCATGGCCTTCATGGATAGAACTTACACTACCACTTTATCCAAATTCATATACCCAAGATGTGCTGCACTTTCAAGACACATCTTTATACTCTCAAAAAAATTGAACCAATCATCTAGAGTTAAGAAACAATGAGACATCAAGGGAAAAGATTAAAACATGAAAAAATAATGTTAATATAACTTCCATACTTGTCACTATGTTTTATATTATTTATTACATTCCTAAGACTTGTATTAAAGCTCTCGCATCCTTAAAATCTTCCAAACAACTAAGCTAGATAACCAAGAAATAAAAACAATTCAAATTCCCATGGTTATGGTTGAGATCTATAGGTCAAAATTTCACTCCAAATGTCAATAATATTAAGGTCAATAGTTAGCTCTTGAGAAGCTTTAGAGCTAGAGTCCCTGAATTTTAAGGTTGTAACTTTCATATACAACCTCAAAATTGAGTGTCATTTTTCTTGAAATTTTCTAATTTTTTGAGATGAATTCAAATATTAAATTAGAATATAATTTTGAAATCAATAATAAATTATTTCCCTCAAACAACATATACTATTACTCTCCCTTAAGTTATAAGAGCTTGAAACTTATTGATTCATCAATATGAATATGTTTGGATTACCCTCACACTAATTTTACAAAGAAAATTATATAGTCTAATATTTTGGTATAATAAATGTCTTATGAAATTATATTAATAACATGATTTACATATAATTGGGCATAGTGTAAACTTAGTACACATGAATAGTATACTAGGATCAAGATTTAGATCATGTTTCCCTAATTTGAGGCTCTTCAATCCTCAAAATATTAAGAATTCTTATGGTGAGGAAATTTCCTTCCCAATTTATAACCCTCTCTTAAACTTGGAGGTGAATATGTTGAATAAAATTATCATTCTTGTGAGTTTTTGAGTCCATATTTGCATTCCCCTTCTGTGGCTCACTTCCTTACTAAGGAAGACACATATCTAAAAGTGGGAATCTTAATAATAAATACATATCATGATTTTCATTACTATGCCTGATATTAATGTCCTTACATTATTTCTTATCTATGAAAATGAGGAATCAAAACCTCCCTCTAGCATTAAACAATTGGTTAACTTGAGTGTAACTTACCAAGGAGAGATTATATTTGCCTTCATAGGAGTTTAGGGTATAATTTTTTCATCCTTAACCAAATGGTACTAATTATACCTCCTCCTAAAAAATAACATTTATAACATACATATAGGATCTACCAAAAACTATCCCAAAAATTTCAATAGGTAAAACATCTACAACACCTTCATAAATTAAATGTTCACTTATTGAAAAATTGACTCTGATTTATTTAGAGATCATTATCTCTACTCATTATTTCACCCATCCTAGAGCATAAGGATTGGGATGATCATACATTTTCAACCCAATTTTTTCTACTGATTCTTTTCTAATCAAATTTTATTGAGAGAAAGAATAAAAAAGAGCATCAACTTTTACCATCTTAATTTAAACTTTGATATAGAAAAGTTTAGAAATTTCACCTTGTGCATGACTAATATCTAAGTATACATTTTTATTCATAGAGGTAAAACATATATTCTCATCCACATCTAAGTTTCAATGAATCACCTCTCCTTAAAGTGACATCATGGCCTTTTCTTCTTTTTGAACAGATGTAATTTTGGATGTGACTTCCAATATTTCTCCTCAAAGTGGCTATCAACATCACAATTCCCACAATGTTATTAGGTATCCTTATTTTTAAATATATAATTAGCCTTGACCACACCTTTATTATTTGAAACATTAGAATATTTGAGGAGTAAGATAGACCCTTATTCTCATCCATTTCAAAATAATGGCTTGAGAACAAGCCTCATTTATTCCCTTTGGCTAGGCAAGTAAAATGACCCTCCTTAAGTGACTATGTATCCCTCCAACATACTTCATGAGGATATCATGATCAAATTTATCTTTTCCCATTTGAACTACCTTTATTCAAAACTCTCTTGTATATACCCTCACACTTTGGCCTTCTTGTTGCCTCAAAATTTTCCATTTAATAAACAGTTCCTCTTCATGAAAAATAGGATAAAATTTTCTCTTGGTCAAAGTATTAAATTCATCCCACTTGTTAATTGATGATAACTTGTTAACAACCAAATAGTTAAGATAAATATAAAACTAAGTTAGAATATGACTAGATAGATTCAATCTTGCAAATGAAATGTGCTCTTCACTAATTCAATGAAAATTAAATTATATTTATAATTGTGCTATCCAATGATCAAACTTATATGAATTTACCTCACATTCATATGGTTGAATTTTGATCTTTGCCTCTGCTTTGAATGGAGCTTGATCTTGTATGGATTGAGGCTTATCTTTCTCATGATTGGATGTATTAAGCTCCTCACTTAATTTATAAGTATCCATGGAAATTCCCTATTTTGCCATGACAACCTTCATAATATTCCCAAACTCATTCATAGATGAGAGATGATTGAAATATCCTCTTCAAATTTACAAAATATTTCTTTAATATATCCAACTATCCTCTCACCTTTAGAAGCCATACTTCTCACTTTTTTCTTCCACTTTATTGTGGATATCTCTTATTTAAAAGAGACCAAATCACCTTTTCCATTAGCACTTACTCATATTGTAATGGGTATATATCGAAAAATGATCACAAGATAAACAACACACTATGGAACACTAACCAAATCTAATACCAATATGATCTATAAACTAGGTGAATATTCCACTCTAAGTTTCACCAACAGAAACCCTATTTTCCTATCTTAACGATAATTAGTTATGTGACTATTTTAGGTTATTAACATTTAAAAAATAGAGATGAACATTTGTTTAAATTGAAATTTAAAACCTATTATACATAAATATAATGCAAATAAATTATAAAATTAAAAATGAACACATAAGTTTATCCTGGAGAAACCCAAGGGGGTAAAAACTCTATTCTATGAGATGAAATGCACTCCCCTTCCACTATGTAATGCAACAAGTATACAAGGAATTTCCAACCATGGCCTTAATGGATAGAATTTACACTATTACTCTATCCAATATCATATACTAGGGGTGATATACACTTTTAAAACACTTCTATGTACTCTCAACACAACTAAACCAATCATCTACAAATAAGTAACAATGAGACAACAAGGAAAAATATTCAAACTTGCAAAAATAATTTGAATCCAACTTCAATACTTATCATTATGGTTTTTTTTGTTCATTGCCTTCCCTAGACATGTATCAAATCTCTATCATCCTTAGAATTTACCCATAAATTAAACTAAATATCCAAATGTTTAAAATCATTAAAACTCTCATGCTTATGATTAAGTTCTAAAGGTCAATAATAAACTTTATATATCAACAAAAAAAATGAAAAAATTTGCCTCTCGACAACCTTTGGAGCCAAAGTCCCTGACTTCTAAAGGATGTAACATTTTCATACGACCTCAAAACTAAGTGTCATATTTATTGAACTTGTCTAATTTTTTAGAGAAATTCAAATGTGAAATAAAAATATACTTTTGACACTAATAATATAGTGTTTCCCTTTGAACAACAAAGACTATTACTTTCCCTTTAAGTTTCTGAAGATTGTAACTTATCGACTCATCACTATGAATATGTCTAGATAAACCTCTCACTAGTTTTCCAAAAAAGCATATATGGTATGATATTATGAATATATAAAATATTATGAAATATTAGTATCATTTTTTTTTTATAATATTAATATATGCATTGTGAAAATAATATTCTCAAGATATCTCATAGAAAAGAGTCTTAACGAAAAGCTAAGGGAATAAAGGGATGAGAGATATTAGTAGATAGATTTGAGAGATATGAGGATGTTGATTAGTGTTAACTCCTTGTATAAATTAAACCACTATCATATATATTATACTCCTGGATAATGATTAAAACATCTAAATTAAATATATGTTATGGTGTATTTTCTATAGATATGGGCTAATCATTTTATTTGGTATCAGAGCTAGATTTTTTGATATGTTTTTCTATCAAATTGTATTAATGAAGTATTCAATGCCAATGTTGTGATATTTTTGAAATTATAGATCTTGTATCCATATAAATTGATTTTCTTGTAGGTATAAATCAATTTGTGTCATCAATGAATTTAACTTTTAGATTGACGTAAAGATCATTTTTGGTTTTTTCTTGCTATGGTTAGTTTCACAATAGCTAATGTTCCAGTTATGCAACATTTATTTTCACTTGAGATGCTCATTCTACAACCCAACATTTACAAACTACTATTGTGCCTATATACCTAGTTCATGCATAAACTTTGATATCACCAAAAAACTTTTGCACCTGTATCATTATCTAGTACATGCATTTTCAATATGGTTGTATCTCTAACAAGTCAATAGGTCTATGAGTCTATTTATAAGATATATTTATTAGTTTAGTATTTATTTTTTAATAATTCATGTGTAGATCATGTTGATTCCATACATCCATCTGTGTCACCCATGTCTTAATTTGTCTACCATAAATACTTGAATGATCAGTTTATGATAGTAAATAAATAGTTTCTATTTTTATATAATCATTTAAGATATGTGTTTAGTCTTATATATACAAAAAATGATTTTTAAAGTTTTTAAAATAATGGTATGCAGCCTTTTAGGTTTGTATTAAAATATTTTAAAGTCTTAAAGTTTGTATTGACTTAAAGTGTCAAAGCATAGTCTTGTGTCGATAGTCATTTTTAGTCCTTTTTGGCTTATAGTTCCGCCTTTGTATCAAATTTTCAATTTTGAGTCTATAGTATGCCAATGAAAGTCAAAAATAACAATTTTTAGTAATCTTTTCTATATATATGTAATTAGATGCATTGTCACTTGAGCAAAATGTCTATATTATGTGGGGTCAAAATAGACAAATTAAATTATATTAAAAAATTCGAAGGCAAATATTTTCATACCTAGCAATTTAGGACATAATTGAATTTGATTGACAAAGACTTATGGGAGATTATGAGTGGTAAAATACCAAAAATGACTAATGTAAATTAATCCATCAAGTGGAAAATACAGGACCAAAGAGAAATGAAAATTATTGGTCTAGGGTTATCTAAAGTGTAATTGCATCATATATACCTATCAAAGACTTCAAATGTTATTTGGGAAACACTAAACAAGTTGTTTGGATCATAAACAGGAAGTACAGTAGTGACCTTGAAGCAGAAGTTATTTGAACTCAAAATGGAAGAAGGTGAACAGGTTGCAACATATAAGTAATTTTTAATTCATTACAAATTAGATAGTAGGAATAAAATTAGATGTTCTTGATGATGATGAAAAATATGTCTTACTAAATAGCATGCCAACTAGTTATTCAATCATAGTTTTTTATACTAAGTAAAGTAAATCCTAGCTTAGAAGATCTAATTTCTTCATTAATAAATGAAGAAAATAAGAACAATGATTTAGAGGAAAGTGTTATGTATGTTAAAATAGGATCAAATCCACTTCTAAGTCAAAAAAATGTTATTTAAAATATAGATCTTGGAGTTCAAGGAAAAGGTTTCTTTGTCATTACTATAGAAAGCTAGGATATAGTGTTAAATATTATAGACAAAGAGAACAAGATGTCCTTGAAGTGAAACTAAAAGAGAAGGCTCTCATTTCTAAAAAAAATATGAAAAAAGTGACTGAGAAGTGAAAACCACTTATTCAAATGATTCAAATGATAAAGAATTAATTTGTCAAAATAACGACAAAGACTTTCTATATTACACAACCTACTAGAGGCTAGAGGAAAAAGGAGGATGGAGGACAATTGTACCTCTCATTAGCCTCTAATGATGGGGTACCATTTTGTACCTACTTTCTTTTTTTAGGTTGTTTTTTATAGTTTGAAATAAGAATAAAATTTTATCCCTATTCATGTAATTTACAAATGTAATCCCCTAAAAGTGTGATAATATAGGAGATCCAGATCATCTGTACTAAAGAAAAAGATGTTCTTAATAAAAGTAGATAGTAGGAGTGTTCCCATTACTTTTTGATTAGTTCAATTGATGTTCCTAGATTTGGTTGATGTATTTCCCTTTACATGGTTGGTATGTTCCCACCTTAGAGGAAATTCCCATGATTAGTTTATGGTGTTCCCATTTCTTGGTTGATTGGTTCCCATAATCAAAGTGTAAGGAAATAGCACATAATAAGTTCAAGACATGTGTATGCTACTTAGATAGAGGATGGTGTTTATCCTCATATTCATACTAAGGTGGGTAATATTAGGAAATATTATTATGAACATTTTTTTAATATTAATATATGCATTGTGTAAATAAAACTCTCAAGATATCTCATAGAAGAGAGTCTTAAAGAGGAGTTGAGGGAATAAAGGGATGAGATATATTAGGAGATATATTTGAGACATATGAGGATGTTGATCAGTGTTGACTCCTTGTATAAATGAGACCACTCTCTTATATATTGTACTCCTTGATGATGAAAAAAACATCTAATTTAAATATATGTTATGGTGTATTTTATGCAAATATGGATTAATCATTTTATAAAATGTCTTAAAAACATGATTTACATTTAATTAGGCATAGTGGAAACTTAATACACATGACTAGTATACTAGGATCAAAATTTGGGCCATGCCTCCCCAATTTGGGGCTTTTAAGTCCCTAAAAGCTTAATAACTCTCATGGTGTGTAAATTTATTTCCCCACTTCTTAACCCTCTCTTGTACTTGGAGGTGAATATGATAAATAAAATAATCAATCTTTTGAACCTTTGAGATCACCTTTTCATGCCTCTTGTGTGGATCATTTCCTTTTTGAGGAATACCCATGTCTAAAAGCATACATCCTAGTAATAACTAAATCTCATGATATTCATTATTAGACCTACTATGATTATCCTTATATTTTTTATTATCTTTCAAAATGAGGATGAAAACTTTTCACTAGCATTAACTAACTAGTTACCTTGAGTGAAACTTAACAATGACATCCTGTATTTGCCTCCATAAGATTTTATGGTGTAAGTTTTCCCATCATAAAACAAATTTTACTAATTGGACCTCATCTTAAAAATAACATCTCTAACATATATAGGGGACACCAAAAACTATCCCATAAATGTTAATGGGTACAACATCTACAATAGCTTCATCAATGAAATGTTCATTTATTACCAACTTGAATCTACATTATTTGGAGATGTTTATCTCTACTCTTTGTTTCACCCATCCTATATCATAATTATTATGATGATCTTTCTTTTCCAACCCAAGTGTTTTCACCATCCTTTTTCTAATAAAATTTTATTGAGATCAAGAATAAAAAAGAGCATCAAATTTTACCATCTTAATTTAAAATTAGATATGGAAAAATTTAGAATGTTCACCTTTGATTTAAGCATGATTATTATCCAACCATATATTTTTCTACATAGACCTTAAACACAAATTCTCATCCATATCTAAGTTGAAATGAATCACCTTTCATTGAAGTGGTGTCATGGTTTTTTTAATCTTTTTGAATGAATGCAATTATGGATGTAACTTCCAAAATTTGTCCTTGGAGTGGATATAAACATCAAAATACCCACAATGATGTTTATTATCCTTATTGGAAACTATATCAGTAGTATTGATCCCACCTTTTTGATTTGGAACATTAGAATATTTTGAAGATGAAGATGGACCCTTATTCTCATCCATCTCAAGATAGTGGGATTGAGATCAAGCCTCATCTACATCCTCTGGATTATAATGTAAAATGGGCCTCCTTAAGTGACAATTCAACCCTCTAATATACTTCATGAGGATATCATAGTCAAATGCATCTTTTCCCATTTTAACTACCTTCTCTTAAAATTAACTTGTATACACTTACACACTTCAGTATTCTTGTTGCCTCAAATGTTTCCATTTAATAGACATTTACTCTTCATAAAAAATAGGATAAATTTACCTCTTAATCAAAGTTTTAAATTCATCCCATTACTAATTGATGGTATTTTATTAACAACCAAATAACTCTCAAACCAAGTTAGAGCATGACTAACTAGCTTCAATATTTCAAATGAAATTTGTTGATCTTCACTAATTTGATGAAAATTAAATTATACTTCCAATTGAACTAACCAATGATAAATATTATCTACATTTACCTCACCGTCATATCTTTCAATGTCAATATTTACCTCTGCTTTGAGTGGAGGTGGAGCTTGGATGGATTGAGGTTTTTCTTTCTCATGGTAAGATGTATTAAGATCTTAACTTGCTTTACAAGTATCCATGGAAACTCCCTGGTTTTCCATGACAACCTTCATAATAATCCTAAGCTCATTCATGAATTGATATATGCTTAGGAATTTCCTCTTCTAATTCATATAATATTTCTTCACTATCTTAAGTTATCCTCTCACATTCAGAAGCCATGTTTCTCACTTATCTCTTCCACTTTCTTGTGGATATCTCTTGTTGTAAAGAGACCAAATCACCTTTTCCGCAAGCATTTGATCATTTTTAGTGGGAATATATATACAAAATGATCATAAAACAAACCAAATATGATGTAACACTAGTTAGTTCTAATACCAATCTGATTTGAAACTAAGTGGATATTCCACTTTAAGTTTCACAAACATGAACCCTATTTTCATATCTTAAAAACAATTGATTATTAGACTATTCTATGTTAATTAACCTCGAAAACATAGAGATAAACATGTGTTAAAAGTGAAATATATATATATCCTAATGCCCATAAGTATAAATCAAAGGAATGAGCAAAGCATAAATGAACACACACATTTATCATGGAGAAAACCAAAGTGGGAAAAACTCTAGTGACTGAGGCAAACTACACTCTTATTCCATTATGTAATGTAACAAGTATACAAGTACTACCAACCATGGCCTTCATGGATAGAACTTATGCTACCACTCTTTATAAAATCATATATCATGGGTGATCTACACTTTTAAGACACTTATATGTACTCTCAACACAACTGAGCCAATCATCTATAGCTAAGCAACAATGAGACAATAAGGACAAGTACTGAAACTTGTAACAACAATGTGAATCCAACTTCCATACTTCTCACTATGTTTTTTGTTGTTTACTACCTTCCCAAAACCTATATTAAATCTCTCTCATCTTTAAAATCCACCCAATATCTAGACTAAACAACCAAATGTTTAAAATCATTCAAATTCCCATGGTTACAATCGAACTCTAGAGTTCAATAGTCAGAAGGTCAATAGTCAACTCCTAAGAACCTCTAGAGCTAGAGTCCCTAACTTTCAAAGGCTGTAAATTTTGTTTATGACCTTAAAATTATTAGAGTTTATATGATCAACCAAAAATTGTTGCCCAAATAATTTATACATGAAATAAAATGTGCAATCTAACCATATCAAATAAAGTAAAAATAGTTAAATTTACACTACACTACATAAGATTTAATTGGGAAAACCTTAATGAGGTAAAAAAATCATAGAAAAGCATTATCCATTATGAGAAACATTTTGAACCTAGTAACTTCCTTCTCAATCTCATTTATTATTTGTACACAACTCCTCCACAAAATGCTCGAAGGTACATACATTTCAATAACTCACAATATCATCTATTTATTTTTTCTATATTTTTAACAAATGTATTATATATCTAGTGAAAGGTTATAACTGAGTGATTATACCTTTTCACTTTCACAACTAGTTTAATTAGTTATTAATATACATTTGAATATGTTTAAGTTTATATTATTTACACAACATAAGTTTTAAATACATGGTGTAGTTATATAATAAATATAATATCTATTATTCATACTATGGAAAAAAATAAGCCACTAAATTAACCCCACAAATATTAATATTCCAATACTCCCCCTTAATGTTTAGTGGGGATACATGCTAGCACCTTTTCTTTTCAATGTGATTCTAGCACTCCCACTTAATTTTTTAGTGTGTATATATTATGATATATATTTTATAAAAGGAATTATAATTCATAAATAATATGATTTTAACTAGCATGTTAAACTAGAAGATTTTATAATACCTTCCTCATGCCAACAACATTTTTTTATACAAAAAAAATTATAGTCTATAAACATCCATGATGAGTTTAGGATATCACATAACACTGAAGAATTTAAACACTTTCATCAAGCCAATATCACTTTTTTATACAAAAAGGATTTAGAATCCATAAGTAACATAGGGAGATTTATGTTAGCATGATAGTTAGACTAAATCCCACAGTTTTTCATGGATAAACTTAAAAAAATTTGGATCATTTTTATAACATAGAGACCCCCATTACAAAAAAATATTTATTATGGGGTACACTGTAAACTCACATAAGGTAAAATTTACATAAAAATTACATAAGATGTAGTTTAAAAAATCATATAAGATGACTTTCTAGAATTCTTTTATAAATAAAGAAAAAGTATAGAGATAAAAAGGAACACATGGCCATTAGGAGGTGGCATTGTCATGCACACTCCCCCTCAATGGAAGTTTTAAGAGGCCCAACATTATTCTAAACTTGTAAAAATTTACACTACATAATAATCTTTATAATATAATACACCCATCATCATATATTTTATGTGGATTTAGTCACATAATATTTTAATTTTATCAAAGTAATTTGATTCTTTAAATGCTAAAAAAAGTTTATATTGTAAGGGGTCTTCTCTCCCCATGTAAAACCCTAAATGTCCCCATTCTATAAATGTTATTGAAACACTAGAGATATACAAACCATTGTATGTAATTTCATTATTGGACATCTTCAATATTTACAAGATGGGTATCCCCAACTATCATGTGATGTATATACAATAATTTTGTTATGAAAATCATACTAAGTTAGTCAATATTTAGATATTTAGAAAAAACAACTCTTTTTTGTCATCTTGTATAAATATCATCTATAAGGACATATTTTTTTACATCAAATATAATGTATTGTTATTCTTAACCAATCCACCATGCTTCCATGATGGTACTTTGGTTTGCAATTATTTCAACATATGGTTCAAGCATCTTTAAATTCCTTATGATCATTATCTTATCCCAATGAATTTCATGGATAAGTAACCATTTGAACCACTTAGTAAAATAAATAATGAAGTTAAATATTGAGCTCTTCCACATTATTTAAAATGGTAAAAAAAAATGCTTCTAGTGTAATCTACTAATTCCATCAAATGATCCTTTATTTTCATAACAATGGTATTTCAATCTTTTATCTTTCAAACCAAACTTAATATAAGCATATAATAAATATAATAACTAATAATTTGATAGTCCAGCTTATTTAGATAGTGAATTTTATTTGAAAGAATCTAAATAAAATAATATTATCACGTTTATCTTATAATCAATAATAAATTCTATTTAGAATGTAAGTAAAATAGTGTTATCACATTTATTTTTATATGATAATTTTCACTTAAAATAATTTACTTTAGTAAGTAGATTTATGCAAACTTTTTAATAACATTAATGTTAACATAAAGGTAATTTGAATGAGTCTCAATAAGTGTTGCAATACTATTAATTAAGAAAATTTACTTCACTTTTATACACGGAAGTTCTCATGGATCCATTGTAACTTGATGACATAAAGTTTTTCGCTAGTCATATTTTGTATACGATACTTGGTTGTATTTATAATTTATTATTCCATCATTATTGAAATAGCTTCAATTCATAATCACATTTTAAATTTCAATTATCTAAATCCATGTTTAAGAGTTCCATAATGTAAAACTGTACCTTAACTATCATTTTTATATAATTTTAATTATATCTAAATCCCTTATTTTAATGCTTATTTTAACTTTATTTAATTAATAGTATCATAATTATCTTAAAACTTAAAAAATTATACATAAGCTTTCGTAGATAATTAATTTTAACATTTCATCCTCCCTTCTGATAATGAAAACTATAAGAGTACATTTCTCTTCTAATACGCTTTCCTTCTAACTTGACGAGATATATAATAAACTTTCCTTCCTAAATTGATGAGTTTAATAAAAATATATGAAAAGACTATAATGCTATAAGAATCATTTTGTAATAATAAAAGGGAGGACTTACACCTTAATGGGATTGACAGCTACAGTGAACATCTATTACCATCATCTCTATTAACATTATCTTTTTATAAAAAATCATTCTATATCACTTTATTCTCAGTCCATTTAAATTCCAAGTGAGTTTACAAAACTCGTATTAGCTTTAACTCTCATATTAAAAATAATCAATCACTTAGCTGCTTAGTATCGATATATGGAGTTGCACCATTATTTGATTTCCATGGATTTCCTATACAAAGGGAGTTGCTTAATGCTAATTTGTATTTTTTTATTTTAATATGATCTCACTAAGAGTTAATTTAGACTTCATCTTTTCCATTTCCATTATAATAATAATTAAAAACATTGAAGGAAATAATTTTAAAATGTTTTTATTTTACCAATCTATAAATTTTGGAATTTACATTCTATGTTCATCCTTTCAATGTAAGAATTTTATTAAACTATTGTAGAGCACAAAACCCACACCTCTTGTGAAATTCTCATTTAAAATGGAATCGAAGGTTATGGACCCAAAAAAAATCTTGAAACCTAAGCATTGTCAATTTGTGACAGTTTACAACCTACCTTCTACACAATCAGAATCCCAAGCAAAATTCAATATGGCCAATTTAAAAAATGTTCCATATAATATTTTATATAGTTATACGATGAATATTGGTCACAATTTAGATGATGGTCACAATTTATCTTGAGCATGAATCAAGCTATGGATGTGTCGACTCTATATAAATTATATTGTGAGTTTGCAAGTGTTTGGAATTGAATTGCTATGAAAATTAGTTTTTGAGACATGCCAATCACTTATGTTTTACTATAAATTGATTATAGCATTTATATGTCACATGTTATATAATATCATCTCAGGCCCTTGCAATTTCCACATTGTGTAACTTATTGGTATATTATCTTTAGATATGTACCATATCTTTTAGTATAAACTATTGGTGATCCATGCCACTGTACAAGAGGAAATAAACAATGTTTTAAACATGTCAGTATATGAAAATAAGAACATACATATATAAATATATATTTAAAAAAAATATATTGAAGTATGACTTACATATGACTTATTGTTATTTCATTCATAAATTTTTGATTGAAGAGGAAACATATGCGATGACTCATTTTCCATAGCCAAACACACCAAAATATAAGGTAAAGAGTATGTGGGCCATGCCCCATTGAGGCAATTCCAAACAAAAAAGTAAGAATCTTTAATACTTTATATTTTCCTTGGATGCTTATTAAAGCTTAAATCCCAGTTTATTATGGTAATTTCAGACTCAATTATTTAAAGATAAGAATTAAATTATTGTTGGGATTTATCATTTTCTTGGAAGAAAACTATTAGATTTTAGTACTTGATGAAATTTATTTTTTGATTACCAAGTCAAAGTTTGTATGATCAATTAACGATTGTTATTTAAATAATTTATACAAAAAATTAAATGTAAAATATAACCATAAATTTAATAAAGTACACATAATTAAATGTACATAAAATTATATAAGAATCAATGAGGGAAAATCTCAATGAGGTGTAAAAACCATGGAAAAGCATTATCTATTATTGAGAAACATTTTATACCCAATTACTTCCTTCTCCAAAACACGATATAATTCACAATATCATCATATTAATATTTTTTATGTGATACACAAATGTAATATATATCTAGCAAAATATTATAACCAAGTAGTTGTACCTTTTCACTTTTACAACTAGATTAACTAGTTGTTTACATACATTTGAATATGTATAAACTTTTATTATTTACAAAATATAAGTTCTAAATAAATGATTTAATTATATAATAAATGTAACATTTATTATTTATACTATGGAATAAAGTGGGCCACTAAAGTAATCCCATAAATATTAATGTTCTAACAAAAATCAATATCATTTTTATTGAACTTGTCTAAATTTTTGAGAGGAATTAAAATGTGAAATTAGAATACACTTTTGACACTAATAATGTAATATTTTCCCTTGAATAATAGATACTATTACTTTCCCTTAAGTTTCAATAGTTTGTAACTTATCGGCTCATCAGTATGAAGATGTCTAGATCACCCTCACACTAATTTGCCAAAGTAGCATACCTAGTCTGAGAGTGTGAGAAATTTATTTAAAAAGTGTCTTAAGTACATGATTTACATATAATTGGGCATAGTGAAAACTTGGTACACATGACTAATATACTAAGATTTAAATTTTGATCAAGTAGAATCTAAATTAAGGGTAGAAATAGATTGTACTAGCCTAGCTAATACAATAGAAACATAATTGGTTAAGGAATTATATCATGTCAGGCTAGCCAATATAGCTAGACCTACTTTGGAAAAAATGAGTGTACCAAGTTTGTTGATATAGTTAAAATAGAGGGTGATAGAAAAAAAGATTTCACCAAGTTGGCTAGTACAATTATGAATTCAAGGAATTATAGCACATTAGTTGTTATAGTAGTGAATGAATAAAATTGTTTCGAGTTGGCTGATGTAGTTTAGCTATTTGAAAGTATGGAATTTATAATTTCCTCATATTCAATGTCTAAAAAATGGTGTAGAGGTTTATCCTAAATTATTCTATAAGGTAATGAATATGAGTTTGATGAGGATAATGATCAATATAAGATACTATGCATTTCATGTTATTCATGTTTACCAAGTTTTTCACATCATTAGAATAATTATGATTAACCATGGTTTTAAAAACATTGATGATTATGATTAATTTTGACTATTAGGATGTTGGTGTTGATTGTAGTTTGGAAGTGGATTTGATTAAACAGTAAGGTGCATGTCAACTTGGTGAAGTACATCATACTTGACTTTGGATTCATGATTTTTAGCTACCTTATCATAAGCTTGGTTTTATTCTTTGATCATGGATTCATGATAAAATATTAAACCAAGTAATAATTTTAAAGTGAGGTGTTTAAGTTATTTGTAAATCTCATGAGAATGTCTCTAGTTTATGTAGAATCAACAAAAAATTGAGGATCATACTAATGAGAACTAGGATAGGAAGTGTTAAACTCTCTATGTGAGGGTTTAGGAATGCATTTACTAATCTAAAATATGTAAATATGTGGGTGAAATTCAAAATTATTGAATTTTGAAGGAGTACAAGGATATAAGGTACTTTCATTGATAGGTGGGGAAAGGATCAGTTCATTAGAGCTTCTAGGTAGAATGGCATTGATGGTTCTCTTAGAATCATATGTGTCTAAGACACCATCATCTATGGCATTTATATTTTTATATTTCATAAGAATTTTTTAGTAATAAACACACCCCACCTTATATTTTTCTTCAAAAAGTGGTGACCCCCTTTGTTTTTAGAAGACTTCTATATTATTTGAGTGTATATGTGTCTTATTATCTAAAGAATCTTGATATTTTGGACATTAAGTCACATTTTGATGCACTTATTTTCTATTTGAAAGGACTTATTAAAACTAATATATTAATGGAAATTTGGGAATAATTTATATGTATGATAGGTATCCAGATTTTCATTCAAAAGTTTTTTGTTTAGAACCTTCTTCTTTGGTAGCTTCAATTTTAGGAACTTTTTCTTTGGATCATTTGTTCTAGTTGGCAACTTAGTCTTCAACAACTTTAATTTAGATTTTTTTTTAGAGCCTTTCTCTTTGGTAGCTTAGTCTTCGACAACTTTTTCTTTAGAAACTTTGGTCTTCAGAAGGTTTTGGTTCTTTAGATACTTTCTATTTGGCAACTTTCATTCAAAAGTTTTTTTTGTTAATATCCTTTTTTTGTGGTAACTTCTTCCCAAATGACAATATTTTCAAAGAGTAATTAATCTTTGAAAAATATTCCTTTGATGGCTTTCAAATATTTTTTTCTAAATTAATCTCTCTGAAGAGTATTTTGATTTTTGGGGTATTTCATGCAGAATGATAGGCTCACCATATCATATTATTAGGCCCAAAGGTAGATCTTGAATCCCCGAACTAAACCATATAGTGACAAGTTTCAAAAGTAAAAAGCAACAACATGGCACCCCAAATGAGAAAGCATCTTACATGGCATATACACTAGGACTAGGTGGTCAAGTTTGAATTGAATGAGGGTGATGAACTCATATATGTTGATGATTAATGGTACATGAACTAGAATGAATGCATAAATATATAGCATCAAGCCCTCTAACTGAGTTCACCTCATTTGATTTTCAAGAGATCAAGTGAAAATAGCCTTCTTTAATCTCCAAATCCCTAATTCTAACCAAAATGACTTGTAACTCATGTAATTAAATTTTTACACTACCATTTTTAAAAGATTAAATCACACCAAAATTCATCAACAATAATGTTATCTTAATCTAGGTCATACAAGGGACACTCAGCACCACTAGGTTTTCCATCAAAGACTCCACTAAATACTTAGACATGATTTTTGATGCAACTATGTTTGATGACCTTCATCCCAGTTACTCATATCTATGGGAGGTCATAGAGAATGTTGATTAATTCACATTAGAAGAGGACATTTTGAAGAAGGAAAAATAACTTCTAATTAACCTATTTTCATTTAAATGATAGGCATTGTACTATGTCATCACCAAATTAGAATTCATGTTGTGCATTGACTTATTATGAGACATGTTCTTCGAAGGTAAAATTCTAGATGGTGGCTATTTGTACTACATGAAAAAAACATACTAGTGGAATACATATTTGGATATTTATTCATGAGGTATTTAAGTCTCCCTATTCTAGATGTTACATTTGACTTACATACTATAACCATTTGGAAGAAAAATAACAATGTGAAGTGGGCACTAGGGAAGTGGATTCCCCCAAGCAAGACTTTCACTTTAAAAGAACATACCAATAATCCCATCCCTATAACCAATTTATGATGTGGATTCACATAGGCATGGCATTTTTTGAATCAACTCTATGGCCAATTGAGCATTCACTTCCTAAATCTATAATAAGTACTCTTATTAGACCTCTTCATTACTTCAAAGTGCACCTATGCATTGGGGGAAGTCATCAGTGCCTACCTGCATGAACAAATTCTACACAATGACAAGAGGCCTCAAGGATATTTTTTTATATGGTGTTATACCTATTAGATGCAATGATGGGAACTATGTACAAACATAATGTATTTTTATGGAGTCCTAACCCTAATTTTATCAAGAATAGAATATGTGACTTTTATTCTTTCATTCACATATATGCTTATATAGGGAATATTTCAAAAATTATAGAGGACATCTATCCATAGGTTTGGATGGCCATTCATGGCAACCCTTTGGCCAAGATTTTAAGTAGTATTTCTAAAACACTCACCAATTTGGGTGACTATTAGATCTACCCTAATTATATAGTCATCATGGTTATTGAGCATAGGGTACACCCTCTTTAGATTTCCAAGTTTATTCCTAACAAAGTGCATAAACAGTAAATTGCCTTCCAAATATGGAATGTTTAGATGAATATCTGACAAAGAATAAGAAAGGAACTTTCCACGACTCCCATATCACTATTAAGATAATGTAGTATATGTTTAAGAGACATTTCAAGGAAGTTAGGAATATAAAGAGAGCCTATGCATTGGCTACTCTACCCCATAAGGATTGGTACCCCAATGGGAGAGTACAAAAAAATATTCATAGCCTTGGCATCCCATAAAAACATCAGTTGTTTAACCATGACTTCATATTCCTTAATGCCAAGGATGATGAGGAAGTAAAAGAAAGAGTAGTGGTAGTGGGATTAAGTAAAGACTTATTGAGGTTGATACAAGTTGACCCCTCCCTTACACTCAGTCAAGCTAAATTAAAGATCTCTCTTCCATGGGGATGAATATCCTCTAACTTATGGAGTAGTAGGCCTTACCATCAGCCAATAGACCAAGGTCAAGATCCCCAACATCTATCAGCAGTTGAAGAATAATAATAAGAGAAAGAGTAGTTAGTAGGGGAAACATCAACTATAGAAGAACATGCACAATAACAAGATATAGAAGAGATACCAACTTTTACACAAGAAAAAAAAAGAATAAACTCATCGAGTTCAAGAATTTATTATTAAACTAAGGAGATTTAAATAGGAACTAGCTAAGGAGCTAACATAAGAAAAGGATAACACAAGTAGGGAAGAGATAGAGATCATTTACCTAAATTCTTACTATTAAGAAGAAATGATAGCTATTATGGTGGATTTAATAGCCCTAACATCTAGTATGAGTCTCCCCCCTCTTACCCAATAGATGACTTATCCATAAGTTGAGAAAATAACATTGTTATATCAAAGGAAACCAAGAGGGAGAGACCAAAGACCCCATCCATAGAAGTAACTAGTGGAGAGGCATAACCTTTACTTGAAGGTAAGCCAAGTCAATAGGTGGATGAGGAAAAACTACAAAAAGCCAAGTTCTTGAGATTGCAAGCACTAAAAGTAGAGGTACCCCTCAACGGTGATCAATCTGGTATAAGTTCTCTCTTCAATACCCCCTAGGCATTTATTCTCTAATGTCATTACCAGTTGATTCTACCATGCCTTTTCCAATTGTCTTCACTTTCATTCCTATGAAATCACTCTCTATTGGTCTTATTTTCATTTCCCCCACCTTTACTCTTCTAATTGTTACTTCTACTTCTTCAACCTTTGCCCTTATAGTCTCCATTCCTTTAATATTCATCTTATCGACCATTTTTATCACCATACCAACCACATTTGACCCCACTTCTACAATATACATCTATGCTACCACTCCCACCAACTGACCCATCACTCAAATAGCTACCTCTTCTAGCCATCTAGGTTTACCACTACCTTCTTCAATACTGTTGACCATTTTTCACCCAATAGGCCAAAAATCAGTCCCCTTCTTCCCTTACTATTCTAGGCCAATTCATTTTTTTTATTTTGCATGAATTTGGTGATTTCTATGGATTCTATAGGTCTATTTCTACAGACTCTATAGAGCTTGGTTTTCTACGGACTCTGTAAGTTTTCTTTCAACAGTTGAAGAACCAATCAAAAAGGGCAAGATTTTACAAAGCTTCTTCAGATTTTCATCTAAAAAAATTCACAAGGAAGGTTGGCATCTTCAAACCACTAAACCATTGATTCGTTTAAAGCCTTGGTTCAATCTTTGAGTTCTTCGGCTTTGGTTCAATCGGCTAAGTTCAACGCTTAGTTCATCAAAAAAATTCAACAAAAATTTCAAGCGGCTTTAGGTTCAGCATTTAGTTCAAGGACTTGGCTCGGTGTGCGGTGTTGAACCATTGAACCAATTCAATGATTTGGTTCAATACATAGTTCAATCAGCTTAAGTTCAACATACTAGTTTAATGGTTTAGTTCAATCTATAGTTCAACCAATCTTGGTTCAAGCCTTGGCTCATCGTTTCAAGTTCATCACTTCATTTTTAAGCCTTACTTCAATCTTTAATTTCATCACTTGGTTTAGCAAAGAGTTCAAAAATCTTCACTCAGCAGTCACTTGAATCATTCAACCATTAAACTATTAAACTGGTTCAATGAGTTGGTTTAACGTGTTGGTTCAATGCCTTGGCACTTCGGTAGATTCATCGACAGGTTCAAATGAACAGTTCATCACTTATTTTCAGTCCACAATCCTTTAGTGAGTTCATTGATGCACAGCATTGAACCTTTGAACTAGTTCAATCACTTGGTTTAATGCCTCTAGTTCAATGCATAGGTTTAACAGCTGAGCTGAGCAAGAAGAGTTCAAAGGCTTAGTTCAATGGGCTCAGTGCACAGCTTTGAACTATTGAACCAGTTCAAGTGAATGGTTCAACAAGGAGATCTAGTGAATAGTTTAGAGGGGCTCAGTACATAGCATTGAACCATTTTTGGTTCAACCAATTGGTTCAATGGCTTGGTTCAACCATTTTGGTTCAAGCGGCATTTAGTTCAAAGCAAATAGTTCAATTGGCTCGGTGTGCAATCTTGAACCATTGAACTATTAAACCAAATTTTGGTTTAATGGGTTGGTTCAATGGCTTGGTTCAAGGGTGTGCCCTACAACCAGAGGGTAGTGATGGGTTTATAAGCCCTTGTGAAGGGTAGTTCAAAGTCCAAAAGCCCTTGCGAAGGGCAGAGAGAGTTTTAAAGAGCCTAAAGAAAAGGAAAAAGAGCAACCAATTCCTATAGACTTTTGTCTGCAAGAAAAAAGCCTAAAACAAAAGCTCATGAAGCAGAAAAGCCATAGAAAAGGCCTGATGAACTGTGCCAAGGATGGTGACATCTTGAAAAATGTCAAATTTAACTACGTGAACTAACCATCAGGTCAAGAAGTGACAACAGGCCCGAGAGTGCCAAATTTTACACTAGGGAAGCCAGAGTGCAGAAAGTACCAAGTGGCAATCACGGAGGGCTTCAACATGCTTTTTAGGAGCTATGTGGAGTATGCCAAGTGTTAGCATCCATTAAGAACTAGAAAAGGGCCTAAAATTTTCTCTAAGGTAGCTAAAGGCTCTATAGAAGCAACCACGTATCAACTTCCACCTAACCCTCAAAAGGCCCTCTAATGTAAGCAGATGCTACCATGTCCCATTATCAACTCGATGGAAGCTGCCACATGTCAACATCTACATTTCAAAGTGTCTTCTAGGTGCCCAAGTAGTGGACTAAAACACATGTCAAAGGTAGATGCACTCTCAGTGAAAGGGGCAAGGTAGGAAGCCGAAGGAAAGTCCAGGGGTGATGGGCCTGAGGACGTCAGATTTAAGCTAGCAAAAAGGCCATTGGTTTTTAAATGCCCAAGTGCCAACCATAAAAAATCCCAAGGAATGTAGCGACCTACTCGGAGATAGCTTGAGGGCTGAAAGAGCCAAAAGTGCCAAGTGTAGGAGTAGGCAGATAGTCTAAGTGGCAAAGGGAGGCATCGATTCAATAAATTACTCCAATAGGTGAAATAGTGTCTGCAAATTGACCATTAGAAGGTGTAAACAGCCAACTATGCAACCCATTTTCTTCATTTCACATTTATGAGTAGACAAATTGCATAGGTTCCTTCAAGGAGCAATCTTGGTTAATGGGGAAATGGTGCAGCCTGTGTCAAAAAATGCCTAAAGCCAAAGCCAGGGCTGACACGACATTTATGTTTAAGCGGCTTGCTCTTCCCAATGCTCATAAGGCACATGGCTCACTTGTAAAAAGGGCACCAAAAGGCCTCTTTTCTTCCTCTATATATTGGAGACTTGTCATTTGAGAAAGGATCTTCCACATTTGTAAGGCGTAGCCCTACCAAATTTTCACCTGAATCAATAAATGCATTTTTTGCCTCTATCCTAGTTAGATATCTCTACGTATGTCTAAGTTTTAGTTTGTGTTTAGTCATTGCTTCTTGATGCTTCCACAGGCTCAACACCAACATACCTAGTGTCTATAAGGTGCCATTTCTACAACTGACAAGGAGAGATATATTTGGAAGTGCAAAAATAGAAGAAATTACTATACAATGTGCCTTTCACAACACCTTTGGTGAATCTCTATTTTCTTTATTTTCCATTAAAGCCTCCCTGCCAAGTTTCTTGCAGCCTAGTCCTTCTGCCAGTTTAAAGTGTATGTATGTGTTTGTCTAATTTTAAGTGTGAGTGTGAGAAGGTCAGATCATTTTGGTGCATCACCTCCTTTAGAGTAGTTTTTTTTCCTATAATCTTTCTCCCTTTTCATCCCCCCATTATATATATATATATATATATATATGTTAGCACTTATTGAAACAAATTAGATGCATCAAAGGGAACTAGCCCTTACCTAGAGACTCTCCCCTCTAGCTTTACTAGTCCCATAGGTAAGAGGGGAGTTTCCATTATTGCGTGTGGAAGGCAGGAGCTCAACCTCCTTGCCTCAGGTGCAATCCACTGCATCAATAGTTTTTAGCATGCAATCCATGGACATGGCTTTTCAAGGCCTAATTAACAACAATGTGTTGGTATACCTTGATGATGTGACAATATTCTCCAAGGAAGTGAGCCAACACATGAAACACCTTAGGAAAATCTTTGAGAGGTGTAAAGAGTTTGGCATCTCTCTCAACCTGAAGAAATGTGTGTTTTATGTTCACGAGGGGAAACTCCTTGGCCACATTATGTCTAAGGAGGGCTTATCCATTAACCTTGAGAGAGTTCATTCTATCCTAGAGATGTCCCTACCTAAACACAAGAAAGGCCTACAGAGCTTCTTTGGCAAAATAAATTTCATCTAGAGATTCATTCCAAATTTCACAGAGATAGTCAAGCCACTAACCTCTATGCTGAGGAAGGGTGAGGAGTTTAAGTGGACAACACAAAGGAAGGATGGATTTAAAGCCATCAAGTAGGTGATAACCCAAGCTCCTACTTTGATCAACCTCAACTTCAATAAAGACTTCAACCTCTACACTTTTGGCAATGAAGAGGTAATCTCTGCCACTCTTACCCAAGCAAATGGTGATGACCTTGAGTAACCACTTGCATTTTTTAGCCAGGGGTTAGAAGATTTTGAATTCAAATACACATATGTAGAGAATCAAGTCTTGGAAATAGTGTGGAACCTAAAGAAATTCAAGCATATGTTGTCCAATAGCAAGATTCACCTCATGGTTCCATACCTTAGCTTCAAGGATTTCTTGACCAAATGAAAACTAAATGAGAAAAGAGTGGGGTGGATCACCAAGGTGATGGAGTATGATGTAGACATCAAGATCACCAAGTTTATGGGGGGAAGAGGCCTATGCAAACACCTTGTTGTGTACTTCAAGCAGAAAAGGGAAGACAACTTACTGATTCATGATGCAGCTACAGTAGAAGAACTAGTTGTCATGAAGGATTAGACATCAGACTTGAGGCATTTTCTTCTCACTAGTGAGTGCTTGTAAGGTCTTGATAGGACCAAAAGGAGGTACTTCAGGCTCTAGTCTCTCCCTTATGTCCTGGTTGATGGAGTGTTGTTTAGGAAGGATCTCTTAGGGGTCCTTCTAAGATGCATAGACTCAAATCAGGCTGACAAGGTGTTGTCTGAGTTCTATGATGGGCCAATAGGTGGTCATTTTGCTCTTAGGGCTACTACAGTGAGAATAATGAGAGATGGCTATTTTTGGCCTACTCTTTTCAGGGGCACCCATGCCTGGGTACAAAAGTGCCAAAAATGTGCACTTTTTGATGGGAAGTAATGGTTGGCTACCATGCCCCTATAGCCTCTTTAAGTGGAGTAGCCATTTATGTAGTGGGGCCAAGACTTCATAGGGATGATTAATCCTCCCTCTAGTGCTAGACACAAATGGGTTCTGACCACCATGGACTATTTCACAAGGTGGGTACAGGCTGTTGCTCTGAAGGAGGCAAATGAAAGTGTGGTCCTAGAGTTTTATGAGGACTTGGTGACAAGGTTCAGGGTTCCAACAACCATAATCTCAGATAATGTGTTGGCTTTTTTGGGAACCAAAATAAGTGAATGGGTGCTAAAATATGGTATATATCTTAGCACTTCATCCAATTATTACCCATAGGGGAATGGGCTGGCTAAGTCCACCAACAAGTACTTGATCAAGATCATCAAGAGGACCATGGATTCATTTCAAGCCACTTCAAACCATCGATTCATTTCAAGCCTTGGTTCAATCTTCAAGTTCTTTAGCTTTGGTTCAATAAGCTAAGTTCAATGCTTAGTTCATTGAAAAAGTTCAATAAAAAGTTCAAGCAGCTTTAGGTTTAGTGTTTAGTTCAAGGACTTGGCTCGGTGCATGGTGTTAAACTGTTAAACTAGTTCAACGCTTCAGTTCAATGCTTTGGTTCAACACAGAGTTTAATCAACTTAAGTTCAACAGACTGGTTCAATGGTTTAGTTTAATCTACAGTTCAACCAATCTTGGTTCAAGCCTTGGCTCATCGTTTCAAGTTCATCGCTTCATTTTTAAGCCTTGGTTCAATCTTTAAGTTTAGTGCTTGTTTTAGCAAAGATTTCAATGATTTTGGCTCAGCAATCACTTGAACTGTTAAACCATTGAACTATTGAACGGGTTCAATGAGTCAATTTAATGTGTTGGTTCAATGCCTTGGCACTTTGGCTTAACACTTTGGTAGGTTCATTGGTAGGTTCAAACGAATGGTTCATCACTTTTTTTTAATCCACAATAATTTGGTGAGTTCATCGGCATGTAGCATTAAACCATTGAAATAATTAAATCACTTGGTTCAACACCTCCAGTTCAACATGCAGGTTTAATGGGTGAGGTGAGTGAGAAGAGTTCAAAGGCTTAGTTTAATGGGCTCAGTGTGTAGCTTTAAACTATTGAACTGGTTCAAGCAAATGGTTCAATGAATTGGTTCAAGTGAATGGTTCAACAAGGAGATCTAGTGAATAGTTTAGAGGGGCTTAGCACACAACATTGAACCATTTTTGGTATAACCAATTGGTTCAATGGCTTGGTTTAACCATTTTGGTTCAAGTAGCATTCAGTTTAAAGCAAATGGTTCAATCAACTCGGTGCATAGTCTTGAACCATTGGACCATTGAACCAAATTTTGGTTCAATGGCTTGGTTCAAGGGTGTGCCCTACAACTGGAGGGCAGTGATGGGTTTATAAGCCCTTGTAGAGGGTAGTTCAAAGTCCAAAAGCCCTTGTGGAGTATAGAGAGAGTTTCAAAGAGCCTGAAGAAAAGGAAAAAGAGCAGCTAATTCTTACAGACTTTTGTCTGTGGGAAAAAAGCCTGAAATAAAAGCCTATGAAGCAAAAAAGCCATGGAAAAAGGCCTGATGAACTTTACCAAGGATGGTGACATCCTAAAAAATGTCAAATTTAAGCATGCAAACTAACCATCAGGTTGAAAGTGAAAATGGGCCTGAGAGCGTCAAATTTTACACCAGGGAAGCCAGACCATGGAAAACACCAATTGGTAACCACGGAGGGCTTCAACATGCTTTTTAGGAGCTATGTGAAGTGTGCCAAGTGTCAACATCTACTAAGAACTAGAAAAGGGCATGAAAGTTTCTCTAAGGTAGCTAAAGGCTCTATGGAAGCAACCATGTGTCAACTTCCACTTAACCCTCAAAAGGCCCTCTAATGTAAGCAGACACTGCCATGTCCCATTATTAGCTCAGTGGAAGCTGCCACATGTCAACGTCTATGTTTCAAAGTGTCTTCTAAGTTCCCAAGCAATGGATTATGACATGTGTCAAAGGTAGATGCACTCTCAGTGAAATGGGAAAGGCAGGGAGCTGAAGGAAAGTCTAGGGGTGATGGGCCTGAGGACATCAAATTTAAGCTAGCAAAAAGGCTATTGGTTTTTAAATGCCCAAGCACCAACCATGAAAAAAGCCCAAGGAATGTAGTGACCTACCTAGAGATAGCTCGAGGGCTAAAAGAGCCAAAAGTGCCAAGTGTAGGAGCAAGCAGATAGTCTAAGTGGCAAAGGGAGGTGCCGATTCAAGAAATTACTCCAGCAGGTGAAATAGTGTCTACAAATTGACCATTAGAAGGCACAAATGGCCAACCGTGCGACCCATTTTCTTCATTTCACATTTATGAGTAGACAAATCACGTAGGTGCCTTCAAGGATCAATCTCAATTTATGGGGAAATGGCATGGCCCATATCAAACAATGCTTGAAGTTAGAGCCAGGGCCGACACAACATTTATGTTTAAGCAGCTTACTCTTCCCAATGCTCGTAAGGCACATGGGTCACTTGTAAAAAGGGTGCCAAAAGGCCTCTTCTCTTCCTCTATAAATTGGAGACTTGTCATTTGAGAAAGGATCTTCCACATTTGTAAGGCATAGCCCTACCAAATTTTCACCTGAATCAATAAATGCATTTTTTGCCTCTATCCTGGTTAGATATCTCTACGTATGTCTAAGTTTTAGTTTGTGTTTAGCCATTGCTTCTTGATGCTTCCACAGGTTCAACACCAACATACCTAGTGTCTATAAGGTGCCATTTCTACAGCTGACAAGGAGAGATATATTTGGAAGTGTAGAAATAGAAGAAATTACTATACAATGTGCCTTTCACAACACCTTTGGTGAATCTCTATTTTCTTTATTTTCCATTAAAGCCTCCCTGCCAAGTTTCTTGCAACCTCATCCTTTTGCCAGTTTGAAGTGTATGTATGTGTTTGTCTAATTTTAAGTGTGAGTATGAAAAGGTCAGATCATTTTGGTGCATCACCTCCTTTAGATTAGTTTTTTTCCTACAATCTTTCTCCCTTTTCATCCCCCCCATTATATATATGTATATATATATATATATATATGTATATATATATATGTATATATATATATGTATATATATATATGTATATATATATATATGTATATATATATATGTTAGCACTTACTGAAACAAATTAGATGCATCAAAGGTAGCTAGCCCTTACCTAGAGACTCTCCCCTCTAGCTTTGCTAGTCCCACAGGCGAGAGGGGAGTTTCCATTGTTGCGTGTGGAAGGCAGGAGTTCAACCTCCTTGCCCCGGGTGCAATCCACTACTTCAACTAATATTTGTTCAAAACTAAAAAATAGTAACAACTAAAAAGGACCCAAAAAATAAACATGTGTATGTTTTTCACCCCATGCCATAGTTTGATAACATAGACTGGTCCAAAATAATTTGGTACTCAATGCCCAAACCCTTCATTGATCTTGAACCTGAGCATGAAGAACATGCACAAATAAAAACCTAACCATTAGATCCATCAAAGTTCACCATCCTAGACTAGGCCAAGGAGTTAGGAGCCTCAACTTCTAAGAGTCCTAATCTAAATATTACTGAGCTTCTGACTATAACCTCACTTTTTAACATAGCCAAAGCCTCGGTGCAGAGGGTCAAGAAAAGAAATATTGAAGATATCACTTGAAGAGGGTTGATTTTTTTAGGAAAGAGAAGAAGTATATTATATTTTTAAAAATCAAGACAGGAAGAAGGGTTAGTCCCCATATATCAAGGACCTCAAGTTCTATATGGAGACCCATACCAAAAAATTATTGGCCATCCACGAAGGAATAAAGCTGGCCATAAAATAACTAGAAGAAGAGTTGGAAACTCTTTAGGAGAAATAATAGGTAATGCAAGTCCCCTCTAGTATAGAATAGGATGTAAAGAATTTATCACTAATGCTATATGAAATTTTAGATAAAATTCATTATTTGAGAGTCTAATTGGTTTTGCATGTAAATTTAATAAAAAATTGTTTAAGATTATTAGAGAACATGAAAATAAATTGAATTTATTGGTATTATACACCCCTAATAAGGCATCCAACTACTTAGATCTGATGACCCCATTAGAGGTAGATAATGCATTGAATTTATTGATCATCAAAACCTAAGATGCTTGATATTAGGTGTCTAGTTTGGAAGCTTTGGTGAATAATCTTGTAAAGCAAGAAAGTAAACACAAATTTTAGATGAACTTGAATTCATAGAAGATTAGGATAACATAGGGAAGTTTTTAGCTCAGACCCTTTTTGATCAGATGATTTAATAAGTCTTGGATGGTTTCAAACAAATTTTACAAGGACTGACCTTGGAGGACATTGAAGCAAAGTTAAGCACAACAAGGAAGAAGGCATCAAAATTAGAGGTTTTCTAAGTTGGATTCTAACCCACCAAGCCATAGCATGCAAGGTTAATGGAATGAATAGGTAGGGTAACCATACCTCTTTCCTCGATATGAACTTAATTTTTATGTATCATGCTAAATCATACAAACATTATCATGATTTGGATGCAAAAAATAAAGTGTCATCAGTGCCACCTACCAATTTTGTTCCTTAGACCCCACCTACAATGCCATTTACAACACTATCATCAACTTCAATCCCTTTTGGCTCAGCAACTATGTCAATGTCACCTCATAGTTTATATCTAGCTATAACTCTATTTCAATCAAAAAATGGGTCCCCAAGCATAGCTCTAGTCACCACATCCATAAAAATAAGCACAATTGTAGTTCTAATAATATATTTAAAAAGTGTTAAGTAGGAGTTGATTTAACCTAAGTTAAAGGCTATTTTTGTACAATTTTGTATGAAATGATTAAAAATGAATATTTAAATTTTGCTATGTCTATGTTTTAATTAAACAAATTATTTTTTGCTAGCATGCAAACATTGCATGTCTTAGGTCTATATTATTTATAACATGAAACTAAGACTTATGTTCTAGTCATTCAGGATGTAATGAACGTTTTATATACTTGAAGGATGAGCTAACCCCTTCCCTAAGTTCTTTATATAAATGTAGAACTATTTTTTCAAAGGGTCAAAGTTTTAGATCAATATACAAGAAGAGATGAAGAGACTAATTTTCATGCAACTATGTTTGTTATTTTTTCTTCCTTCTCTATGTTATTGATATTTAAATTTCTTAATTTGTATTAATTCAATAATTCTAAGGTGTGTTTATGTTATGGATGGATCTAATTGTTTTAATTAATGAATATTGATCTTAGATGTGTAATAAAATTAAGGATTGGTATATTTCATTTGTTTAAGTGGTTAGTATAGGTTTAATAAATAATTTGAGGTGTGTAGAAGTATCTATTTTGGTATACTCATTTGGGCATCAGTCATAACTACCCTAGATAAATTTTTGGTCTAAACTATAATGTCTTAGATAAGGGTGTGTTATAGAAACCCTAAGAATAAAAATTTCAGTTAAGATCATTTAGCATCCCATGTTTATTTTCCTAGACTACTAACCATGATTGTTCATAAGTGTACAATAGCTACAAATGCCAAACACTAGTCTTAGAGATACTTGTCCACCAAAGGAATAGTATTAGAAGTCACATTTCAAGAACACATAACCTTCATTTTTGCCTTACCCTTATTTCCACTTTCGAGTTTCTTTGACATCTACCCACCTTATAATAATTCTCTACCCATCCAACTCACTTAGTGATTAGTTTCTATTAGATTCCATGTATCTATCCATAAAACTTGGTTAAACAACCGACAATCTCAACCTATTATTCCATCACTTGGTTATTTTAGTTGTATACCTACAACTCATGCCCTAGAGTGTAACGTTATTCCATAAATATCCAAAAATGTTAGAGTTTACCTCATTCAAAATTTCTATAGTGTGCATAAAACCCACATCAATAGAATAAAAAAGTTGGTTCTAGAAAGAGGGCACACTTGTGTGTTTTATGAATAATAGAGGTTAGTCACTATGTAGAGTTGCATTAGAGATACCTAGGATATTAACAAGGTCTAATACCCAAGCTAGCCTTTTTGTTTCACCATTATCAAATCTTAGGAGGCCTATACCCATACCTTTCATCATTGAGATACACCGAGCCAAGACACCTTCCCTTATAAGGAACATCCCACTTATCAATCATATTATGGCTCAAACTTGGTTAGTCAGATCTATTATTTCCATTCCTAGGGACCAACATGATCTACCAAAGAATTAATAAAAGTATTTTCCTACCTTCTACTCCTCAAATGGGAAGATGGTAGAAGAAAACATCAAAATTATTCTTATGATTGGTATCTCAATTTGTAAGAAAATTCTATTGCCTCATGGAATGAGTGTCAAAATACTTTCCTTGAAAAATTTAGACAAGTGACTAATCCAAGTATGGTATATCAACATTTCACCAACACAAAGAGGGAGCCTAATGATTCAATCTAGGCCTTCAATGTAATATTAAATAACATGTACACTTGGTTGAATGTTGCATATAATCCAGACATGGATTTGATGCTCAAGATATATAAGAATGTTATAGATTCTATTATTATATTATTCTTGTGAAGAATTACCGCCACTAATACTTTAACTTTGGTATTCTAAGAAGTTATTAATATTGACAAGTAGCTCAATTGATAGCTCATTCCTCATAAATCAAGAGGCCAAACATTCAATAATTGAATCTCATATTTGAATCCACTTCTGCATGCTAATCAAAATACCCCTGCATTCAACCAAAATTAGTTGTACACTCTACCTCCTATGATACAACAAACAAAAAATCAAAATTATAGGTTCTTAAATAATCAAATACAAAGGAATGGCCATCAGTAGAACCAATAGAATCAACATAATGCTCACACCAATGTAGCAGTTTCTCAAGGTTCTGACTCTACCAAAGTTGAATTAGATTTTATACAAATAATAGTCTAGAATATTAGCAATGATTTTTTAAATATGGAAAAAAGGATGGTTAATACCACTAATCTAAATTATAATCAGAATTTTGGCTTTCTAAGATATAACAGGCTTTTCAATAGGCCCACCAATAATTCAAAACAATAATAGTCTAATAAGCTACTAGAAATCAATATCATGGAGATTGCTTTGCCTAATTGGTGTAGGGTTCACAACACATCATAGCATGGAGAATTGGAATTTATAGAGTTATGTGCAACCTCTAAAATATTTTAGAGAAAAATGATTAGATATTATCAAATGATGAATCCTCTAGATCTCCCTCATGAATCTAGCCCTTTAAGTTTAGCTATGGTCTTTAAAACCTATGAGTCTCCCTTCCCCAATGAATATGGTAATATTATATAGGTTAATTATGATGAAGTGAAAGTGTTATATTAGTTTAATAAGAATAATTATAACCTAAGGAATTGGTCAAATCTCACCACTTATACTCCTTGTGATATAATTATTCCTCCAAATCCCAAAGCTAATAATAATCTTCCTCCCCCAAAAGAGAATGATCAGCCTTAGCATAGAGAGGAATAGAATAAAGTAGAATATAATATTATTGAGGATATGAACAAAATTAAGGCCAATATAAATCTTCATGAGCTAGCATAAATCATGGATTATAAGGAGCTCTTATGGAAGTCCATCATAGGTAAGTCCATTAAAAAAAGTATAAAATAACCATCACAAATGTTATATACAAAAGCAAACCTGAGGTGCCCCATTTATTTTAACTATTTAGGTGTTTAGAAAGAATATACATAATTATCTGGTAGATTTTGGAGCTTTAGTAATAGTAATGCCAAATTCTATTTGTTAAAAGCTTGGTTTGACCCTGAATCCATCCAAGAGGACAATGTCACAACTAGATAAGATAGTGGTGCCTATTTTAGGATAACTTAATGATGTAATAATTCAAGTTAATTTAGAACCTAGAATATAGATGACTATTGAAATACTGGTAGTAGATATTCTAAAATGACATGGATTATTTTTTAGCAGAGATTGATCAAAATGTTAAATATATATCTTTCCATGGACCTTTTGCATATTTGGCTCCCTTGAAAAGGCATTGCTAACTAGATCATGATTAATTGAGAGCTAAGGAAGAATCATCCTATTATAGATTAAAACACCACCAATGAATAAGTAATTTATAAGTCCCCTAGTATTGTAATTTATACATTTAATATGAAACATGAAACATAGGGAGAAATTTTGGGCCATTCCTAATATGGACCCTCCATTTATATGGAGAAAGATCCAAACAAGGATTAGGTGTTGGTATCAAGGTAGTCAATCCATATGGAAATAAATTTTTAGAAATGTACATGCTCCAATTCCCATGCACAATAATAGAGCAGAATATGAGGCCTTGAATTTGGGATTATAGTTGGCCCTTAGGAATAATGTCAAGGAACTATTGGTATACAAAGACTTTGAACTCATCATCAACTAGGTAAAAAAAAAATCAATTAAATTTTTTTTATTTAAAGATGTAAAATCATAGAGCTTTGGATCTAATTTAATAATTTGAAGTGTTCAACATAGTGGCCATTCCAAGAGAACAAAACCAAGTTACCAATTTATTGGCCACCTTAACAAAAAAATTGGCACCCTTATAAGATTCAAAAGTCTATAATTTATCCATTTAATTGGTAACTCATCCTTCAGTACCAGATAATGTTGAAATTTTTCAAGTGTTTAATGATGACCAATAAATTGTTTAGTTTTTGACAAATTTAAGATAGTTTGAGTCTCAGATAATTGATTATGGGGAAACAAGACATAGCTACCATGAAGAATTGTATGAAGAAGATGTTATCCAGCTAAAGGAAAATTGTCTCCCATTAGGGATGGTCACCTTGGAAAGTACCTTTGGCATGGATCCTAAAGCATAATTATAGAGGTAGCTCAAGTTTAATCAATCTAATTTTAGCATGAAAAATGTAGGTGATGAGAAGAATGCACACTTTGTTAATATTGGCTTAATATTCACACTAGACAAAAGGTAGAAGGTTAAGGAACTAATTATTAGGTATAAATATGTGATTTTATGGACCTATGATAACTTAAGGATATATCACCCATATAATTCCACTCAAGATTGATCATAAACCATTTAGGCAAAGGCAAAGGCTGGTTAATCATATCTTGGAACCATTGATCTAGAAGGAAGTAGAGAAGATTCTAAGTGTTAGGATAGCTTATCTTATCAGACATTCAACTTGGGTGGCCAATCTATTTCTAGTAAAAAAAAGAGTGGTGAAACCATATTGTGTGCTGACATTAGGAATATAAATAAAGTTTTTGAGAAGGATAATTATTTTTTTCCCTCCCTAGATGAGGTAATAAAAACTCTGAGTGGGTCTAAAATATGCCTTTTTACTTGGATTTTAAGGATATAATCAAGTACTAATCAAATTAGAGGATAGAATGAAAATATTTTTTACTAAATAATGTGGAACACATGCATACAAGTAAATTCCATTTGGCTTGTTCAACATTGGACTACTTTTAAAGAGAAATGGATCATGCATTCAAGAGACTAATAGGTAAGTACATAATAATATATATGGATGATCTCACTATTTTCTCTAAAAATAGAGTTGATCATATCGACCACCTTCAGTCCATTTTTAAAAGGTGCAATAAGTTTGGTGTGTCACTAAACCCCGAGAAGATCATATTTAGCATTATCGAATGAAAACTTCTAAGCCACATTATTAATAAATATGGGGTCACCATTGGCCTAAACAAGATTCAGGGGATTTCAAAAAAAATGTTCCCAAATAGAAAAAAAGAGCTCAAATCTTTCTTTTGGAAAGTTAATTTTGTAATGAATTTTATGTTAGGATTTGTAAAGATTTCCAGACCCCTGAACATAATGCTCAAGCAAGACACCAAATTGGAATGGAAACTTGAAGCTAAGAAGTCTTTCCAAGACACAAAGAAATCTATTTTACCTCAGTGAAGGTAAGCCTAGATTTCACTAAACACTATTTCTTGTACCCATTCGCTTCAAAGCATACTATTACTATCGTACTTACATAGAAAAGGGAAGAAAGTTGTAATCATATTTCATTCATGAGCACTAACTTGAAAAATGAAGATATCAAATAATCCCTGATTGACAAAAAAATATTTGTTCTTGTCAAAGAAGTTAATAAGTTTAGGTATTATATCTTTTAGAACAAGACCATCACCATAGTACTAGATCTTACTATCAAGCTTATGCTAGGACATAATGAATTGGGAGAGCATAGAGGTAAATGGATGGAAAAGTTACAAGATTTTGATATTGAAATTAAACCTATTAATAACATTAAAGTATAAGGCATTATTTAGTTAATGATTGAACCAGACCCATGCATCACCATTGAAGAGGTATGCCAAACATAGGTTTCCCAAGAGAACTGGAATTTAGGTATTATTTAGTTATTACTCACTAGAACATGCCCCCAAGAAATCAATAGAGATAAAAAGAGATCCTTAAGACTCAAAGTTGCTCATTACATGATCAAGAAAGGAATCCTCTATAAGAAAAATTATGAAGGCATCTATTTAAATTGTGTGTCATGTGAAGAAGCTCAAGAGATCCTCAAAATTTTGAATGAAATTATTGGTAGTGTCCATCCATCTAGTAATACTATATCCCATAAAATACTTATAATGTGTTATTATTAGTTAAATATCTTTAAGGGATGTTCTCTTTCATGTGAGGACATGCCGTGGATATTAGGTCTTGAAAAAAAGAGGTACACATAACAATGCCACTACAACCTATGATTAAAGGTAGGTCATTCTCCCAATGGGGATTGGATTTTATTGGTGTTATAAACTTAAATTCCTCAAGTGGGCTCAAATTTGTGCTCACTGCTATAGATTATTTCACTAGATAGACTGAGGTAGTAACCACCAAAAACTAAGAGCCCAAGACGTGATCAGTTTTCTTGAAGAGCATATCATAACTAGGTTTGGCACACCTATTTCTTTGGTTTGTGACAATGGGCCAACATTTCAATTAGCTAAGTTCATATAATGGACCCATGATAATTAGATTAAAATTAGATCATCTTTCAATCACTATCCATAAGGGACTAGATTGGCTGAGTCAACCAACAAAGACCTCATAGATGTTAGCAATAAATCAGTTGTAGATAAGCCTAGGGAGTGGCATCTCTTATTAAAATATACACTTTGGGTAGACTAGACTCACTATAAATAGGCTCTTAAAACATTACCATATCTATTAGTTTATGCAAAATATCTAGTGTTCCTAATCATGTTGAAGCTACCAACATATTAATTTATGTAAGAATACATGGATCCCAATGATAAAACTGAGTCCAAATTATTGGATATCATAAAAATAGAATATTCTAGGAATGAATCATTATAAAAATTTAGCAAACATCATGATGTGGTCAAGAGATGGTTTGATAAGAGAGAAAAATTCAAAGCATTAAAGATCTCTAACTTGGAGCTACTATGGGACAAAGCCCATAAGAAAAAGAGGAATGCATTATAAGTTTACCCCACTATAGATAGGATCATATCAGATCTTCAATATCTTGGGTAATAATGCATTCTGTTTGAAAAATATCCAAGGTAATTGTTGTCACCAATTCTTGTACCCTAAAATAAGTTTTTCAAGCTTCTTCTAGATTTGGATAATATGGCAACATTTCCAGGTATGTGGGTGTACCTATATTGGAAATAAACCTCTAGATTTAATGGCTAACTCCTTGAATGTTTATTGAAATTCTCTTATCTATACAAACCAATTACTTATGGGGAAAAGATTTAGAGAATGCATGAATTTGACCTAATCTAAAGGAGGTGATACACTAAATATTCAAGGATCCACTCTCAAGATTGACTCGTTAGCACACTAATAAACTATGAATATAACTAATGCACTGTCTATAATGATTCCTAAGAAATAGTGTTTCACCTATAGGTCAATTTGATGAAATTAGGCTAGTGGGTGATGAGGTTAAGGCTTGATTGAAATCACTTACAGTCAACTATCCACTCTACACCTGAGACATCAACCTTAAGACACTTTAGATGACCTATAAGAAAGTTTATTAGTACTTAGGATGAACCTAAACTTGTAAAGGGAAGATGGAAACCACTTTTACATATAAAACAAATATAAACAATAATCATAGATTAGAAAAAAACTAAAAAAATACTCTATTCATCACTCCAAGAGGTGCAGAGTACAAATTCTGATAGAGTCTAGTTATACCAGCCTAAAGGATGCTTAATAATAGCTCAAAGGCTATATTTATAGAAAAGGAGAGAAAGAGAGTGATTTAAGTGATAAAAAAGGAATCAAATAAGAACAAATCCCTTTGAACCATAGTTACAACTTCCTCTATAAATTATGCTAATTTAAACCTTTTGATTGATCCCTATCACTTCAAGTAGTTGCATAGTTACATTATTCTCTCATCAATGCAATATGATGGTTGCAACAATGGGATCAAGTTATTCTAAGTTGGGTTTCAATATCAATGTAGTTACAACAATTGGATCCATCTATTATAACCTTGTATTATTTTTAATTATTCCTAATCAATTTGTCATGGCATGCAAAAGTGGAGAGAAGGGTCCCTCTCATGTAGTTGGTTTTGGAAATGAAGTTGTTGGATTCCATGTTTATGTCTTCATGGAAACCTTTGGAATGTTGATTCTTATTCAAACTAGACCATGCTTTAACTTGTTTTCATGTTCATAGGTCCACTATAGATGAAAAACCAATCTCAAAATATTGGTTTTCCTATAGTCATTATATTGATGCTCATATATAAACCACATAGTCCATTTTTTGGATTATATTAGGTGTAAAATAGACCCATTTTGTCTCTATCAAAACCAAGAATTCATATATTCATGGACCCTTCTTTAAAGAAAGAAAACATAGTCATAAAATGACACTACAACCCTAAAAGCTTTGAACCAGAGTTCCATACTAAGCTTTGATGGTGGTCCTTTATGTTCTTCATACCTAACTACATCACTATTTCCTTTTCATGGTGTTTGATCAATTTTCAATGGTATGATGACCCTATAGGACTTATTTTCTTTAGTTAAAAACTATTCCTTGGCTCAAATTTGTCTATCAAAAATCCCTTTCAAACCAATGAAATTATGCCTAGCTATATTTATTTTCATTGGTTCTATGGATACTCGCTATCAGATCTTGACCCTCTTACCCATATCACACTATTGATATACCTAATTGAAATGATTTCAATCAATATATCTTTTTCCAGTTAGAACATGCTCATGCCACTTGTCAAGAACACATTGATCTCAAGATCTTATTGCCATCCTACTACTTTATGCACTTATGCCATGTGGTGGCCTCTTGAGATCCTTCACCTTTTAACTCCTCTCACTCCATTGAATCAAGATGTATAAAGAAATAAAAGTCATAGATCTCATTGGGCCCACTCTCCTACTAGTTAATCTCATGCCATTGGATTTCTTATTGATTGATCAACACCATTCGATCTTCTCCAACTTGTAGATCTTTAAAGGACTTAAACCTAGGGACCTTTTGACTTGTCTGAATCCAACATGAATAGTTAGATCTTATGTGGAAGTATGTGAGCTCACATAAGTCATTGGATCTTGATCAACTTTAAACCTTTTAAGGACCTTGTAAACCCAAACAATTATTTTATAGAGCTCAAACTTGACATTAGCATGAACATCTTATTAACCAAATTTGAAAGCTTGGATTTGGAAGTAAAAAAGTCATGGAGGCACCAAATTTTTAGGAGATGTTCTTGATTCTAAAATTATTATTCCCACTTGATCCACTGGCTCCAAGAGATTTCTAAGTGAATTTAAAAAATGTTCAATTGAGATAACTTGTATGTTTTATATGACATATGTGTGCCTATCACTTATCATTTGAATCTAAACAGCTACTTGACAAGGCTTGAATTTGACATTTACATGAATGTCTTACTCTATAGGTCCAACTTTGAGCATTCATAACTTGAGTTAGGAAGCTCACACAAACTTGAAACTTTCAAGATATGATCTAGGAATGAAGATCTCCATGGGAATGTAATATTTTATCTCATGTGGCTTTTTGAGTGAAGATGAAAAATGCTCAAACAAGTTGGTCTACTTATTTACATGTGACATGAAGGATGGTCTGGTCCCTTAGACTCAACAAGCTAAACTTTGAAGGCTTAGGTCTCGAGATAGAAGACTCATCAAGATATGAAACTTATAGAGAATGATCTTGACACTAAATATACTAATCATGCATGGTTTGATGATCATGTGAGGCTTCTTGGTCTCATTTACAAAATGTACAAACATATTATCTAGTCTAGTTCTTCATGATGTCTTGATGGTGGTCTGGTCCTTGAACTTGCCCAAGTCATTTTGATTAAATATTTCAAGGCCTGATGAGTTTTTGAGGTTTTATCAATTTGGTCCATGTCCCTATAAGCTTATGAACATTATGAGATCCTATTTGGACCAATTTTGAAGGTATGGACAAATAATTTATTTGAAACCATTTAATTCCATTAGATCTTTGCATTTGGCATATTACAATGGATATTTTGTCTGAAACACTTCCTCCAAAATAGTTATGTATGTGAGCCTTTTGTATAAGACAAAATGTCTAAAATAAATGAGTTTGGGCTTTTGGGAAAGACATTTTGCTTTAGACATTTTCTTTGAAAGTATGTGTCTTCAGAAATAATATCTCAAACATTTTGTCTAAATGAAATGTCCTTAGCGAAATTGTCACAAATAATTTTTTAAGGATTTGTGTACTTAGTCTTTTTTGGTGGTTAAAATGTCCAAAATAATTATCTTCAAAAAATTCTCATGGAACATTTTCCTTAAAATAAATCCATTCCTTAGACAAATTTTGGAAACATTTTTCCTGAAAGAATTTGTGTACTTGACCAAATAAACTAAAATAATTTCTCTGAGAGAATTATGCCTTGTACTTATTTTAGAACTTTGTGTCAAACAATTTCTTTGTAAGAAAAATAATTCCCTCTAACACTTAGCTAAAATTTGAAATATTTCCTACGTGTGAACTTAGGCTTTTATGAACCTATTCTTACAACTACTTAGTCATCATGAAAATATGTCACTTGCATATATCAGTCTAAAATGACCCCTAAGACACCAAATGACACAAGGATAAAGCTAGACTATGACCAAAGCTAGAAGGGCATATGAAATGACATAAATGAACTGAACCATAGCTTATTACATTATAAAAATCCCCTATACAAGATTTTTACTATAGGGGGTTGACCTATTTTGGCCTGTGGGAAAAAATGGTCAACATTCTTGGTGATTTCCTAAGGGTGGTATGCTTGTTATGCCATGACCAGTTGCATAATCATGTCCATTGGTCTATGAAATCACATGTATAGTAGGTTTGACATAAAAAATGCCTCTATAATGTACCAAACAATATAAAATAATAGCAATAAGACATAAAACAAAAACACATATATGCTTCATGAACACTTATTATAACACAACATAACAAGAAAGGAAACACACACCTAATATAATATTTACAAAATTTACTTTCATCTCTTAATAGTAGGGTTTTAGATGTATCTAATTCATAGGGATAATTAGTTCTTCTCCATTCATCCTTAATAACCAAAAAGAGTTGATTTGCTTTCACTTGATGATGACATATGGTCCACTCCATAGGGTATCAAATTTGGTATGTCTCCTTGTTTTTGCCCTATCTTCATCCCATTTCAATACCATGTCACCTTCTTGAAATGATCTAGGAGTTGCCTTCTTATTAAAAGACCTCTTCATTAGTATTTGGTGATGTTCCATAACTTGATGAAATTTATCTCTAGTCTCTTACAACTCCATTAATTCTTTCAATCTCACCTCCATTGGGGTATTCTCAAGTAACTCTAGTTGATGTGCCAAATCTAAGGCAAATAACTCTTGAGAGATAAACAACCTATCTTATCTTCCATATACAAGCACAAAAGGAGAATTCCTTATTTACCTCTTGGGATTTATCCTATCAACCCATAAGGATGTCTTTAATTTGGTGTGTCAAGCCCTTTGGTTGTGATCTAAGGTTCTCTTGATGATTTTAATCAAATTATTATTAGTAAATTAAACCAACCCATTACGTTAAGGTAAATAGTTAGATGAAGTACTAAAGAATATGTTATTAATATTTTCCTAATTATCTATCTTAACACCCATAAAATCAAGAGCATCATCTAAAATAATAATACAAAGAGTGCCAAACCTTGTTATGATTCTCTCATATAACTCTAAGATAGAATTATCATTAGCTTCCTTCAATACTACCACATCTAATCATATCATAAAATATTCAATTATCATGAGCATCCATTTATGATCAACTCTTGATGGGGGATTTATCATGCCAATGAAATCAAGATCCCATTGCACAAAAGGTTGATTAACTTAGATAGGCTTCAATGGAAGAGCTATAAGCTTTTATTTTCCTATAAATAAGGCACATTATCCACACCTTCTCACCCAAGCATGTAAATCCTTGAAGAGGTGAGGCCAATAATAACCAGCCCTCATGATCTTGGCAACTATGGTTCTTGGAGAGAAATGACCTCATGTTGTCCCATCATGAAACTTCTCGAGCAACACTCCAAATTGATCATTATCAATGCATTTCAATAGCACACCGTTGATGTCCATCCTAAAAATCATTCCATCCATAAGAAAAAAGGGAATAGATTACAACCTAAAATATCTCCTTTATGATCTACTCATACCATTAGGATACTCACCATTTTAAATAAATCTGATCACATCTTATGTCTAACTTTGAGGAGGCAATAAACTAGTTGGTTGGGAACAATCATGGTTAACTAGAGTCTCTTCCTTTGACTCACAAAGATATGAAGCTAGATGTTCATAAATGCCTTCACCCCTTATAAATTTTGTCACTTTTATATCGACATAATATTCCATTACCTTAGTGATCCACCCTACCCTCTTTTCACTAAGATATTTGTTCAAAAGAAACTCTTTGGTGCTAGGATGAGAGCCCATAACATGAATATTATTATTTGAAACCATATGTCTCAACTTATTTATTCCCTTTATAATGGAAAAGACTTGTCTATCTACAAAGGTCTACTTGACTCCATAATCTTATAAACCTTGACTAGATAATGTAATTGGCTTCTCCACACCCTCGTCATTATTTTGCATCAGCATGGTTGAGATAGTATCAAGGTTATAAAATGAATACAACCTAAAGTATTTAGTAAAATCAAGATTCAAAAGAGTAGGATCTTCTACAATTTCTTTATTTATGGCTTCAAAATTTCTCTTACCCTCTTTGGTCCAAGAAAATACTTGGTTCTTCTTGAGCATATCTATGATAAGTTTCACCAAAGATGCAAAACCAAGTATGAACCTTCTTACAAAACTTATCTTGTCTAAGAAACTTTGAATAACATTATTATACAAGGGAACTGATAAGCTTATAATGGCCTCTATTAAGGATCAATATCCAAACCATCTTTGGAAATAATATGTCCTAAGAGCTTACTTTTATAGACAACAAATATGTATTTCTTTGGATTAAGAGATACTCAATATTGCCTATATATTTCAAACACTTATCTCAAGTTTTACATGTTTCCATTAGGATCTTTTAAAAAAAAAATTATATTATCTAGATAAACCAATAACATCTCATAGATCAAACCTTTGAAAGCCATGTCCATTGCTATTTGAAAAGTGGCACTGATATTGAATAGACCAAAGGGCATCTTCCTATAAGAAAAAGTTTCTCATTTAATAGTGAAGGCTATCTTAAACTGATCATCTTCATTGACTAAAATCTGATTATAGCCTAAATATCCATCTAGAAGAGAATTTTTTTGAGAACATGAAACCATTTGCAAAATCTGCTCCATTAAGGGTAGAGGATAGTGATCTTTGAGTGACACTCTATTAAGATCCCTAAAGTATACACAAAGTCTTATTTCCCCATTATTATTTCTAACATGCACAAGGTTAGCTACCCATGTTGATTTCTTGATGGTAAATATTATCTCAGATTCAAGGAGTTTGATAATCTCTAACCTCATGAGTTGCTCAACCTTGGGGTTCATAGGTATTTGCTTTGATCTTACAAGTTTAACTCTAGTTTCCAACTTAATGGTATGGTGTGCCAAGATAGGATCAAATCCTTTAAGTTAATTATATTCCCAAGAAGATATATCATGTAACTCTCTATAGAACTGAATGAATGCTTACTTCTCTAATGTATAACATACCTTACCTAGTTTGAGGAGTTTGTCTTTGAAGAACATGAATCTTTCATAATTATCCTCTTTTTTATACAAACCTACTTTATTTTTATTTTTATGATAATTCTCATTGAAGATACTTTCTAAGGTCACCAAAACCTTAGGTATTTTAATGGTTATTCGCTGCACAATTTGATCACCTAATTAGTCTTGGAGCCTCCTTTGATTCCTTGAAGAAAACTCTACCTCATTTTGAAATAAGTATGTAATGTGTTTGCCACTTTAAATAAATTGAAAAGACACTTCATTATCATGTATATAAGGCCAAAAAATGATCTTAATATGAGATTGTTTTCCCTCCTCTTTTATGGTAGTTGGAGTATCAAATTGAGCTCCTATCAGAACTAGTCTATCAGCATGATTATTCTACTCCCTTGGGACTAATTATATATTAAATGCATTGAAGTATTCAAGCAAATCCCATACCATATTCATATATGACTGAAGAAAATGGTTCTTGGTATAAACCATACTCCTCACCTGATGCACAACCAATTCACTATCTCCATACACTTGCAAGTTCTTGATTCTTTTTTTCCTTGCCCATTGATGGCCATGAATTAAACCTTCATACTCAACCACATTACAAGTAAAACTAAAATGAAACCTATATGAAGCATAATAATATTGTTTAAATGGGGAGAAAAACATAACACCAACTCCTACACCAAATTTACTTCTTGACCCATCAAAAAACATCTTCCATAGCTAATCATCTTCACCCTCTTCTTTGGCAAGTAGAGGTGTTGGTGTTACTTCATGTATACAATATAATCCTAAATCAGTTTCTTCCACCAAAGCAAAGGGATTATGATCATAATTATTATTTCCATATTCATCACAAAAAAATTAAAATACCCTTGATCTTGGAATAAGTGCCATAGTCTACAATAGAGTCCTTTCCTTCATGGGCCACACAATTTAGATTGGAACTTATCTCAATGTAATGTTCAATATTAAACCTTTCAAGGGGTTGTGTCCTAATTGTAACTTTGGCCTAATAACTTGTTTTAGAGGCCAAGAAAGACATTCAACTGAAAGGAAGCCACCTATGTTATCTGTGAAGTCCCTTGATAATTAGATTGCAAAATGGGCTGAGAGATCAACCACAACTATATCTTGTAAGATAGGAAAACTAGGACAATCATGCAAGAAAACCTTCAAGATTCTTATCAATCCTATGATCTTAGTAGGTGTACCATCTGATTTAAGGACCCCTTTGTTATGTGTCTTATATTTTAGGCCCAATTTGTTAGCTACAACATTAGGCATGACAAAAGTAGAAAATCCACTATAAACTATGCAATTGTGTACCAACTTGTCACCTATAATGGGAGTGATTTAAAATGGTGGAGGTTTCTCAGCCCTAGTAGATGGTTTGACAATGGTACTAGGATAATTTACAAGAGAAACATGGCCATAATTTTGATTTAAGGGTGAGACACTAGCAGGGATAGCAGATAACTACTTTTGTAGGAGTTCCTTTTGACCAAGCATATAAATAACATCCCAAAGAAAAATGGATGTTTTAGTGTTCTTAAAAGAATATAATATGTTTAAATAATCCATGCCTAATTTATCTTAGGCCTTTATATGTATATAATTACTTAGAACATGAGGAATAAGAGTAGACCTTACCATAATTGACTTGATAGAGATGTAGAAGTTTTTGGAGCTATCACACCTATAACTATGTCTTATTGCCTTGAAAGAGGATTGGATGAGCTTGTGGGAATGCTACCACTACTTCCTAGAGCCTTATTTTTGGCCTCTATCTTGTATAAAACAAAGGCTCATTTATTTAGCACAAAAGTGTCTTTAACTAGAAGATTAGTGACGATCTCTCCTTGAGGTTGCCAATCCTCATTAACTTGCATCATCACCTCATCCTCATTTGATAAGAGGGTAGTAACTACTCCTTGAGCCACCAAATATTTCTCTATATTCTCATTGGCATCCATGAATTGGTCTTTCTACCAATCTTCTCCCTAAACCAAATTGCTATGAACTAGTACTATCCTTCTTACATTATTAGTAGAGTTACGACTATATACATTATCAAACCTATTGGGATTAGGCTGCCATTGACCACTTCCTATTTCACATTATTGTTGATTTGGGTAAGTATTATAATAGGCACCTTATTGCATATTATCTTTCCTAGTCTGAGCCTCTAAGGCTAGGAACTTTGCTTTCTAATTAGCATCATCTTATGTCTGCCTAGGAGTAACCTTAGTTTTGGTATTGGCATTAGGAACTTGGGCTGCATCTAGAGTATTAGAAAAATTATGAGACAAAGGATGCATAGACACATTAGGAGGTAATCTTCCATCTTGGATGAGACTATTATTATCTTTGATATCAATATCATAGGCTTCAGGAAGAGTGGAATCTCCCATAGATTGAATCATGATAAAAAAATTTGTCCCAATGGATTTTAAGTAAGTAGCGAACACAAAGCTACTAGGTCATCTCATTAGAGGTGGAAATCTATGCCAAGTCATTTGAAACATTTCATTGAATTCATGTATTATTTATTTGGATCCCCTTTTTATCACATTAAGATGATGTATGAGAGAGGTGTGGTCACTTTCATTTCCAAATATGAAAGTTAAGAACACTCCAAAATCATCCCATTTTATAATGCATCCACCTTCTAGAATCTTATACCAATCAAGAGCCTTCCCTTTAAAGAACATGGCAAGGAGTCTAATTTCAATGTTATCTAAAAAATATTTTATAAACTACAAAGTTGGAAACATTTTTAATGTGCTCATTAGGTGTGACATGACTCTCACTATTAAATGTGGGCACACCTTTCATGACATTAGAAGGAATGGCATCATATATAGGAAGTTGAATTGGATTTTTAGTATTGAAGGTAGGGAAAGCATGGGGTCTAGCCATGTTTTCTTCTTAAAGATATTTAATTTCACTAACCTCTTCACTCTCTTCCTCCCTAGAAAAATCTACTCCTTCTTCAAAGGGAAGATTAGGCTATGGATACTAACCTTCAAGAGGAATTTTAGGTTGAATGGGTGAGTTAATATGATTGAATGTTATAGAAAAAGATGACCTAGTGAGAACCATGAATTATGAGGGAATGTTTATAATAGAATAATGGCCTTGAACCATATTTACCTTGAAGGAGTCACCAAATGTTGAGTAGCACATGAATTTTTAGTTGATGTTGTCAACATCAGCATTCACCTTGACAAGTTATCTTGAAGACAATGTGTCCCACTGGGTATGCTAGAACTATTGTCACAAAATATTTCACCCTATAAGAAGTTGTTTAATATTATTCTAGATTTGGGCAACAAGGGAACATTTCTAGGTATGTGGGTGTACCTATATTAGAAACGAGCATCTAAATTTAAGTTATAGCTCCATGAATGTATCTTAAAATGATCTTATCTATACTAATTGATTAATTATGGGTAAATGAGTTAGATAATGCATGAATTAGAACTAATCTAAAAGAGGTGATACACCAAATATTCAAGGATCTAGTCTCAATATCGACTCGTTAGCACACTAATAGACTATGATTAAAACTAATGCAATGTATGAAATCAATTCTAAGCAATAGTGTTTCACTACAGATCAATTTTATGGACTTATCCTAAAGGGTGATGAGGGTAAGGCTTGATTGAAAGAACTTAAATTTAACTATCCACTCTACACCTGAGACATCAACATTAAGACACTCTAGATGACCTAAAAGAAATCTTATTATCACTTAAGTTGAACCTGAACCTATAAAGGGAAGATGACAACCACTTTTACATACTAAAAAATATAAACACTAAGTAAAGATTAGCAAACAATTGAAAAAATACTCTACTCATCACTCCAAGAGGTGCATAATACAAATCCTAGTAGAGTCTAGTCTTACCAGCCTAAGGGATTCTTAACAATAGATCAAAGGCTATATTTATAGAAAAGGAGAGAAAGAGAGGGATTTTGGTGTTGAAAAGGGAATCAAAAGAGCACAACTCCCATTGAACTTTAGTTACAACTGCCTCTATAAATTATGCTCATTCAAAACTTTTGATTAATCCCTATCAATCCAAGTGGTAGAATAGTTACATTATTATCTCATCGATGCTCTCTTAAAGTTGTAATGGTAAGATCAAGTTGTTCTAAGATGGGTTCTAGAATCAATGTAGTTACAATAATCATATCCATCTATTATAAATTTATCTTATTGTTAACTACTCCCAACTAGTTTGTCATGGCATGCAAAAGTGGAGAGAAGGGTCCCTTTCATGCAGTTGGTTATGGTAATGAAGCCATTGGAGTCCATGTGTATGCCTTCATGACATCCTTTGGAATTCTAACTCTTATTCAAATTGGACCATGCTAGAACTTGTCCTCATATTCATAGGTCCACTATAGATAGAAAACCAATCTTAGACTATTGGTTTTCCTATAGTCATTATTTTTATTCTCATCTATAGACCACATAGTCCTTTTTTTGGATTATGTTAGGCCTAAAATAGACCCATTATATCTCTATGAAAACCAATAATTCATATATAAATGGAACCTTCATTAAATAAAGTAAACACAGTTATAAAATGATGTTAAAACCCTCAAATATTTGAACTAGAGGTCCATACTAAGCTTTGATGGTGGTCCTTTATGTTCTTCATACCTAATTGAATCACTATGTCTTTTTTATGGCATTCTATCAAGATTAAATGGTGAAATGATGACCCTATAGGACATATTTGCTTTAGTCAAAACCTACTCTTTGGCTCAACTTTATCTATCAAAAATCCCTCTTAGACCAATAAAATTGTGCCCAGGTATCTCTATTTTCATTGGTCCCATGGATCCTCATTGTCAGATATTAACCATATAACCCATCTTGCACCATTGATTTACCTGATCTAAATGAATGAAATCCATAGATCCTCTACCAGAAGGAACATGCTCATGCTACTTGTCAATCATGTGTTGATCTCAAGATCCTATTTTTAGCCTACTATTTTATGTACTTATGCCACATAGTGACCTCTTGAGCTCCTTGACCTTTTGACTCCTCTCACTCTATTGGATGAATATGTACGAAGCAATGCAAGACATATCTCACATTGGACCCACTTTCCTACTAGTCAAGCTCATGCTATTGGATTTCTTCTTGATTGATACACACTATCAGATCTTATCTAACTTATATCTATCTAAAGTAATCAAACCTAAATACTTTTTAACTTGTCTCACTCCATCGTAAACCATTAGATCTCATGTGTCACTATGTGATCTCAGATGAGTCATTCAATCTTTATCACCTTTAAACATTTTAAGGACATTTTGAACCCAAATAGTTACTTTACAGAGCTCAAAATTGATGTTAGAATGAATGTCTTATGTTATTTGACTAACTTTAAAATCTTATATTTGAAATTAAAAAAGTCATGGAGGACCAAATTTGTAGGAGATGTTCTTGATGATAAAAGGATGATGCCCACTTGATTTGATAGCTTAGCTCCAAGAGTTTTATAAGTGTGTTCAAAAAATGTTTAAGTGAGATGACCTATGTGTTTTGCATGATGTCTATGTACCTATCACTAATCATTTGAATCTAAAGGGCTACTTGATAAGGCTTGAATTTGAAACTTGCACAAACATCTTGCTCTGTAGGTCCAACTTTAAGTGATCATATCTTGAGCTAGGAAGCTTACACAAACTTGAAACTTTTGAGATATGATATAGGCATGAATAGATACATGATGATTTAATCCTTTGGCTCACATGAATTTTTGAGTGAAGATGAGAAATGCTCAAACATGTTGGTTTACTTATTTTCATGTGATGTGTAGGATGGCCTAGCCCCTTGGACTCAACAAGTTGAACTTTAAATGCTTAGGTCTTGAGATAGAAGACTCATCAAGAAATGAAACTTACAAAGAATGATCTTGGAATTAAGGACATTAATCATTAAAGGTCTGATGGTCATGTAAGGATTCCTAGGCTCATTTATAAAAAATATAGAAACATTATCCATTCTGGTTCTTCATGATGTCTTGATGATGATTTGGTCTTTTAACTCACCCCAAGTCATTTTAATTCAATCTTTCAAGGTCCTAATGAGTTTTTGAGGTTTTGTCAATCTGGTCTATATCCCTATGAGATTATTAACATTGTGAGATCCTAATTAGACTAATTTTGAAGGTTTGGACAAATAATTTCTCTAAAACCATTCAATTATATTAGAGCTTTGCATTTAGAATATTGTCAAGGACATTTTGTCTTAGACACTTCCTCTAAAAGAATTATGTTTGTGGGCTTTTTGTACTGGACAAAATGTTTGAAATAAATGACTTTGGACTTTTGGCAAAGACCTTTTAATTCAAGCATTTTCTCTTAAATAATGTGTCTTTGGAAATATTGTCTTGGATATTTTGTTTGAAAGAAATATGTCCTTGAGGAAATTGTCTTAAACAAATTTTTTGAAGGATTTGTGTACTTAGTCTTTTTTTAAGGATAAAATGTTTGAAAGAATTTAGTCCTCAAAAAATTGTCATAGAAAATTTTCCCCAAAATAAATCCATGCCTTAGCCAAATTTTAGAAACATTTTTGTTGAAATAATTCATGCCCTTGGCTAAATAATCTGGAATAATTTATCTCAGAGAATTATTCCTTGTACTTTTATCAAAACTTTATGTGGAACAATTTCTCCAAAAGAAAAAGAATGCCCTCTAACACTTAGATAAAAGTTAAAATATTTCATAAGTGTAAACTTAGGATTTTCTAGACTTATTTTTACAACTGCTCAGTCATCATGAAAATTTGTCACTTACATATATGATTCTAAAATGACCCCTAAGACACCAAATGACACAAGGACAAAGCTAGACTATAACCAAAGCTAGAATGGAATATTAAATGACATTAATGAGTTGTAACATACCCTATAACATTATAAAAGTCCCCTATTTAATATTCTAACTATAGAGGGTTGACTCATTTTTCCCTATGGGTAAAAATTGTCAGTATTAAAGATTTGACATTTCTAATTAATGGATAGTTTTTGAAGCATTAATTTATGGCTACTCCATCTAGAGAGGCCTCTAAGTAATAAAATATGTTCTAGTAGAGGTAAGATTAGGTTCAATTTGATTTACTATTTAGCTTCATGCTTTTAATTATTTTCTTTCATTATAATAGTTCATGTTTTCTAGATTAGCCACTTTTGATTTCACTAGTTTGTTTTGCTTAGTTGGGTGTGTTTGCTTTAGGTATTTTTATTTTGATTATATGGAAATATAAGTTTATAAATATTGATATAATCATATGATGGTTTGGGTGTTTTGAATTTAACTCAAATTAATGGATGTTGCATCTGGTAGTTCAAAATTCTGTAATGAAATTACTTCAAGAATTAAGTATAACAGTAGAATTATATCCAAATATGACTGAAATATATCCAAATATATGATAATAGATAAGCCACTTCAAGGGGGAAACAACAACAAGATTTAATAAGATCAGAATTTACAATATGATGATAAATGATTACCCACTACCTCCTATATATAGTCTAACTAGGCCATGGTTACTCCATGGGCCGACCTACTAATCTAAAGAAAGCATAGATAAATGTAATATAATGTCAAAGAGAGATAAGTAAGCCACAAGTCGGCTAATACTATCCTCATACATGTGATAGGTTAAGGGCGTAGCATGCCCTTCCCCTTCAAACCAACGTTGTCCTCAATGTTGAACAACTCTAGATGTTGTTGCAGAAATTCTTCACCTTCCCAAGTTGCATCTTCACTGCTTTGGTTTTTCCACTTGATCAAATATTCCTTAATCTCTCTAGTTCTCAACCTCTTAGTATGTGTTTGGAGGATCTTCTTTGGTTCCAAAATGACTCATCCTTCTTCATCTAGTTCTGGGAGCTCTGTCTGGGTAGAAACTTTCTGTCCAATGACCTTCTTCAAACAAGAAACATGAAATACTAGGTGTATGTGAGATGAATGAGGTAACTTGAGCTTGTAAGCCACACTTCCAATTTTTTGGAGAACCTGATAAGGGCCATAATACTTTTGATCAAGTTTTTTGTCTTTTTTCTATTGCTTCAAGGACATCTGCTTGTAAGGCTGCAAACGAACAAATACCCAATCACCCACCTCAAAATTTCACTCACTCCGGTGTTGATCTTCTTGTTGCTTCATCCTATTTTGTGCCAAGGCCAAAACCTCTTATTGATGTTGAATGTGCTCTTCCACATCTCAAACCTTGGTGTGCACCTTTAATGAATAAGTGATGGAAGGTGGATGGTAACCATATAGTGCTAGGAATGGAGACATTTTAGAAGAGGTATGGAAAGATGTGTTATACCACCATTCTACAAGTGGTAGCCATTTAACCCAATGTTCTTGTTTATCTAATACAAAACAACGAAGATACCCCTTTAAACATTTTTTAACCACTTCAGTTTGTCTATCAGATTGGGGGTGGTAAGATGAGCTATGAGCTAGCTGAGTACCCAAACAAGAAAATAGTTCAATCTAGAAATTACTAGTGAAAATAGGATCATGATCACTTACAATTATTTTTGGGGTTCCATGTAATTTGAGAACTGCTTCCATAAAAATAGCCCCAACTGTACTTGATGAAAATGGGTGTGAGAGAGCACAAAAATGGGCATATTTTGTAAGCGTATCCATAATGACCAAAATAACATTCTTACCTTTAGAACAAGGCAAACTAGTGATGAAATCCATGGAAACCTCCTCCCACCTTTGACTAGGAATTGCTAATGGTTGTAACAAACCAGGGGTCTTAACTGTTTCACCTTTATTCTATTGGCATATCAATCATTCTTCCACAAACTTTTGTACATCTCCCTTGAGTCCTTCCCAAAATAATTCTTTCTTAATTTTATGATAAGTTTTCAAGAACCCTAAGTGTCCCCCAAGTGGAGATGCATGCAACTCTGCAATAATATTATGCTTAAGCTCTAAATTTTTGCATAAGTATAACCTACCCTTATACCATAGGACATTACCTTTCCATTAAAATTTGTCAAAGGATAAATTACCTTGCTAGAGATTATAAATCAAAACCTGTGTATCCTTGTCTTGTTCCCATTCTAACTTAGCTTCATCCACCCAATCTGCTTGCAATATGGACATTGCACAAAGTAATGCTTTTATGGATGCCTCCCATCTCGATAGTGCATCTGCTACTACATTATCTTTACCCTTCTTGTAAATGATTTCAAAATCAAAACCCAACATTTTTTTTACCCATTTTTGTTGTTCCTTAGATGATAATCTTTGCTCCAAAAAGTATTTGAGACTATCATGATCCATTTTACCTTAAAGTGTCTACCCATCAGATAAGGCCTCCATTGTTTAACTGAATGAAGAATAGCCATCATTTCTTTCTCATAGATAGGTTTTTGTAGATTCTTACCTTTGAATTGATGACTTTCAAATGCAATGGGTCTTCCTTCCTGCATTAGTACTACCCCCAATCTAGACCGAAAAGCATCACATTCAACAGTGAATGTTTGTGAGAAGTCTGGAGTAGCCAAAACTGGAGTGGTGCACAGAGCTACTTTTAGTTTCTCAAATGCTTTAGTGGCATCATCATTCCAATGGAAAGCATCCTTATTTAGAAATGCAATGAGTGGAGCTGCTATGCTACCATAACCTTTCACAAATCTTCTATAGTAACATGTTAGTCCAAGAAACCCTTGAAGGTTTTTGAGAGTTTTTGGCATGGGCCATTCCATTATCACTTTTATCTTTTGGGGAGCAACTTTGACCCCTTCATGGGAAACTATGTGGCCGAGGCACTCTACCTCCTATACTCCAAAATCACATTTAGATGGCTTCACATAAAGTTGGTACTTCTTCAAAACTATCAACACCTATTTCACATGTTGCAGATGTGCTTCCCATGTCTGACTATAAATTAATATGTCATCAAAGAAAACTAGCAAAAACTTCCTTTAAAAAGGCCTAAAAATAGTGTTCATCAAGCTCTAAAAAGTAGATGGTGCATTTGTAAGACCAAAGGGCATTATGAAAAATGCATAATGGCCCTCATGTGTTCTAAAAGTAGTTTTATGAACATCTTCATCCTTGATTCTAATTTGATGGTACCCCGAGCGAAGATCTAATTTTGTGAAATATTAGCACCACGTAACTCATCAAGTAAATCATCAATTACTGGAATAGGAAACTTATCTTTGATGGTGTACTTGTTGAGTTCCCTATAATCTGGGCACATCCTCCATGTGTCATCCTTCTTCCACACCATGAACACTGGTGATGAATATGCACTTTGGCTATGCTTGATGATCCATGCCTTGAACATCTCATGGACCATCTTTTCAATTTCACTCTTTTGTGCATATGGATATCTATATGGTCTGATATTTGGTGGTTTACTACCTAGAATTAGTTGAATGGCATGATCATGTTCTCTTTTTGGTGGTAGTCCTTTTGGCATGGCCCCAAAAATAGATGAGTGGTCTTCAAAAATTATTTGTAGATCAGGATGTGTAGATACCTATGTGGGTTGAACTTCTATGGAGCATAATCATGTAATAATTCCCTCTGCCCCCTTTTTTAGCATCTTGGTCATCTGATGTGAACTAACCAATTATGGATATTTTGCATGTAATCCATGTAGTTCAATTTTCTTACCTTTAAAATGAAAGTGCATGAATAGTTCTTGGAAGTTCATCTCAATGGTACCTAAGGTTGTGAGCCATTGGACTTCCAAAACAAAGTCTATGTTACCCATGGGAATAGAAAACATAGGAGAGTCGAGATTGTACCCACCCATAGTAAGCTTAATACTATGGCATATGCTTGAATAATTAATTGTGCCACCATCTGCAATCATGACCTGAAATTTTGGTGCTAGGTAGATGAAATAGTTTAATCAAGTGGTCAGCTTATGGTTTATAAAGTTATGTGTGCTCCCTGAATCAATCAACACTATTACCTTCTATTTCTTGAGGAAACCCACCACCCTAAGAGTTTGTGGAGTGCTAATACCTGCAAGTACATGACAAGAGATTGTAGGTTGGGAATCTTCAGGTACCTCCTCTATATTTTCCTCATCATCATTGGAGGCATCATCTACTTCTTCATCTTCATTTGGTCCCTCAATGTAGAATAATTTCTTCTCAGCACATCTATGTCTTTTACTCCACATGCTATCACAACCAAAACATAATCCTTTTGCACTCTTCTCTTTAATTTGTTGAGGGGTCAATCTAGTAGGTGGAGGAAATGTTGGTGATGATATGCTACTATCTTTGAAATGAGTGAATGGATGCTTCTTGTTGGCTATGAATTTTTCCTTAGCTATATGTGCTAGGATAATAGATTCAAAAATATTAAGTGGATTAAACATGCATACCTCATGTTGAATGTGGTCCTTGAGTCCACCCAAAAGTAGGTCATTCAAGTTTGCTTCAGAAATTGTCTCCACACGTAAGGATAGGTTCTAAAAATGATGAATATAATCCTTGATAGATCTAGTTTGTCACAATTTTGTCAATTGGCTGAAGTAATTCTATGTCACACTATTGCCATAGTGTAATTGTAGCTCCTCTGTAAAAACTGACCAGGTGACATTGAGAGTCATCTTTTTTTTTTGAGCACACAACCATCGATACCAAATGAATTAATCAGGTTCAAGATACAGGGATGCCATGGTAACCTTATATCCACTTGGAATCTGATGTAGGTAAAAAAAATCTCCATTTGGTTGAGCCAATTGATTGGATCTTTTCCATCAAATTTGTGCATATCCACCTTTGGTAATAGGTTCCTCTGTGGCCATGGAGTTGGATTTGAAGTAGACTGGTTAGGAGAACCACCCTGGTGGGTTTGTGAAATAGAGTTAGCTTGATGATTGACTGATTAATATTCAAATCCATCATGATATCTCCAAAACTATCTTGTATGGATTGCATATTAGATTGTATGTCTTGCACCTCACTCTGAATGCCTTGCACACTATAGTCAAGCTGGCTCACTTTGTGATCTATGTCCAAAAACCCTAGTACAAAGGGTATATTACATCCCCCTTCTGACTCCATCTCATCCTTTTTAGGAGTTTTACTTGGAGTTTTAGCACCCTTTCCTCGGTCGCGAGTTTGTGGACCTACCATAAAAGGGTTTTACGATGTCGACCCTTATTGACACTTTTGACCCAACTTTGACCAAGCGATTTTGGAGTTATTTCAGCTTCAAATCAAAATATACAAAGAACAAACCATAGCCAAATATTTCTAATCTTTCCAAAAATGTAAACAACTCAGAAAAAATCTTTGAATTTCGCACTATAGAGCAATTTTATGAAAAACCATAAAATAGTGATAAATTTTGAAAAATAGATCCAAATGAGCTTAAATTTTAATGGAAGCTTAATTTGATTATTTCTCACCTCCAGTAAAAAAAATTAATATAAATTCGCAACCATTTTTTATATATCACAAAATTTTAAAATTTAGTGTTTCACCCACAAGATTGCCCAAATCACAGCTCTGATACCACTTGTAATGAAATTACTTCAATAATTAAGTATAACACAAGAATTATATCCAAATATGACTAAAATATATCCAAATATATGTTAATAGATAAGCCACTTTGAAGGGGCAACCTCCACAAGCTTCAATAAGAGCATAATTCACAATATGATGATAAATGATTACCCACTACATCCTATATATAGTCTAACTAGGCCATGGTTACTCCATAGGCTGACATAATAATCTAAATAAAGCATAGATAAATGTAATATAATGTCAAAATGGGATAAGTAAGCCATAATTTGGCTAATACTATCCTCATACATGTGATAGGTTAGGGGCGTAGCAAATTCTTAATCTAGGAAAGTAATGAGAGAGTTAGCCATGATTATTTCACAAATTTATGTTCACTGCTGTAGATTATTGCACTAGATGGACTGAGGTAGAAACCACCAAGAAATAAAGAGACAAAGATCTAATTAATTTTCTTGAGCAACATATCACAACTAGGTTTGGTACACCTATTTATTTTGTTTATGATAATGGGTTAGCATTTTAATCAGTTGAGTTCATTGAATGGGCCCATGATAATTAGAATACAATCAGATCATCCTCCAACCACTAACTACAAGGGAATGGATTGGGTGATTCAACTAAAAATAACCTCATAGATGCTATCAAGAAGTTAGTTGAAAATAATCCTAGGGAGTGGCATCTCTTATTGAAATATGTACTCTGGGTAGACTAAAATCACTATAAATAGGCCCTTAAAGCCTCACTATATCTACTAGTTTATGGGAAATAGCTAGTGTTCCCAATCATGTTGAAGCTACCAACATATCAATTTATGCAAGAATACATGGATCCCAATGATAAAGCCTAGTCCAAATTGTTGGATATTATTGAAATGGAAGACTCTAAGAATGAAGTATTAAAAATTTTTAGCAAATATCAGGATGTGGTCAAGAGATGGTTCGATAAGAGAACAAAATTCAAAGCATTCATGATCTCTAACTTGGTGTTGTTATGGGACAAAACCCATGAGAAAAAAATGCATGACAAGTTTACCCCATTATGGATAAGACCACATGAAATCTTCAATATCTTGGGTAATAGTACATTTCATTCAAAAGATCTCTAAGGTAATAATTTGACATATCCAGTTAATGGACAATTTTTAAAGCATTCTTTCATGGCTAATCCATCTAGAGAGGTCTTTGAGTAAAAAAAAATGTTTTGTTATATATAGGAGTAGGTTATATTTTCTTTATTAGTTAGCTTCATGCTTTCAATCATTTGCTTTCATTATAATAGTTTGTGTTTTCTAGATTAGCCACTTTTCATTTCACTATTTTTTTTTGCTTAGTCAAGTGTGTTTGTTTTAGGTAGTTTTCCTACTTTATAGGGTAGTTTTCTTTTGATTCTATAGAAATATATGTCGATCAATCTTGGTATAATCAAATGACAGTTTGGGTGTTTTGAATCCAACTTAAATTGGTAGGTGTTGCATCTAGTAGTTCAAAATTCTTAACCTAGGAAAGTAATGAGAGAGTTAGCCATGACTATGTCTCGAAACTAATGATTCCATTAGGTATGTAAAATCTTATCCCATAGTTTTGTGAAAATTTAGAAATCTCTCTTTATCTCCTTGGGATCAAATACACATTAAATGTTAATACTTGTTTAAGGTAATAACAATTGACATGGATAAAAGTTGACAAGGATATTCTAATTAACCAAAAATTTACTAAGACCATCTCATGGTGGTCACCTTCTTCCCTCTTTTGTTTAGAAAGAAAAACATAAAAATTTAAAAAATGAAAGGAATAATCCAAAAGTCCAAAATAAAATCAAAGAGGATTAGAATCATACATGATGAAATAAGGTCAATGTATCATGCATCATGGAAAATATGAAGAAAGAGAAAATATGATCAAAGGTATCTCTGTCAGGGCTATGGACACTTGGCTATAAGTAGAGCAATGCTTGAGCTTCCCAATGTATATACACCTAATGCCCAATCATAATGATACCTACATCTCACCCCATGTATTTACCTAAAACTCTTTAACAATAAATAAATAACATCACTTTCCCACACATAAGGCCAGGGTATAAGCGAAGTTAGTATGTTGCATGGAATTATTAAGATTTTCTTTTCATTTATGATTTAACCATTTATTTTAGTAAGTTTCATGGTTTATATTGGGATTTCAAAACCATGTATTTTTGTTTCTTGAAAACTTAGGAGTATTTTCCCTTATGAGTCACCATTTATTATATTCAACACACCCCACCTTGTATTTTTTCTTTGAAAAGTGGGGACCCCTTTATTTTTAGAGGAATTATATATTATTTGGGTGTGTATGTGTCTTATTATCTAAAGGATATTGATATTTTGGACATTAAGTCTCTTTTTGATGCACATGTTTCCTATTTTAAAGGACCTAATAAAACTAATCTATTAATGGAAAATTTGGAAGAATTGTTATGTATGGAAGGTATCGATATTGGATTATTTAGATGCTTTCATTTGAAATGTTTTTTATTCATAGCCTTTATATTTGGTAGTTTAGTATTTGGGAAATAATTTTTTGGGAACTTTTTCTTTAGATCATTTATTCTATTTGGAAATTTAGTCTTCGGCAACATTCTTTATGGCAAATTTCATTTGGAAAGTTTTTTACAAAGCCATTCTCTTCAGTACCTTAGTCTTTGGAAACTTTCTCTTCAAAAAATTTGGTATTTGAAAGGTTTTGGTTTTTTGGATACTTTCTCTTTGGCAAATTTCATTCAAAATGTTTTTTCTGGAGCCTTTCTCTATGATGAATTCTTCTTGAATGATAATCTTTTTGAAGAGTAATTAGTATTTGGGAACTATTCCTTTAGTCACTTTTAATGATTTTTTTGAATGAATCTCTCCAAAGATAAGTTTACTTTTTGGGGTCTTTTACATGAATTGGGATCACCATATCATACTATTAGGCTTGAAGGTAAAGATTGACCCCCTTGACTAAACCATATAGTGACAAGTGTCAAAAGTAAAAAGTAACACTATGGCACCCTAAATGACAAAGCATCCTATGTGGTATATACACTAAGACTATGTGGTCAAGTTCAAATTGAATGAGGGTGATGAGCTTGTAGACATTGGCAATTAATGGCACAATAACTAGAATGAATTCATAAATATAACATCAATCCCCCCAACTAAGTTCACCTCATTTTATTTTCAAGAGATCAATGAACACAACCTTCTACAATCTCAAAAGCCATAGATGTGACTAGAATAACTTACAACTCATATAATTTAGTTTTTTCACCACCATTTTTTAAATCTTGAATCATACTAGCATTCATCAATAACAATGGCATCTTCATTTAGGTCATTCATGGGAGTCTCAACACCATCTAGGTTTTCCATCAAGGACTTCACTAAATACTTAGAAACAATTTTTGATGCAATTGTGTTCGATGAACTCCATGATAATTAATCATCTCTATGGGAGGTCATAGAGAACATTAATTCACTCACATTGGAAGAGGACATCTCAGGTGAGGAAAAATAACTTACAACTGACTTGTCACCATTTAAATAAAAGGCACTACAATATATAGTGGCCAAATTAGAAATCATGTCATGCATCGACTTACTATGAGGCTTGTTCTTCAAAGTCAATATTATAAATGTTGGTTATCTACACTATATTGACAACAACATAATTATGTCATACATCTCTATAAATACATTCATGAGATATGTAAGTGTCCTTATTCTATATGTTTCATTCAACTTACATATTGTAGTCACTTGGAATAAAAATAAAAATGTTGAGTGAGCATTAAAGAAGTGGGTTCTCCTAGGTGAAAATTTCATTGTCAAACAATATACCAAAAATCTCATCCCTATCACCTAATTCAGGTTGAGGATTCACATAGGCATGGCTTTGTTAAACCAACTCTTCATCCACTAGAGCATTCACTTCTTACATCTAAAATGGGTACCCCTATTTTACCTACTCATTACTTTAGAGTGCACCTATGGATTGGGGGAGGTCATTAGTACCCACTTGTATGAACAAATTATGTACAAGGATAAGACACCCTAAAGGGGAAACTTTTATATGATGTCATACCTCCTAGATGTAGTTATGGGAATTGTGTATAGGCATAATCGGGTTCTATAGAGTCTCAACCCTGATTTTATCAAGAACAAAGTATGTGAATTTTATTTTTTCATTCACATATATGCCTATGTAAGGAATATTTCCAAAATTTCAAAGAACCTCTATCCTCAAGTTTGGATGACCATTCTTGGCCATGCTTTCAAAAATATTTCAAGAAGCATTACCAAAACACTCACCAATTTGGGTGACTATTAGCTCTACCATGATTATACAATCATCATGGTTTTTGGTCATATGGTAAACCCTCTTCGAATCCCCAAGTTTATCCCTAAAAAAGTAGCTAAACAAGAAATCACATTCTAATTATGGAATGGTATATATGAATATTTGAAAAAGAATAAGAAAATCACTTGCTATGGCTCTAATATCACTATTGGGAGAATGCAGTATACATTCAAGGGACATTTTAGGGAATCTAGGAATGTAAGAAAGCTTATGTATTGGAAAATTTACCCCATACAAATGGGTACCACCATGGGAGAGTAAAACAAAATATTCATATCCTTGGCATCCCATACAAACATGAGTCATTTTACCATGACTTACTATTACTTAATTCTAAGGATGATGAGGGAGTAAAATAAAAATTAGTGGCAACAGGTTTAAGTGAAGACTTATTGAAGGTGATATAATCTAACCCCTCTCTTAAACTCAGTCAAGATAAAATCAAGATACCATCACTAGGGGAGTGTATATCCTCTAAATTATAGATTATTAGACCTTACCAATAGCCAACATACCAAGGTTATGATCCCTAACATCCATCAATGGCTAAAGAACAACAACAAGAGTAAGAACAATTGATAGGAAAACATCAATTGCTAAAGAACATGAAAAATAACAACTAGAAGAGATATCAACTATTATATAGGAAGAATAAGAATAGACTCCTCTATTTTAAGAATTTTTTGTTAAACTAAAGAGAATTAAATAGGAGCTAGTAGAGGGGCTAATACAAGAAAAGGGTAACACAAGTAGGGAAGAGGTGGAGATCATTTGCATAGATTTTTATGATGAGGAATAAATGACACATATTATGGTAACTTTAACAACCCTATAATATAGTATAACTCTCTCCCCTCTTATCTAATAGGTGAGTAATCCACAAGTTGAGAAAATAATATTATGTTATCGTATGAAACCAAGGGGGGAGAGACCTCAGATCCCATCCATAGAATTAATTGGTAGATAGGCACAACCTTTAGTTGAATGTAAACCAATTCAAGAGGTGGATGAAGAAGAGATACAACATTCCAAGGTCTCGAGCTTGTAAGCACTAAAAACAAAGGCACCCCTCAGTGATGATCAATCTAGTAAGGGTGACCTCTTCACTAATCCCTAAGAATTTCTTCTCTAATGTCATTACTGATTGATTCTATCATGCCTTTTTTAGTTATCTCCACTTTTAATTCTATGCAATTAATCTTTATTGGTATTATTTTCATTTCCCCACCTGTACTCTTATGATTTCCACTTCTTTTTCTTCAACCATTATCCCTGTAGTCTCCACTCCTTTAATATCCATCCCTTCAACCATTATTATCACCATCCCAACCATCATTTCCCTAACTCTTATAGTCTCCATCTTTGTTGCCACTCCCAATAACCAACCCATCACTTAAATAAATGTCTCCTTTACCTAACTAGGTTCACCACTACCTTCTTCAAGACCAGTTTAGACCACAACAGTAGCAATAACTAAAAGGGCCTCAAAAAGGAAACTTTTCAATGTTGTACACCCCATTCCATAATTTTGGAACATATATTGGTCCAAAATAATTTAGACCTCAATGCCCAAAACCTCCACTAAGCTTGAACCTAAACCTGAGGAGCATGTGCAAATATAAACCCAACCATTAGATCCATCAAAGCTCACATTTGTAGATTAGGCCAAGGTGTTAGGAGCCTTAGCTTATAATAGGTCCAATCTAAATATTACCATACTTCCCACTATAAGCTCACTTCTTGACAAACCCATAGCCTTGGTACGGAGGGTCAACAAAAGAAATATTGAAGATAACACTGGAAGGGGCTTTATTTTAGAGGAAAAGGAAGAAATTTATTCTCTTTCAAAAAGGTAGGATAAGAAGAAGAGTCAGTCCTCATATATTGAGGACCTCAAGTCCTATATAGATACCCATACCAAAGCAGTATTGGCCATCCATGAAGGAATAAAGCTAGCAATAAAAGAACTAAAATAAGAATTGAAAAATCTTAGGGAGTAGTAGTAGGTAATACAAGTTCTTATAGTATAGAATAAGATGTACATAATGTAGTACTAAGGTTGTATGAAATTATGGATACAATTCATTCTTTGAGAGTCCAATTGACTCTATATGTAAATTCAATAACAAAATTATTTAATATTCTTAAAGAATATGAAAATAAATTTAATTTATTTGTATTATAAACCCCTAATAAAGCATTCAACCACTTAGATATAATTACCCCACTAGAGGTAGCTAATGCATTAACCTTAGCATTCGTCATAACCCAAGATGTGTAAGATTAGGTGTCTGCTTCAAAGGCTTTGGTGAATAAGCTTGTAGAATAGGAAAAGCAAGGAGCTCAAATTTTGGATGAACTTAAATTAATATTAGCTCAAGATAACATGGGAAAATTGGTATCTCAAACCCTTTCTATTTAGATGATTTAATAAGTCTCATATGGTTTGAAATAGATTTTACAAGGACTGAGCTTGGAGGACATTGAATCAAAGCTGAGCACATCAAAGAAGAAGGTAATAAAAGAAGGCAAAAAAAGTAAATATCATCGAGATATTTAGATGATGAGGTGACCCCTTCCTCAAGTTCTTTATGTATAGGTAGAACCATCTTTTCAAAGGGTCAATGTTTTGGATCAATATACAAGAAGAGATTAATATATTGATTATCATGCAGCTATGTTTGTTCTTTCTTTTTCCTTCTCTATGTTAATGAAGTTTAGTTTTCTTTATTTTTATTAATTCAGTAATTATGAAGTGTGTTAATGCTATGGATGAATTAAATTATTCTAATTAATGAATATTTATATTAGATGTGTAATAGCAATTTAGGATTGGTATATTTCATTGGTTTAAGTGGTTAGTATATATTTAATTTATAATTTGAGGTGTGCAGAGGTATCTCTTTTAGTTTAGTCATCTAGGCATGAATAATAACTACCCTAGACAAATTTCTACTCTAAATTGTAATCTCTTAGATAAGGGTATACAACAACCCTAAAGAGATCAATATTTAGTTTAGATCATTGATAATCCTATATTTTTAATCCTAGACTACTAACCATGCTTGTTTTTGAGTGTACAATAGATGAAAATGGTAAACACTAGTCTTGGATATACTTTTCCACTAAAGGAACAGTCTTAAAAGTTATTTTTAAATAACATAGAACCTTATTTTTTGCTTTACCCTTCTTTCCCCTTTTGATTTTAATGGAGATAGACCCACCTTAGAATAAATCTCCACCCATCCAACTCACATAACTATTACTTTCTATTATGTTCCATGCATCCATCCACAAAACCTAGTTAAACAACCCACAAGCTCAACTTATTATTTCATCACCTGATTATTTTAACTACATACAACTTGTGCCCCAAAGTGGAACCTTGTTCTATAGATATCCCAAAATTTTAGAATTTACCTCATTCAAACTTTTTATGGTGTGTATAAAACCCACATCAACAAATTTATGTCCCAAGCTTGGGTTGGGAAGGTTTGAATTGTATTATGAGGAAATATTAGTATTTAATTTAGTTGAGGGCACCTTATAATGATTTTGGAGAGATTCCTAACTATGTATTATAGTTTTGGATTAATGACATTGGTAAATAGGTGGAAGAGGTTATCATCTAACATGTTATTCTAATTTATTTTGGATAAGGCTTCCCAACACTTGATGAAGGCTTGGGTAATCTCATTATCTAGTTACTTATAATTGATGAAGTGAGCTAAATTATTTTAAAGTACATCATTGGATTGAAACTCCTCAATCAATTTTTCAACTAAGTCCTCCAAATTATATATGGATTTGGACTTGAGTTGGTTTTACCAATCTAAGGCATTATCAAAGATTTTTTTGATTAGTAGCTTAGCATAAATAAAGGTATTAAGCTTAATTCAATATTTGTAGAGGTTTCCAAAGTATTTCAAGTGCAAATCATGATCAATGTATCCATTATAGGTGATTTAAGGAGTGATGCTAACTATATTTATGTTTGTAATTTGAGTAGTCAATGGTTCATTCTAGAGATGTTTGATGTATTTATTATGAATTGGTGGCTTACAAAATGAGATTACCATTAGCATATCTAAGATGTGGTATGGGGGCTTTTAGATTTGGCACTTCCCACTAAAGTTGTTGAGGATGATTTTCATTTGAAAGAGTTGGTTTTGTATTTACATCATCTTTGCATTATTTTTTCCTTGAAAGTAATTTATTTGGATCATTATTTGTAACAATATTTGATGAGGATTATGAGAAATCTGATTAGGGGTGAAATATTAGGTATCTTGTTATGATGCTTTAAAGGTGATAATGATATTTATGTTAACATGATAAAGTTGAGTAGAACCATAATGCTAGTAGTAATATTAGTCAAGGTGGAAAAGGAGGGGAATGAGTAAGTCACATAATGTCTAATAGAAAAATTAGGAGTAGGGGAAGAATGAATTTCTATATGGGGTGTTGTCATGAGGTGATAGACAACTTCATGGTCCTTGACCTTGCATTCAGGATTCTCATGTAGATATATGATGATTTTGTCAATATAATTAAGATCACATTCCCCCTCCAACTCATAGTATCAAGGTGGGTAATATCATCTAACAGTCTTGGGGTTATTATGCGGTTCATAGTTTTTAGATCTAGTTAAAGTCACATGATAATTTATGTGATTTTGGTCTTGAGTCACAGTAAAATTATAAGTCATGCAAGTATTTGAAAAGATATATGGGGATTAGATAGTTCCATAATTTTATATTATAACTAAATAATTTAAATATCTATTAGTTTTTCTCTTTAGATTGGTCAAAAATGTATTACATAGTGGAAGAGAAAAGTTTTAATTTACTAAATTAGATCGTGCCATAAATTACACAAGAATATTAAAATAGATTGTATCAGTTGGGCTAGTATAGTTGGGAACTAAAAATAAGAATAATAAAATTATATTAGGTTTTTTGTTATAGTTATAAGTGAGGTGGTAAAACTAGACTATATTGGTCTAGCTGGTACAATTATGAAATAAATTTGGGTATATCAAATTGTATCATATTGTTCAATGTAGTTTAGTCACATAAAATAATTATATCAAGTTAGTTGATATAGTTAATAAGAAGATCATAAAAAAATTATATTTTATTGGTATGGTTGATATAGTAAGGGGACACATAAAACTATATCAGGTTATTTGATGTAGTTAACACATAACATAGAATAGTGTTGGGCTAGCTCATACAATCTACAAGATAAGTAAGCTAAAATTTAACTAACTATGAACAAAAATTAAAATAGGAAGTAAAATAAGAAAGGGTGTTTCTGACTTGTATTCTATCAAATAGATTGATCTCAATTTTAAATAGTGAGTATGGTCATGAAGGCACTAGCCATGAAAGATTTCACCATTCTTATAGCCACACTAACCCATCTTTGAGGTATGTTAAGAGTAACTTCTTGGGGCTAACCACTCACTGGTGCACTAGAAAATCAAACAGTTGGAAGGTTCCCAAAATTCTAAAAACAAAAACCCTATGTGTTTTTAATATACTATGAGGTTCATAGAAACTAAATTCCATGAATAGTATTGTATAATGGTTTGAGTATTAAAGCAGTACCCCTCACATAATGACATAGATAAAATTCATAATCAGTTGGCCTAGAATGACAAATCCTATGAGTTTTAAAACATATTAAAATAAATTTATAGGAATAAAAATAAAGATTAAAAGTGATATATGTGAAAAACTAATTTTGCAACATATAATCAATTTAAATAGGCAAACTAAATGCTATTAGGTTGGTTGAGATAATCAAAAATTGAAATTGATCAAAAGAAACTATATTAGTTTGGTTGATATAATTATAAACACACACACACACACACACACACACACACACACACACACACACACACACACACACACACACACACACACACACACACACACACATATATAATTTTGGATTATATAATTTAAAAACATGAGAAATAATATTGTTTTGGTTGATACCATTCATAGATAGATAGCTAAAGGTATCAAGTTAGTTGATACAGTTAGATTAAAGGATGTGTGATGGTTTGGAATATTTTTCTAAAAATATGATCCAACCAAAGTAGGGATAAGACTCAAATTATCTTCACTAGAATCTATGCATGGGCTAGGATGACCTATAACTATCCTCTTTCTCTCAAAAGACTAGAACTCAAATAAGGTCAATTGAATAAATATTGTGTATAATTGAACAATCGATAAGGACTTATGATATTTTTATATCTAGTAGATTGTAACCTACAACTCAAATGTCAATAGGAAAGGGTTATAAAACCTAAGCTTATGACATAAGGATATATCTCTCACTAGACCCCAATAAAGTTAAATGATTAATTATGATTGTAAATATGAAAGTAAAGTAAATGGTTATAAAAGGGAACAAAATAAAGTAAAATATGGGTTAGATAATTATAAATGGGTAAAGTGAAATGTTTTTACCAAATGGGGGTCTATATAACCTAAAGAGATTAATGGATATTCTAATCAATCTTAGTTCTACATCAACTTATTCAGTATATGTAAGTTTGTTATTAGAATGCAAAATTCTCAATATTTTATGAATTGTAAATACAATCCAAGCAATAAAAAATATGAAAATCTACACCTAATACCTCATAAGTAAAACAAATAATGAGACAACAGTGCTAAAGATTCAAACAAACATGATGAAAACCTTCATTGAAACTCATATTTATTAGGATTTGGCTCAGATGTAGATTTAAATGGTCTTTATCAATGTCAATTACATGAGGACATCTCCATAAAATATATGGATATTATTGAATTGATCATAAGAAGAAGATTAATGAACAAATTAGCTTGATAAAATGTTAGGGCTTCATTATAACTCTTGAACATGTTGAATTACATTGTAAATAGATGTATTTGTAATAAATTTGGATCAAGGAGGATTTTTCATCTTGAAACAATATGAATGGTCAAAAAAGAGTCCATAAGAGTGCACATAGATCAACACATAAATCAATGATGTGATCCGTTCATATCAATCAAGATTAAGGGTGGAGGATGATCATTGAAAATATCAAATGAGAATTAATATAATCCCTTCATCTTGTTTCCAAGATGAAGGATGGAGGATTATCCTTAAAATATATTTTTAAGAGTGCATTTAAACCCTTCATCTTGATTCCAAGATGAAGGGATGAGAATCATTCTCAATAAAACACATGGAACAATCATGTGTGACCTTCATCTTGTTTTCAAGATGAAGGGTTGAGAATGCTCCTAAAATATCTCACAAGATGCATTATGGGCCCTTCATCTTGTCTCCAAGATGAAGGGTGGATAATAATATTGTACATTAATTTACTTGTCAATTTAATTATCTCACAAATGAATATTCTATAGGATCTCTAGATCATTTCTTTGCATGAAACTTTGAGGGAAAAGAAAAAGTTATTAATTACAAGATAATTATAATTCTATTTGAAATATAACTATAATTAGAAGAATGATTTAGAGAGGGGGAATTAATGGATCAAATAAGGAATAATTATTGAATTAATTATAATAGATAATTGGATTATGGAATGATAATTAAATAGAGAATTTAACTAGAGAATGATAATTGAATAGACTAATACGATGAATTGGCTCACCTAGACATGCCTCGAGGTGAATTCTAACATGTTTTTTAGATGAATAGATGATTTCAGACCAGATTATGTGAAATTATAGAAAGTCATTCCATTTTTTAATTTGACATGGAAATGATAAAATTGGAGTGTCTACATTTTACCCTATTTGAGGAGTTGTAAGATGTAGATGAATAAATTAATTTTTAAATAATAAAAAGTCAAAATGATCATAGAAGAAAATTTGATGGATGTTAGTTTTGACAAAATTTGCTAAAAATACTAGAGAATGGGTTTAAATATGCCCCAAAATGACACTTGGTAAGCCCTAGATTGCCCCTCAAGGGGAGAGTTGTAAAAATATTGGCTGAGTGAACCCTTAAAATGATGGAAGAATAGTGGGTTGCATCTAAGATTGAGAATAGGTATGAAAATTTATCTAAGAATAGGAACATGTATGAAAATGCATCTAATATTAGGAACATGTATGAAAATGCATCTAATATTAGAAACATGTATTAAAATACATATAGGATTAGGAATAGGTATGAAAATGTGTCTAAGATTAAGAACAGGTATGAAAATGTATCTAAAAATAGGAACAGATTAATGAGGGTGACTAAGAACAAATTGAACATAATGAATAGATCATTAGGAAAAGATTGAACATATAGATAAAGATGTATGTGATTAATGTCATTTACATGGTGACTATTTTAAAACTTGATTTTTTATATTGCACATGATAGTATGCATCATAATCTAGGAAGGATCATGATAACATTTGTTAGTCAAAATGTAAAAATTTTAATTCAAAATACAAATATATACAACTTAAAATAAGATATGTAAAATCAATATTTAAATTTAAAACATAATGCACTTAAATCAATTATAATTTAGATACAATTATTTATAACTCAAAATCATGATATGAATAATCAAGACTTAAGTGGAAAACATAATGTACTAAATTAAGGCCCCTAAATAACAAAAAAACACACTAATAAGTAATTAAATAATCAACACACAAACACACAAGTGAAAGCAAGTAAATATTCAATTTAGAAATAAATGTGTGTGACAATAGGGCATTATTATTTGATACCAAGGGTATGACTAAATAATCATGACCAAGGGAAAGGGGAATGGAAGAATAAGTAAGGGGTTGCCAAGCTAACTCCAAATGAACCAAACAAGTAGGCATTGCCTACATAGTCCCATGGACACCAGATCCAACATGGACTTCAATATAAATGTATTTATCTCAAGGATTTTGGATTGAATAAAATTGATGACAAGTGAATAAGATCAATTATATAGTAAAAATAGGAACACAGACTCACAAAATGGAAAGAGTGTACAAGGAACAGGCTTACCAAAATGATAAGAGATATTCACAAAAAATGTTTAGAGCATGGGAAAAGGGATGTTTAAGTTGACCTTATAAAAATGAGCATTACCTATATAGTCCAATATGACCTCAAGCCATTCTAGTTTGACTAAAAATCGAGCATGAAAAATGAAAGGTATGATCAAGGACAAGAACGTGAACAATTTGAGATAGAATGATTAAGCTCATAAAATGATGAGAGTATGAAATTCAATTTGCAAAATGGAAAGAGTGTGGAATTAAAAAATGAGACACTAAAGTATGTGCCATTAAAATACAATAAACCAGAACTCAAAATGATCAACTGATCTGTGAAATATACACTGATTTTGTGTGCAAAATTTTTACTTTGAATATTTTTATTAAATCACATAATTTCTCAAAAACACTCAAGGAAATGAAACTAAATTTAACCTTTTAATAGATATTTGTCTCAAACCCCAAAGTTCTCAATTTTTCATTAATATGTCATATTTGACTAATTATGTATTCAATAATGATTAATAAACAAAATTAATCAATATGTAAAAAAGGAATGCAAAAATAAAATCAACTCATGACAAGCACTTTATAATGTATTTTGACAATGCCTACATCTATAGGTTCCCTTATAGTAAAAATCAATCCATTTCCTTGAAAAGTGAGTACATGTCCAACCCTCACAACTGTCAAATGTATACTCTAAGACTATATACAAATTAGTAACAGATGTTCAAAAAGTCCTGAAACCCATGAATAGACCTTTGAAATTACTATCATCAATGCAATCTCACAATCTTATGGATTTTTTGTCAAAAGTCTCAAAAACAGACTTAAATTTTAGATTTAACAAAATCATCATAGGTATTTCAACATACCATTAAAATTGTCTTAGAGTCTAGGAAAATTACCTAGTTTACACTAAGAAGTGGAAACCTCTCCAAGTCCCTCAAAAATTGAGATCTTGCAAATTGGTCTATTATGGCCTATACATAGTTTTTCAAGGCCTTACCTTTAGGAATTAAATATTACATCAAATTACCTCAAATATAGACACTTAGCATGTAGCTGGAACTATCTTGGAGTTTAGAATAAATCTCTAGTTTACTCCAAAGTCTAGAAATGCCTCCAAGTACTTTGAAAATGAGGATAAGTGAAAATAGGTCCTTATTTCTACCTTGTATCCATGGAAATACATGTCTTTAAATACAATTTCATGCACCTTATATAGTGTTTGGACTCTATGAGTGTAGTGGTGGAAACCTTATCATTTTACCTAACATGGCATGGTTTGAGTCCCACAACATTGCATTAGTGCTTATCAAAACTAATATCCCATATTTGGGAGGTGATAATGTGAAAAAGGATTTAAATAGGATCATCTCCATGATATAACTTGTTGCTTAGGAAATGTATCACCTCTCACTTTTCTCAATCGAGCCATTGATAGCATTGCTATGATAGGCATTTAGTGGCTGTGTCATGACTCATGCTTGGTATGGTGACTTGGTAGTAATGTGTGGTTGTTCATATGCTTGAAACATGGAAAAATTAGAAGGTATGTTAGATGTCGTAGACATGGCATAGAACCTTCTTAGTGTCATGGCATGGTAATTAATTAATTACATAAAACTATAGTAAATAAGTGACTATAAAATTTGAGCATGGAATAATAAATGGTGGCAATCCACAAGGTGGCTTGAGGACGTACCATGTGGACCACTCTCCATCACCACTTGTTGACATCCAACTAGATGCTCTAAATTTCTATCAGTGACAAGTTCCCCCTCTGAGATAAAAGTGGACTCCACTAGCTACAATCCCTATAGCTAATCTTTTACACCATCTGCATATGCCTATCAAAGATGAAGTTGAATAAACCTAAAATTTTGCTCAAATTCACAGTCACATTTCACCTTGAAATTCATCCACTTGACATGCTCAAATTATTCCACTTGTTTCCCTATGACACTTATTTTTGCCTATTGACTTGGAATTTTAGTGTGCAATATCTTGTGCATACAATCAAAATCGACCCATTCAAAATATGTCAAAAATCTTAGGGTGACCTCTACATTGTGAAACTAATTTAGATACATCATATGTCATCAAATTTTTAGTTGACCAACTTTGACCACCTTTGACCTATTTTGATTGAAACTTGAATTGGATAGATAATGAGCATACAAGCTTCATTTTCTATGTTTCACATACCATTGAAAAGGTCTCAATGGGACCTAGACAATGGTGTAGGTTTTGGTCTACTTTAGGAACTTTTATAAATTATCTCTAAATCAATCCTCCCTATTAAAAAGGTTTTTTATCCTTAAAAAATTCATACTAGACCTAGTACTTTAGGTGAAGATATTTACATGGCTCTAGATCTTGGGTCTTTAGCTCTCAGCTCTAATGATCCCCTAGATGTTAGTCAGTTCTAAAGATACTATGATGGGTCTTATCAGTTTATTTAGGCTGTATAATTATGCCTAGAATTCTTGGAATAACTGATTGATCACATCTTCTGTAAACCCTCTAATACTAAATGACCATCAATAGCCTCTACACAAAACTAGGATTTACAATACAATGACTTCCTCTACTACATGGATTCACAAAAACTTCTACATAGATAAGCCTAGTGATCTCCTTTGCTACTGCTAAATGGTCCTTTGTAATATATCAAGTATATAACCCAAATCATACCATAAAGATAATATTGGAAAAATATGATTCATAACTCAATGATGTAAAAGGCCCTAAAACAAGGCATGCGTTATACTAAATCCTACAACTACTAATAAGGTCACAATATATCAAATTATCTACCCACTATCACATATTGTAAGTGATGAACTACTAAATACTAAAATAATCACCAATGCAATTGAAAAATAAGTTTGTCAATGTAAACAAAATACAATATTGGTTGTGACCATGTTTTAGTATATTTCCCCAATGGGTCTTATCATGCATCCAATCAAAAATATGTCATAAATAGAGGCATTCCAAAATAGTAGTTATTCTGATACAAGTACTATAGGAAACTAAGTCCTACTCAATAACCTATGTAACTACTATCAAATCTTTCAAGTTGATCAATGAGTTAAATTCCTAATTCAATAGGAAACTTATAAAGTTAACACTATAGGTTCCAAAAATAGAGCTTTCAAAACATAAGTGTGATAATTAAAAACTTTAGATGATGAACCTATCTTGAACTGTTCCCATTATAGTAGTTTCAAAATGCATATATTAAGCCACTAATCATGATAACATGAAATTAAGAAACTATTTACTAACCCTTTTTATTAGATTTTCCTATTTAGGGTGTTTAATTTCCTTAGTAGATTTATTGACATCTGCATGGGTTGATTGAACAAAAACTTCATTAATTACCTTATCAACAAGTTTATAAACCATCTTCTTCTTACCATTACCAAGATGGTGGGATGATTGAAGTTTATAACACTTCTCAACTTGATATCCACTTACACAACAATGAGTGAAAACATCCCTCTTCTTAGGTGAGGTCATCCATTTGCCATTTCTTGCTTTGCCACTATGAGAATGGTCTTTAGCACCTACAAGTTGCTTCAGTAAAGATTGTATTTTCCAATAATATGTGGCATAATGGTTAATTAATTTAAAAAATGTACAAGGAAAATAATGCAACATCTTATGAATATCAAAACCAAATTTATTAAATGGCAATAGTGATTCAAAAGTCTTAAAATTCGTATTCCTATTGGTGATTTTTCTAGTGTAAGAATAAGGAGGTAGAATCTCAATACCCTTTTTACCTAATTTCTTACACCACTCATCATTCCTTTATATGGAGGAATTATGTTCTACTAGTGGCCTCAAACCTTGGTTGTTAGAAGATTGTCCTCTTTTAGCAATGGAAGAACTCTCTCCAACATCCACTTTCTCACTAGCATAACCCAATCCTACATGGTGATATCTATGCTCTACTTGTATTGGGTTAGAAAAATAATAAGGTGGAAGGCAATTGATGAAGACAATGTTTCTCTTCATCTTGCATTTGTATCAAGAGCTCATTTTTGGCTTGCAACTCTAATTTTAAGTGGGCAATCTCCTCTTCTAAGGAGTAAAAATGAGCTCCAAGGAAAACATTTTATTCTTAGATCTACTGATTAATTACTTCAAGCTCATTAAGCCTATCTTTTTTCAAGGATTTTCCCATGGCTTCTTGTTCCCTAAAAATAAAGCAATTCCACAAATTTCACACTATAAATAGAATATTAACATGCCTAAAAAGTCTATAATAATATTGGAAACCAAACTGATATCAAATCCACACAATCAAAAGCTAACCCAGCACACTAACTACTCTGATACCAAACCTGATCTGTAAAGTCTACACTGATTTAGTGTGCAAAAAGTTTACCTTGGATATTTTTATCAAATGACATAATTTCTCAAAAACACTCAAGGAAAAAAAATTGAATTTGAACTTGTAATACATATTTGTCTCAACCCCAAAGTGCTTAATTTTTCATTAATATGTCATATTTGAATAATTATACATTTAATAATGATTAATAAAAAAATTAATCAAAATGTAGAAAAAAATGCACAAATAAAATCAACTCATGACAAGCACTTGATAATAGAGTTTATTAATGCCTACATCTCTAGGTTCACTTATAGTAAGAATTGATCAATTTTCCAAAAAAATGAGTACATGGCCAACCTTCAAAATTGTCAAATGGATACCCTAGACTACATACAAATCAGCAATAGATATTTAGAAAGTCCTGGAACCCATAGATAGATCTTCCACCTTACTGTCATCAATGCAATCTTATAATCCTATGGATTTTCTACCAAAATTCTCAAATACAGACTTAAAAATTATCTTTAACAAAATTTTCATAGGTCTTTCAACATATTTTTGAAATCATCTCAGAGTCTAGGACAATTCTCTAGTTTACTTTAAAGTCTATAAATGTCTCCAAGTACCTCAAAACTAAGGATGAGTGAAAATAGGTACTTATGTCTGACTTGTCTCCATAGAAATGCATGTCTTCAAATACAATTTTGTGCACCTTATATAATTCTTGGAATCCATGGTTGTAATGATGGAAACCTTATCATTTTACCCAACATGGCATGGTTTGAGTCCCATGGCATTGCATTAGTTATTATCACAACTAATATCCCACATTTGGGAGGTGATAATGTGAACAAGGCTTTAAATAGCCTTATCTCCATGATATAACTTATGGCTTAAGCCACATATCACCTCTCGCTTTGCCCACTTGAGACATTGATGGCATTTCTATGTTAGGAATTTGGTGGTTGTGTCATGATGTCATGACCCATGCTTAGTATGGTGTCTTGGTAGTAACATGGGGTTGTTCAGATTCTTGAAATGTCGCAAAATTGGAAGGTATGTTGGATGTCTTGGATTTGGCATAGAACCTTCTTGGTGTCATGCCATGGTAGTTAATTAATTACATAAAACTATAGTCAATAGGTGACTAGAAAATTTGATCATGGAGTAATAAGTTGTGGCAATCCATGTGGTGGTTTGAGGACCCACCATGTGGACCCCTCTCCATTCACCACTTGTCGACATCCAACTAGATGCTCCAAGGTTCTATTGGTAGCAGGGTCCCCCTCCAAGACAAAAGTGGACTCCACTGGCTATAGTCCCTATAGCTAGTATTTTGTGCCATATATTTATGCCTATCAAAGATGAAGTCTAACAAACCCAAAATTTTAATTGAACATATTTCCATGTGTCACCTTGTAATTAATCCACTTGGTGTGCTCAAATAAACCACTTGTTACCTTGTGACATTTATTTTTTCTCATTGACCTAGAATTTTAATGTGCAATATCTTGCACATAAAAACTCAAAATCAAGCCATTCAAAATGCACCAAAAAGCTTAGGATGAGCTCTACATTGTTAAACTACTTTAGATATGTCTTGTGACCATAAATTTTTTACTTAACCATCTTTGACCTATTTTGATTGAAACTTGTACTAGCTACACAAGGAACATACAAGCTTCATTTTCTACATTTTACATACCATTGGAAAGGTCTCAATGGGCCCTATGTAATGGTGTAGGTTTCAGTCTACTTTGATACCTTTTCTAAATTGTCCTCCAAATTAGAAAAAAGGTAGAAATAAATTACTTTTATGACATTAGAGATGGGTATAAACTAGGACAACTTTAAGATACTAAGTCATGCAAATTTTTAAGGTTTTTTTACATAAATTAATATTTGTATTTTTCAAAATATTAGAAATGTTTAGGTATTTTTAAAGTTTTTTGAACTTTTAGGGTTTTTTTGAATAAATAATGTATAATAATAAGAATAAATAAATATAGAAACACCTGTCAAAGTAAATGAGGTTCATGGGTGCATGAATTTGATAGTGAACAAGGAATAAGAATATGGTTATTTAGGCACCAAAAAATTAGGGAGGACCATTCAATAGCAATATGAAATAGGATATAAATTCCTCTTTTACAACAATGAATTGGAATGCAATACGAGTGAATGAATGAAGGAAAATATTTAGGAATTTCTAAGAACTCAAGGGAATAATATAAGTCATACAAGCTAAATAATCAATGGAATTCCATAGTGTAAAATTTCTTCTATTTAAGAGATTCTGACACAAGACTATTCTTCACTATTGTTTTTCTATTACTACATGTTTCTCTAATTCACCTATGGTACCTACAAAATTGTAATCAAACTAGAATGGTAATAGGATAGGGAAGGAAAGAATAGTATGAGGATGCCCCCAAGCTAGGGATAAAAGGAATAGGGAAAGATAGAACATAATAGAGATGCCCCCAAGTAGGAACATTTATAGACTAGAGTGTGAAAACTTTAATCATGAAAATTCTTAAGTTGCATAATATTCATTGGCTTATCAAATTCATCACCTTATTCAGTAGCCAATTTGTATGCACCAAACCCATATTTATCTATATCAACAAAGGGTCCTAACCAATTTGTTTCTAACTTACCTTTCTTTTTCCTTTTAACATTAGTATTTTTCTTATTTTACTTGAGCACAAGATCACCAAGATTAAACTCTTAAGAAATGATTCTCTTGTTATAAGCTCAGTGTAGCCAATTCTAATATGACTTTAAGTGAATGAGGGTGGCTCACCTTTTATCATCCAAAATATCCAACTCTACTAATATGGCCACTTGGTTATCTTATTCATCAAGAATACCTTGCAGTGAAATTTGTGGTGAGGGTAACTCAATCTTAATATGAAATATGGATTTAGAGCCATATACTTGGGAATAAGGAGTTGCACCAGTAGGAGTATGAACATTGGTATGATACACCCATGAGGCTAGGAATATTTTCATGTGCCAATATCAACCAAAGGTATTGATAATATTTTTATGGATTTTGATCAATGCCTTGTTTGAATATTCTACCTAGCCATTCCCCTTAGAGTAATATGGGGTGGAAAACTTATGTTTGATGTGGAACTTAGAATAAAGGGTAGAGACATCCTTATTTTTAAAGGGTGTATAATTATCTAAGATGATGGTGGAAGGGATGTCATAATGGAAAATGATATGATTCAAAATGAATTTTAAAATATGCTTACCAATTATATAATTGATAGGGATTACCTCTACCCATTTTATAAAATACTTGATAGCATTAAGAATATGTTAACCACCATCAAAATTAGTAGGGTTAATATTTACAATGAGATTGATCCCCCATGTTGAAAATAGCCAAGGAGTTGTGACTAGTTATAGTGTTGTGCCAAAGCATGAATTAAATCACCATGTTTTTGACATGGTATAAATTTCTTAACATACATGCATACATTTGATTTAATACTAGGCCAATAATAACCAGTATGAAAGAGCTTCCTTGTTAGGACCATACTGATAGTGTGGGCCCTGTAAATCCCTTTGTGGACTTCCCTAAGTGCTAATTTAAATTATCCTATATTTAAATAGTGAAACAGAGTTCCATCATAGCCTTCATGATTTAAAAATCTATTAATTATAGTGTACCAAGAAGTATTTTGGATAAATGATTTTGTTTGTTACTAGGATAGGTAAGGTGGAAGGATATGATAATTGAGATAGGAGATGTCATGGTACTAAGGGGAATTGGTAGTAGTAATTACACATATCATATCTAAATGTGAATAGTTGTAAGATGGAACAAGAAGATGCTCGATGAGAAATTCATACTCTAGAAAAGAATAAAAAAGTAAAATAATTGATCCAATAGTATCCATAACATCTACTAATTTATTATTAGCTCTCATGATATGATGAAATTGAATGGTTTCAAACTTGACTTTGAGAGCATCCACTATATTTTTATAAGGCACTATATTTTAATCTTTTGTTTGATATTGATTAGTAACTTGATTCATAATAAGCTAATAATCACCATACACTTTTAAATGTTTAATATCCCATTGCATAGTAAGACACAATTACGCAAGCAAAGTTTCATATCCAGTGATATTATTTGTGCATATAAAGCTAATTCAAAAATATTTTACAATGAGAATGCCCTATGTTGTGATGAATAATAGTCTTTCTCATGAACCATGTATTTTGAAAGAACCATCAAAATAGATCTTCCACTCTTCATTTATAGTTAGAGTCATTACATACTCATCAATAAATTATATTATGATAGAAAAAAAATCTTGTGTAGGTGCCTCAGCTAATTAATCAATGATAACTTCTTATTTGATAGATTTCTAATGTGTGCACTCAATATCAAATTCACTTAGAAACATGAACCAATTTTCCATTTTAACTATGAGGTCTACTTTTTCCAATAAATACTTCAAGGGATCCACCTTATAAATCAATAGTGTCTTATTATTCAACATGTAGTGTCTAATATTTTGAGAAGTGAAGCCTAATGAAAGGTATTTTTTCTCAATTGGAATATAATTCTACTCATAAAAATCTAATGTTATGATTAGATAATAAACTTCTTGTTCTTTCCATTGATCATCATGTTGAACAAGGAGTGCCCCCAAGGCACTATCAATTATATAAAGGTATAGTAAGAAAGGCTTTCTTGGCATAGGTGGAACAAGTAAATGATGATTAGTTAGATACTACTTTAGTTAATCAAAAGCTTCTTAGCATTATGCATTCCATAAAAATGTAGTCTTTCTTTATAAAATGGGTGAATAGATGAAAATGATCAGCTAGTTGAGAGATGAAGCATCTAATAACCTAGATTTTCCTTTGTAAACTATGTAGTTGATTTAAATTGGAAGGAGACAACATTTCATTAATTATTTTAAATTTGGTTTGGTTAAACCTATATGAGAGATAATTAAGCCTATAAATTTATCATATGTAACCCCAAAAACACATTTATTAGGGTTGAGTCATACTTTATACTCATGAAACCATTCGAAAATTCTTTTCATCACTATTGGATGCTCTATGAATGTTTTTGATTTACCTAAGATATCATCAACATATTCTTCAACAATATCATGTATGAGATAATGAAATATTATGGTCATTGCTCATTGATAAATAACCCCTACATTTTTCAAACCAAATGGCTTGACTTGATAATAGAATGTGGCCCAAAGGGTCAAAAACATTATCTTGACTTGATCCCTAAGAGTAATTTTAATTTGATTATAGCCTAAATTCATCCATGAGAGATATAATTTTGTAACCCACTATTGAATCCATAATCATATATATTTGGTAATGGAAATTCATATTTAGGACAAGCTTTATTTAAATCTCTAAAATATGTATAGATGTGGATGTTGACTAGTTTCTTATTGATAGGAACAATGTTGGAAATCTAATCTGCATATGGAATGGGTTTGATAAAACCTATTACCACTCCATTTTATATCTCAACTTTGACTAGGAGATCAATGCATGGATGAATCTTATGTAGTGTCTACCTAATTATCTTGGCATCTAAATACCTGACCAAGTGATGAAAAACTAATTATGGATCCAGACTCGATATATCTAAATAATCCCAAGAAAATATGTCAATGAAATCTATTAGAAGGGAAATGAGTAATTCACATTCCTCTATAGTGAGGGATGCACCAAGCTTTATATTTTTTGGATAATCATATTTTCTAACCATAATCTATAATAGAAATGTGGAACCATCATCCATAATAGGAATAAAAAAGGTATTGATCATTAGACTTAGAATTTGAAGTTTCAAATGGACCCATGTAAAATGAAATAGAATCATTTCCTTTAGGTAATGGCCAATGAGCTACCAAGTGGGGGTTATTTATAAAAAGTTTCTCAAATTCATCATGATCTTCGGGCTTGATTTTAGAATTATATGACATATGGGGACTTGTGGACTCTTAGGATTTCAATTAGGGAGTGTGAAATTCCTCATCCACTATCACCTAAAATAGGTTTTCACCAAAGGCACATCTTTATCTTTTCTTTTTCCTTGATCTGAAATCACCTTTGAAAGGTTGTTTACTTAAGTATATTAATGTTTAATTTTTATTTTAGCTTTTAAAGTTTAATTTCTTCCCAAAGTAGGCCACATGATCCAAAGTGAAGACAAATCCATATTTTTTCACCTATTGGTAGACCATCTCTGAGTCCTAGTAACTCTGATAGTGCTTATTCATTTTTGAATTCATCAAAATTGATATCATTACCTTGTTGGTCCTAGTCAACAAGTTTGGGATATTGGAGTGTGATGGAAATGGTGGGAATAGTAGAAATGGTAAAGATAGGTAATTAATTAAATAGGTTAGAGTTTGTGAGTTCATCATATATACTATAGTAGGACTATGTTTTGTTGCTAGGAACATTATCATTTAGTGCATATGTTAAACCACTTTTAGGATGATTGGGGACTACCCTAGGAAATTCATATCTTAAACATTATTTCTTTGATTTTTTCATCACAATAATAGGATGTAATCAACCTTATTACTATTCCCCCAATACTTTGCCTTTATAAGCATTATGAGCCATAATTATTTTAGGAATAGGGTATTTTTTACTATGGAAATAAGGAGCTAAATCCTCATTGTATAAGCATGATTCATCTTTTAGATTCAAATCTTCTTGACTAAAACCCTTTCTTATAACAAGTGGGAGAGGTGTCATAAGATAAGATGTTGTAATTTTCTTGTGTCATTCCATCTTGGGTTGGCCATAGGACTTTAATGATCTAGGTAGTTTGGCCATATGCAAAGCATATTCCATTTTATAACTCTTAAAGATTTGTCATAAATATTAAAATGAAAAGAATTCAATGAGGGAACAAACAAATCAAAATTCTTAATATTTTAATTAAGTTTTAAATACAATAAAATCAATCACAAATATGAAAATTTACACCTAAGACCTCATGAGTAAAACAAACAATGAGACAACAATGTTAAAGATTCAAATAAACATGATGCAAACCTTCATTGGAACTCATATTTGCTGGGATTTGGTTTGGATGTAGTTTAGATGGTCTTTATCAATGCTAATTTCATGAGGACATCTCCATAAAATCTATGGATGTTATTTAATTCATCACAATAATAAGGTTGATGAACAAGTTAGCTCAATAAAATGAGAGGGATTATCTATATCTCTTGAACATGTTGAATTTTATTGAAACAAGATGTATTTATACCCAATTCTGATCAAGGAGGATACTTCATCTTTGAATCAATATTAATTTTTGTAAAATAGTCCTCAAGAGTGCACATGGATCAATGATGTGAGCCCTTCATCTCAATCAAGATGAAGGGTGGAGGATGATCTTTGAAAATATCAAATGATAATTAATATAATCCCTTCATCTTGTTTCTAAGATGAAGGGTGGAGGATTTTCTTGAAAATATCTTTGTGAGAGTTCATTTAAACCCTTCATCATGTTTCCAAGATTGAGGGAGGATAATCATTCCCAAGAAAGCACATGGATCAACCATGTGGGTTCTTCATCGCATTTCCAAGATTAAGGGTTGAGAATGCTCCTAAAATATCTCAAAAGAAGCATTGTGGACCCTTAATCTTGTCTTTAAGATAAAGGGTAGAGAATAATCTTGTATATTAATTCACTCATCAATTTAATTATCTCACAAAAGAATATTCCACAAAATACCAGTATCCTTTTTTTGCATGAAAATGCCCACTTGGAGGGAAAAAGAGGAATTTATTAATTGTAAGATAATTAAAATTCTATTTATAATATAAATATAATTAAAGGAATAATTTAGAGAGGGGGAATTAATGGAATTAGTTGACTAGAAAAGGGAGAATTATTGAATTAATTGTTGACCAAATTTTGGCCCTTTAAGAAAAAATTAGACACCCCTATTTGAAAACTTAGCCACCTAAGTCTATACCTTTGGCTAGGTCCAGTATGTAGTTTTCATTTGGAAGAAGTTTTCTATACAAATCCCAAAATAAATGTACAAGTCCATTTCTTTCAATAAGTTTGGTTTTGATCTTTTGCTAAGCCTTTACATAGTAATCCTTTCAAGTCTTTTGTTTTTGCCTAGGTGTTATTTCTTTCAAACATTTCATTCGAACAAGTGCCAAATTCTTGCATACAATTTGTCTAAGACAAATTTCCTAAATATAAAGACTAATTATTTCAATTAAATTGTCCACACAATTTCCTCAAAGGACCTTTTCATGATATAGGATCATTTAAAACTTTTTTGAAGGGCAATTCAACTTTTTAAAAAGGGGCACTTTCAAAAAATCCTAAAAAAATGGGAGCAAAACACAATTCTCGAAGGAATTATTCAAGTGTATAAGTTTTGAAAATCATCTTCAACTTTCCAAAGGGAAAAAGGACAAGTTTGAAGGGTCAAACCAAAAGTCCAAAGGAATTCTTTTGGAAAGATTGTTTGAGGAATTCTTTCAGAAAACTTGTTTACATCAAATAGAGGTCAAATCCCAATTTTTTTAGATATTTTGTTTGATACAAAGGAAACAAAAGGCCCAAAATATTTTTTGGGAAAATTTTCTACAGGAATTGCCAAGAAATATCCCCAATGAATTATTTTGAGAAAAGTGCTGAAATAAAAAAAACTGAAGGAAAAAAAGTGCCAAAATGAGGTCTGAGGGAAAAAATGTCCAAAAAAATACATAAGGAGTGATAGCCTAAAAACATTAACTTAAAAATATGGTAAATGGCTATTAATTTCAAAAGTTTTGATGGGAACCTGAAGGTGAATATAGAGGTAACAAATGGCAAGATCTCCCAAGTATTTCATTCAATTATAATTGATGCATTTGGTGCAATTATAACTAATTCATTTAGTGACATGGAATATCTCACTCCACCTCTCTCCCACATGGAAATATAACTCATTATCTCATATGGACACATGTCCAAGTGACCCTTGGACTCCCTTTGCTTGAACTCCTTCCCGAAGGCTATATATATGCATTCTTTTGGCTTGTTCAATAACCTCTATTGGTTATTGGGAAAACTCTAGCTAGATTTGTACTCAAAGAAATATTGAATAAATATAAGAGTTATATTTCCACTCATATATTATAATATTTAGTAATGACTTGAATCTTGTTGGTCTAGTCTAGTGAAAGATTGTCTTTTCTAGTTTGTACTCTTGACAGTCTACCAATTTGTATAAAGGAGATTGTTGTAGGTCTTTGATAGTATTCTTTTCTAAGGGTAGATATATCATATAAGTGGTCCATAATTGTATCCATATTTGGAATCATTCATTCCCTTCTTAAGAATCATATACCTTCTTGAATCTATCATATGAAACATTGATGTAGTAATGCATCCTGAGTTATGAGTCTTGTGTGAGAAACACCTTTTTTATCTTTAAGTAGCGGTTTCAATCAATTAGGAGGACATTATACATTGGTGAATCACCATTTTGTTTCTTAGTTATTTTCATTAACCCTTTTCATATACTATTGTTAAGTTAGAGAGAGATCTTTAAAGGTGCATCAAAGGGAGCTAGCCCCTTATCTAGATATTCATCTTAGCAAAATTGTCACCTACAACATGAGAGATGTTTCCATTATACCACTTGGATGAGGAGAGATGATTATCTCCTCAAGGGTGTGAATCTAAGTGACAATAGTTTTTGGCATGCTTGGTGGGACAATTTTTCCAAGGAGATGGAGAATTCTTGGTGTGTTCTTCAATCAATAAGCCTTTTAGAGGCATTTTAATCAATACCAATGGTGACTTTGAGTTGAATTAGCTAGTTAAGTGGCCCTAGTGCATCAAGAAATCATATTTGGTATGTATAATTCCATTGTTGAGAAGTATTTACCTTGTGTTCCTTCATATTATTTTGATCAAACGTATGTTGTTCATGGAATCATCTCAAGTAGCTCTCCTAATTGTCCTTCTCTTAGTCAATCCAAGAGTGTTAGGGAGATAATGTTGGAGTTTGAGAAGAAAATTCTAGAGATAGATAGGTTGAATGACTTTAATAGGTATCAACAAGAGCTTATATAAAAGGAAGAGTTCTTGTTTAAGCGAGTTCAAGCCATACAATCCATGAAGGAGAAACTAGTAAGAGGGAGGAGTCAATCCATTCAAGGTAATCAGCCTTGTATACCTTTTTCCATCCCAAAGAAACCTTCTCTTATTCAAAATAAACCCTCCTCTTGTACATCAAATCCTTTTTATCAAATATCACTTGCTCACCAAAATAAAATGAGCCAACCTTCTAACCCATCTAATGCCTTAACTACTCTATTTGTTAATATTTTGCACCTGGCAATTCAACACCACAGGACATTAGAATAACCTTATATGGAAACTAACTATTTCAATTCTTTATATTTTTAGCCCTCCTTTGAAATAAGTCATCCTATTTCCTTTGAAAAATAACACATCCATCCTCAAGCAACTATTCCTATGCATGTGTAAACTTTTCATAGTCTCCTTTAACCCCCTCAAGTCCTTCAACATGATGTCAAGATCCTAATTTGGAGAAATGTCTATCATGAACCAACTCAAGACCTTGATAAATATGAAGTTGTTTCTTATCCTCAAGAAGATATTTCCCATCCTAAGACCATGATTTGGAATGAAATAGTGGAATCATAGGGTAAGAGAGAAGAGAAGAGTATTATTCAAGACTATGAAGTGGAAAATGAAGATATTCCTCCTCAAGTACCTCCCACCCTTCCTCAAGAAACCTCTTATTTTCCATGTAAAACCTATAATACTCCTCCTCATCATGATGATGCATATGCTCTCCAAAAAAGACTCTTACAAGAGAAGTATATTGAAGAATTAGAGTCAAGAATGAGTTGCTTAGTCAAGGTGTAATGGAAGATTTAGACACAATAGAAGATCCCATGTCTAAACACACCCCATGTACACCCCTTTAAGAGAGTTATCAAGCTACATCTGATGTGTATGAATTGTTTGTCAAGTGGAAGCAAGATAATAAATTTAGTTTAGCCCAAGGTTTACTTCCTCTTCCTCATGAGCTTCTCAAAAAACACCTCACTTCTCATTCCCAATATGATTTTGAGCTCACTAGTGCTCGCCTCTTTTCAAATCCCATTCCTAAGTGCTCTCCTTCATCCCAAACTCCATTTTAACTCATTCACCTTCCATTACCTTTCATACTCCAACTCCTACATTTCAAATTCATTAACCTATCCATTCACCTTTCACTTCATTCCCTTCTAAAGATGAACCTATTTCAAGGAGGCAAGTGAGCAAGAGAAAATGCATTTTTTGGTTGGTCAAGAGGATATTATGAGTGATGATGAAGATGAAATAATTGTAGGTACTCCCCAGGAGAATCATCATGGTGATCATCATCAAGAACATGAGGTGGAAGGTATTATCAAAGATGAATAATGTAGTCAAATCATATTTCAAGAGGTGGTTATTTTAGGAGGTTTTCATGAGAATAAGGTTGAAGAAGTGACTCTTAAAGGTGTCATGAATTAAGGGGAAGATATAGGTCACACATACATGCAAATTTTCCCACAATATGAAGATGATATTGAAAAACTTCACTTATTAATGTTAGATGGAGAATGTAAGCATGGTGAGCTATCTTTCCCTTTGTTTGATGAACCTTCTTGTTGCTTTGATGAAGATAATGACCAAGCCATGGGACTTGAGTTGAATGAGGTTTAAGAGCATGTTTTTGAGTAGATAAATACTCTTGTTTGTGAAAAAGGAGAGGGATCACATTGGTTTGATAGAAGAATTGAGGAAGGAGTTCTTGAGCAAGAAAATGATGATTTTTGGAATAAGTTAGAAAGATTTTGCCTTAACTCAAACATCAGACCAGCCACCCTTCCCCAAGAGAGCCATGAGGAAGTAAGAGATCAATTTTAAAAGCTTATCAAAGAGATTAAAAATAATGAGTTGGTCCATGATACATACTAAGAGATCCATGAGTCAAATGATCCCTATAATGATGATATTGTAGCCATTGATGCCTTAATGGACTACACCAACATGAAGGAACATCATGAAACATATCTCAAAGATAAATATGAATACATGGATGTGGAAGATATGTTTGAACCTGATGCATTAGAATACATGCTAATCAAGATGGAAAACAAGAAGGGTGAGTCACCAAGTTTTCACTCCAACAAATTACTTAGTTACCACCATGATTTTTCTTGCCATGAAGGAGACCTAAGAAGTTTCCCCTTTGATCCAAGAGGGGGACTATCATACCTAGTTAGTTGTACATAATTTTTTTTCGTTGTGTTTGGTTCTCCTAAGTGCTTAGTGGCACAGGTATGTTTTTTTGGTCTTCATGTGTGTTTTTTCTTTCCCTTGTGTGTTTTGAGGTGGTAACTAGTTGTCTTGTTGATCAAATTCTAAATAATGGTCAAGGTTTCTTATTTATTTTAGTCCTTAGATGAATACATAACCCCAATGGAATAATTTAGATACTGGTCTTGTTAGTATATCAGGCATACTACCCCTATGAGTCACCAATTTGTTAACCAAATTTTGGCCCTTCAGGCCAAAATTGGACACCCCTATTTAAAAACTTAGTTTCCTAAGTCTATGCCTTTGGCTAGGTCTCATATTTAGGTTTCATTTGGAATAAGTGTTCTATACAAAGCTTGAAACAAATGTACAAGTCCATTTCTTTTGAAAAGTTTGGTTTTGGTCTTTTACTAAGCCTCTGCATAGTAATCCTTTTGGGTCTTTTATTTTTGACTAAGTGTTATTTCTTTCAGACTTTTCATTCATCCAAGTGCCAAATTATTTAAAACAATTTGTTCAAGATATATTTCTTGAAGATGAAGACTAATTCCTTTAAGAAAAATGTCTACATAATTTCCCTGAAGGACCTTTTCAGGCTAAGGGATCATTTATAACTTTTTTGAAGGGCACTTCAAATTTTTTGAGAGGGGCACTTTCAGAAAAGCTTGAAATAATGGGAGTGGAACACAAGTCCTGAATGAATTATACAAGATTAGAAGGTCTAAAATTCATCTTCAACTTTTCAAAAGGAAAAAAGACAAAGTCTGAAGAGCCAAATGGAAAGTCCAAAGGAACTCTTTTAGAAATATTATCCGAGGAATTCTTTTGAAAAACTTTTCCACATCAAAAAGAAGTCAAAGCCCAATTATTTCAAACATTTTGTCTGATACAAAGGAAATAAAATGTCCAAAATATTTTTTGAGAAAATTGTCTATAGGAATTGCTAAGAAAAATCTCAAATGAATTCTTTTAGGAAAAGTGCTGAAACGAAAAAGTCTGAAGGAGAAAAGTGTTGAAATGAAGTCTAAGGGAAACAAATGTTTGAAATAAATACCTAAAGAGTGATGGTCCATAAATGTTAACTTCAAACTATGGAAAATAGTCATTAGTTTCAAAAGTCTTAGTGGGAACCTGAAGGTGAATATAGAGGTAAAAATGGGCAAAATGTCTTAAGCATTTGGTTTAATTGTAATTGATTCATTTGGTGTAATTATAATTGATTCAACTGTGACTGATTTATTTGGTGACATGGCATAGCTCACCCCACCTCTCTCCCACATTAAAATGTAACTAATTCTCTCATATGGACACATGTCCAAGTGACCCTTAGACCCCCTTTGATTAACCTCCCTCCCAAAGGATATATATATATATATATATATATATATATATATATATATATATATATATATGCATTCTTTTGGCTTGTTCAACAGCCTCCACTGGTTATTGGGATAACTCTAGCATAATTTTTAATCAAAGAAATCTTGAATAAATATACAAGAGTTGTTTCCACTCATATGCTATAATATTAATTAATTACTTGAATCTTATTGGTCTAGTCTAGTGAAAGATTGTCTTTTCTAGTTTGTACTCTTGATGGTTTACTAATTTGTAGAAAGGAGATTGTTGTAGGTCTTTGATAGTATTCTTTTCTAAGGGTAGATATATCCTAGAAGTGGTCCATGATTGTATCCCTCTTTGGAATCATTCATTCCCTTCCTCAAAATCATATACCTCATTGAATCTAGCATACAAAACATAGATGCAGTAATGAATCCTAAGTTGTGAGTCTTGTGTGAGAAACACCTTATTTGTCTTTAAGTGGTGGTTTCAATCAATTGGAAGGACATTATACATTGGTGCATCACCATTTAGTTTCTTAGTTATTTTCCTTAATCCTTTTCATATATAATTGTTAAGTTAGAGAGAGAGCTTTAAAGGTGCATCAAGGGGAGCTAGCCCCTTATCTAGAGATTCATCTCAGTGAAATTGTCACATACAACAAGATAGATGTTTCTGTTGTGCCACTTAGATGAGGAGAGATGAACATCTCCTCAAGGGTGTGAATCTAAGTGACAACATTAATCAAAATAGAGAATTTGTTCAAAGAATGATAAATAAACAGAGAATTTGATTAGAGAATGATAATTGAATAGATATAATATGGCAAATTGGATCACCTAGATATGCCCCAAGGTTAATTTGAACACGTATATTAGATGAATAAATGATTTTAGATCAAATTTTTTAAAATTGTAGGAAGTCATTCCATTTTAAAATTTGGCATAGATGTGATAAAATTGAATTGTTTACACAAAGATATTAAACAATGAGACACACACTTACATCCACAATTCAATAAACAAATCAATATCTAATCTAATAATTAAATAAAGGAAAGAGTGTAAGAATATAAATAAATGGGGAAAACCCTTCAACACTTTAATCTCCCTCTTGGTTCAAGTGGAGCTTTACCAGAGAATGTTATAAATTAAAGACCTTGAATGGTTGGATGGAGATCTAGATATACTTAGTTATGAACTCTCAATGAATCCTCTTGTTGATATTCAAATACATCATAATATAATATCTCTAAGGTAAGATTCTAAGCCACTATCTCTCCTAAGTACTTCCTTAGTGTATAAATGTGAGTGCAAGAAAAACATATGGATGTGATATGATATTATATGAATAAATATTACCCTTATATATTATTATAATACACAAAAAAACCCTAAAATATAATCTAATGTTATCAACTAGGCTGATATAGTTTGAGGATGTTTGCTAGCATAATATAATATTATCTAGTCTAATATAGTAATAATGTTAGAAAATAGACTCATAACTGTATTGGGTTGGCTAATATAGAACATAAATATAAATACATGATATTGTCCAAGTTGATAATGTAAGATATAGGGAAGCTATCAAAGATAGATATGAAGTAGACAAAATGATAGATGGATAACAATATAAAAGAGCCCTGACTAATAGTGGTGATGGTGTAACAAGATGGAATTCCAATATCTCTTTTAAAGTACCATGATTCACTCCCACCCCATTCTCAATGCACCCTTTAAGGTGTTTACTCAATGAGATTGATGTGTCAATAAGCCACTACAATAGAAAGTGTTACTAAATGATAACGTGAAACATATTAGGTGTATATAAAGGTCACTATCATTAGACTCAAGTGAGTATCAACTAGTGATATTAACCCATTTTGATGTTAGTGACCCATACACATGAGGATTAAAATAAGCATTTAGACATATTTGTGTAGAATAGTATGTAGGCTTGAAACAGATAGTGAGGTTCCTATAGGTGTGTAACAATTTAATGGAAAGGGTAAACTCATAAGGTAGTATGCAAGTGTAATATAATGGTGGGTTAGAACCATACTTGTTCACACAAATCATGTGTGCTAAATTAATTTCAAGATTTTCATTGTCAATTACTTAATACCAAAATTTAAAATATACAAATTCCCCCCTTTTATTATAGTAATAGAATTGCTAGAGTAAAAGTAAAAAGGTATGCCTAAGTGTGTACAACACACATTATATTTGGTAGGAAGCTCCAATTGTGTAAGTAACTCAAAATAAAAACCTACATCAAACATATGGTAGTAAATGTCTATAAATTGAAATTTAAAATCTAAACTTGAAATTAGAAAATTGAAGATTAAGGAGTAAACTTATGTGTTGGTGAAAACCATTTTTTCCTTGCAACTTATTAGAGATGATGATTCCTTGATGAATCATTGGATAAAGGTGATTTCTTATAAATAACTTGGAGAGTGGTTACTTTTACTGAATCATGGAGAAATTGAGGGTGAAAAGCCCCAATTTTATGTAACTATTGAATTATTTGGGTTAGGAAGACAACATGCCCTAACCCTCATAAAGGTAGGAAGAAGTATTCAATGTACTAACCTGAATAACTACTCATATTTGATAATTATGGGAACCACATGATGTGTTATCTAAAAGTAATTCTATGTGCATACACATAATATTTTAAATTATATCATTTATTGACACTTTCTTTCTTATAGAAACCTATCAAATTTCAATTTATCTAAGTACATGCTTCATAGGGTACACTAGGAAGGGGTAGGTAGACCAACGGTGCTTCATGAGATCCATTATATCTTATTTATCATTCCTACATCCATTATACTTCCCTTATAGTTGACCCTCTAAGATATCTCCTTTCACATTACATCCTCTAACTAATTAAGGCCTATATTTTCCTACTATGTCAGTCTTTGAATGTAGTTATAACCATTATTCATCCCATCCTAACTACAATAACCAAATCAATGTAGTTTTGAATATTCTAGAGCATGCTTCACAACTAGGTCAACTTGGTCAATATAGTGTGAGGTTAGTTAGCCTATTTTAGACTAAGTAAAATTGGTTGATAGTGTTGGTTAAATATCTAAAATGGACTAGCAAATCATTTATCACTTTAAATACAAGTTACCATTTCAATCCAAGAGAGATGAATATTCATTTTCAATTGTTATTACTCACACTTCTACTATAAGTCTACATTTGGAGGAGTTATTGCTTAAATCATGTCTTAGAGGGAAAGATTCTCTTGTAGAGTCTTGGATGCAATATGAGGAGTCATTTTATCCTAGAGATAGATTCAAATTTTGAGATCCTCATAACCACAATAATATATTTTAAACTACCATTGTCCAAGGGAGATATTGAGGCTTGACATGTGTTATTGAAGGTAAGTATGTTATAAACCTACCTCTTTCCTTATGATAAATATAAATTTCATAATTTCTTGGTTAATGAATGTGTATCTCATTGTTTTAATTCTCTCTACGCTTAAACTTAGTATGGTTATAGGATTATTCAAACTTGTCATTTATCCACCTTAAGTATCTTAGGCCCCCATTTCCCTACCATGGTTCCTTACCCATTTTGATATGTTTCTAAACCTTCCCCTTACATTAATTGTTTACAATATTATAATATTTGAAAATAGAGATACAGTTATAACTATTTCATTGTGTTAATGGTTTAAAGGATTTGAACCCATTTCTTCTGATATTTTGTTGTCAGTTCTCCTCTCATTAGGTTTGTAGATCTGTTAGTCACATTCCAAATCATTAAATATCATTGGCTTCATTTGATTAACATTATCTAAGTCCATATATTTAATAGATAGGATAGTTTTAAGTTTATCTTAACCCATTTCATACATTCTAGTGAACTTGACATGAAGCTAACCATTGCCATCATCTCTTCAGTGAACTATGTCAAATAAATTGATCCAATTATATTTCATTTTTATACCAATGAACTATATCAAACATATTTATATGGATCTATATGATAACATAGCAGACAAAAATGTAGAGGTAAAAAAAGTAGCAGTAAAAATGTAGTATGACAAAAATATCGTGAGGATAAACCATAGAAAGAAAAAATGTAGTGATATTGGTAACGTTACAAAAATGTCATGAAGAGCATAATTGGGAAATTTTAGGGATTATCAATTGTTTATTTATTGTCTAGTTCATTATGGTGATAGTAGTTAACATTTTATGGTGGAAAAGTAATACACCAAATTTACAAGAAAAATAATAGAGGAAAATGTGAGTTCATGAGTTTAGACCTTTAGTTGAAATTTGTGTCATCTTCACGACATTACTAGTACCACTACATTTTTTCCTCACTACATTTTGTCCTCACGGTGTTTTATCATATTACATTTTTATTTATACATTATTTACCACTACATTTTTGTCTGTTACTTTTTCATATGATGCCATTTATATAACTCAAATGTAATTTATGTCTGAAAAAAACTATGTCAAATAGTTCAACATAGTTTATCCTTGTAATTTTTTCATTATACTATATCATAAAGTGTGACATAATTTTATTCCTAGATTTACTATTTCTCTCATATAATTATATCAGAGCACTTGATATAGTTTTATTTAGCCATGTTTCCAACCAACTATATCACACTAGTAGATATAATTTTATCTCAAATTCATTTTTCCAGTCAACTATATCAATCAATTTTTCATAGTTCCATATTTACATATTTAATTTTGTTTGAATTTCATCCCAACCAACTAAATTAATTAGTTTTATCTATTCTATGTAAATTCTATTTTTCAATCAACTACATCAATTTATCCGATTTAGTTTCAAATCTCATTTATTTTTATTCAATTGTATCAACCTACTCAACATAGTATTTTATTTTTCAAATTGATGTGATAAAATTATATTGAACAGATCAATCTACTAATATTTATCTTATTATAATTTTATTAACAGAAACTATATCAATATACTCGATATAATTATGTACCATGTGTACAACTACATCGGCCAACACCAATACATTTTTTTTTACCTTTTTAACACAAGCAAGGCAAATTAAATTTTCATTTAAAAAATTAATCACACTTCTCATTTAAATTATATTTATTTCAATTCATTGAATGTTTTAAATTGGTTTTTGATATTAATTTTTGAACTTTATTTTCTTTTTTTTTTGGCTTCCCTATAAGTTTTGTTCTAACAGTTTTCAAACTACTTAGTTACTATCATGAAGGGATACATGTTGTTGTGTCTACAATAATTATCTATTATTTACAAAAACATGGTGTGAGGGAATTTCCCTAATGCTAACAGCCATAGTACATAGCTAAACACATATTTTATTTTCCATGTGCCTTAAGGTATATCATAAATGCATATGATTCCTTTTTTATTGATCTTTAGGAAACCATCAATTTGTTTCTAATGTACCAGTTATCAATTAACATTGGGAGGTTACACTCATATTACCCTTAAAACTAAGTTTAGTGGGATATGGACATGGTACTTCCTCCATAGTCATTGTTCTAAAACATTGGGCCAACACTATCCAATAGATGAGTTAGTATCTATGAGAACTTAAAAATCAACCAATTTCTTTAGTACATCTACCTGGTCTACTTTTTAGACAAATAGTTAGTACAAAAGTGGATTTTAATTTTTTTTTCTATTGTATTGTGTATTCCAAACTACATCGGCTAGCATTGATATAATTTTGTGTTGTGTTGTAACTAAATTAACCAATGTCAATATAATTACATGTGTTTGTAAACTACATAGACCACCTCGATACAATCTCCTATGTTTTCATCCCTAACTATATCAAACAACTCAACACAATATATTTTCTTGTATGTAATCCATCTATCTATACAACTACATTAAATAGATTGATATAATTCATTTTCTACCTATTTTTTCTAAGAATTTTATCCTACTAACTAAATCAAACAAGTAAATGCAATATGTTTCTAGTTAATTTCAATATTCTTAGAGCAAACTTTATCAACTAGCTTGATAATGTTTATTGATCACCTGCTACCTATTTAACTAAATTAAACAACTTGATACAACCTAATTTATGTTATCCTCATTTCCCTATAATACTACTTTAAATAACTCGAAATAGTCTATTTTTCACCACTCTATCTTCTAAACTACATCAAATAATTTGATACAGTCTAACTTTTCCAACTCATAACCAATTACATTAACCACATCAATACAGTTCAATTTTTTTGGCTCATAATATATTTCATTGACCAAATCAATATAGTCTAATCTAAACAAATACCATCAGTACCACCTTTCCTTGAATAGATTACATGTTCCATATAAATTCTATTTACCAACATAATAACCAAATGTAGTCTTGGATGATAGTGGTTATTTTCATTAACCAATTACATTTTCCTATCAAATTTGTAATCCAATCAGTCATCATGAGGTCTCATATTAGTATTTTTATTAATAATCGCATTCTATATAGGTTTTACATGGCTTTATATTTTATACCTACCTTGTCCACCACTATGTTGATGCATATTTTGACACATAGCTAAAAATTATGCAAGGGTTGTTAATCCCTCCCTCTCTTGAAAGGAGGGATTTATTAAAATAAAAAAAAACCTTCATTAAGGTATTGGTTACCATGTCTTGGTATGTAGGGTAACCCAGTCAACTTGTTGTGACCATACCATGTCAAGGGTATTTGGTGTGTATTTTAGACAAGTCAATATGCATTAAAAATGAAGAGCTTATGGTTGAATAACCAATAAAATGATCTAATTATAATAAAATATTTAATTTAAAATGAAAACATATCTCACTTATAAGTTCAATAATGCATAAATGAGCAATATATAAACAAAGGAGCATGTATTAAATATAAACATTAAATTTAGACTCCAAATCAGAAACTAACCTACACTAATTTAACACTCTGATAAAAAATTCAAAATAGAGAAGGTCAAGGTGAAATTAAAAGAAAGAGCTTGCTTTCTAATGTTGGCTAGCCTTGTTTTATTGAGCAAATGAATATTTGTGTAGACTAGTCCTTAGTTGATCCAAACTTAGCACAACTCAAACTGAGGATGGTGCAAGAGTTTGTGGAATGAATCAATAGAGTTAAATAGGAAAATAGGGTCACTATATGCATATACAAACCAAGTTTATGACATGATAAAACTTTCAAATAAATATGTTTATATTAAGGATCACTTAGGATTCATCAAATACTCAATGAGCTACAAACATAGCTTCCAAATAGACTCAACTCAAAAAATATTCTAAAAAGTAGGGAAAATACATAAAATAAAATGACTAATATACTTAACTAGGGAGAACTAGCCAATCTAATCCACTATTCTATTACAAAAAACTTAAAGGATCTAAATATTATTACAATGTAAGAGTTGATCTTATATAGGCATGCAGGCCTAAAGAGTTCAAACTCAATTAAATTTTATTTCTAATGGGGAAATTATAATGAATATATATGGTTTACAGATTTTTGTTGAGTAAGTGGCTCAACATCTATGATAGACTGAAGGCATGCCCAAAATTTTCATAACCATTTTCCATACATATTCAAGTTTGATTTTGTCTTTTATGCTCCTTCCTTAATCCTCATGTATAGGCCATGCTAATTATTTCATTCCATTAATGATCTATTTTTCTCCCTAAATCATTCTTCCATTTGGGACCACTTTAAAATTGATTCTATGAATTAATTTGAATGCATAGTCAAATCTTGGATTTTGACAATGTTAAAGGGTAGATGGGTCGTTAATCTTATTCTTATGCTTTTTTAGCTACATAGCCAGCTTGATTTTAGTTTTGATAGGGTTTTTACCACATGTCTGCTTACTAATGTCTCTGATATTTACCTTTGTTATGAAATTGACTTCTACTTTTATGGGCCCCAATTGACACTTGGCAGCTTGTTAATATCCCTGAGCTCTCAATATTTTTTATTTTTTGCTACCACATGCCATCCTCTCAAGGTCTTAGGACCATCAATATATTACACCAAGATTTAATCCACTCAACCCCCTAAACTCCATTGTTATACACTTAAGAGGGTGAAATGCAAGTTGGGGACACATGGAATATTTTGATTATCCCCCCAATGCCACCTATGCTTCACTATGACCTTATCAATCCATCAATGACCAACATATCACTTTGTATATATTTTCCATGTGGCATGATATGATAGGTCAAGACCCTCCTAGGATCTTAAATCTCTAACATGTCTAAGAGCTAAGTGGATTTGAAAGCTCTAATAGGTTATGCATAGCCACTTTTGATTGGTTCTCATCTCTGATAACTAAAGCTTCAAGTGCATGTTAATTTCTATCTCTTTAGAGTATCATGATTTCACCTCATGGTCTCATCTCACTCACCCACTTACCTAAGACTTACTGATGTCATTACCTATTTCACAAATATCTCTAGGATAACAGGTCATTGGGATGATTTCACATGGTAATATCCTACTTACCTACTTACCTAGAGGATTTTGAACTTGTATAGATGGTTCTTGGGTATCGAGTTACTGAGATGATGCAATGTGGCAACATCTTACTAACCTATAGGTTTGAGAGATCTTCAACATGCATGGATGGATCTATAGCTCAGAGTCATTAGGATTTCATCACATGGCATCATCCTACTCATTCATTTTCTCATAAATCTACTGGCATGGATTCCATCATGGATATTTCTTGAAATTTTACTAAGTCTTTTGAAGAAGTTAAAAAGTGCCATGTGGCCCTAAGATGATTTTTTGAAATTGAATAAGGGCCAAAAGTCCTTTTTAAATAGGATGGAACCTCTAGGTACTATAATAATACGACATATGGCTCTAGGAAGGATCAAAACATAGAATCAACTAAGTCCCAAAGAGCATCATAAAAGTGACACATGGATCCAAGAGAAAGTAAAAAAATTGACTAAGTGTTGAAAGTCTCTTTTGGGTGATTTGGAGTTATTAGGATTTGTGGGAAAGTTCCAAGTGGAAGAAGAAATTCTTGGGGACCAAGATAAAAAAGTGGCAAGGAACATAAAGAAAATACAATTTATCAACTTAGAATTTCAAAAACATTAGCCTTTATATTTGAAAATAAATGATTAAGTTTAAAGCCAATGAATTTGAAAACCAAAAGCCAAGTACAAGGTCAAAAAAATGAGTAAGTATACAATATATCCCTACATAAAGTTATCCATTTTCTTGATTTATAATGGGATTTCATCCATTTACATAGAAATTTACTAAGTCACAAAGTGAAACTTTATAACATCCAACCACTTAGATCTAAATTGAATAAAAAAATGGATCAAATTGCCAAAGAAAATAAGTAATAGACTTCTAAAAAAGTCTAATAATTTGCATAAATCTAAGGTGAAATGGCCTAAAAAAGCTATGAAATGTGTTTCAAACACAAGTAGGAAAATAAGCTAAGACTTAATATAATTATATAAATGTAAATATTAAATGAATACATTTCTAAATAAAAGCTTAGATTGAATTAAATAAATACAAAGACATTAAACTAAATCCATTCAATCACTTCTCACTTAATCATTTATTAAATTATCAAGAAGGTTGATTTGAACCGAAAAACACAATGAAATCTTAAAAGATATAAGATCAAATGCCAGATCAAAAAGAGGGTCCCCATTTTTAGACTAAAAATGGGGCATGTTGTGCAAGTAATAACACACTAAACCTCACACTTCATGGTGCAAGTATTCTCAAAATCCATCTAGATCCATTTAATGTAAAATGGTTTAAATAAGTAAAAAGTACTATCTAGATAATTATATCATCTTTAAAAACCTTAATGACAATACCATTAATACTATGAATAAAAATGGAAATATATTTAAACTTCCATAATTCACAATAGTAGTGATTGATTCCAACCTTTATAATCCTCCTCCCAATACCAATATTGAGATTCCTACTACCACTACCAATACTAGTAATTATCCTTCTACTAATTTTAATCAAAATCCTCCTATCGATACAACTAATCTTCTTACATAAATGGTTCAACAAAGGAACATCATGTAAACAACTAATAATTTCCATATACTCCAAATGCAAAATCACATCTTGTAAATGGCTAGCCAACCTCTAGTCATCATGTCTGAATAAAAATCAAAATTTTGTCCCTCATACTCCTAGGGATACCAATGGGAATATCATCCCTCAACCTCCCATGCATAATAAAATGCTAAAACATCTTCCAAATGAACCTTTAACACCCTTCATTATGTCCATTGACATTAGAAACATTTCTCTAACTATCACATATGATAGGACTAAAGATCCTACTATTTTTATTAAGTATTTTGGTAACTCTATAAGAAATGGGTACAAACTAATACCTTTACTACTACTAAACTTCTTTTCAAAACCTTCACGAGAGATGCATTATAATGGTATAGCCAACTCCCTATACATTCTATTATACAAATAAAGGATTTGGTCAATCCTTTAGTTAAATAATTTCAATATAATGATATTCTTACAAATAGCCTTAGCCATTTCATCAATGATAAGCAACTTCATAACAAATTTACTCACCCTTTTATCAAATGATGGGAATATTTATCACATAAAGTAGACCATAATATGAGTGATGATATATTTTTTTAACTCTTCATTAATACTCTTAAAGAATCTCTTCAATACAAGGTTAGGATATTTTCTCCCCAAACCTTATAATAGGCCTTTGATTAAGAAAAAATACAATATTTCCTTATGACTCAATTCGAAACTTCACATAATATCATAAAGGAATATTTACAAACTTTAACTAACAAAATAACCATTACCAATTCTCCACTCAAGCCTCCTCAAACCAAAATATGAGCCACCAACTTAGATACTCAAACTCCCTCCTAACCACCTTTGAGTGTATTAGAAATAAATTTATTATCTCCATCTAAACCTTTCATTTATACCAATATTGATCCTCCATCATGGTACTATCTTAATAAATTTTGTTGGTTTCATGTTGACATTGACCATTCTCATGAAACATGTTGTGCTCTTCCAAAAAAATTGATTTACCTCATATTGTGAGAAATTTTTGATCATGATGCTATGATCAAGGTTTTTCATAATGGATATATTAAATCTTTTCAAAAGTGAACCTTTTCTAAATCAAAAAATCAAAAACCTCAAAAATTGTTTTTGGATCCTAGCACACAAAATTCCAACAAAAAATGTTTATGCTATTGATGCCAACTATGACCACTATTACACTAACTACCTATGAATGTGATATAGGTTAATTACCATCATAAGCCTAATCATAATAACCAATTTATAAACCTAATAATCCCTTTACTAAGGAACAACTTCTTAAATATAATAAAACTAATCTTACTTCCTCTTCTAAACAACCCACTAGTTATGAACTGACTCCACAATTGGAGCCTCAACCTAGTTTTTACATCCCTTCTAAGAACATCACTGCTATTCAACCTAATCCTTATGATAACTCTTCCTCTAAATCACATTGAAATTTTTAGATTAGATTAACTTTATGCTCTGTAAAATTCCACTCATAGAATTAGTAATAACTTATCCTTATCATCATAAATTATTTATGACACAATTATAAGACATCAAATAACCCCCATTAATTATTCTAATATACCTAATTCTATTTTTTAAGGTCTCATGTCTACAAAATTTCATACTATCTAAATCATTTCTCCACTTTATTCTTATATGAAACCCTCCGTAGAGTTTCCCTAACAAGGAATGATTAGTGAAAAATTTATTTTTTGAGCTAATGATCCACCTCTCTTCATTAATATTGGAATCAATAATATCTTAATAAGTAAAGTATTAGTGTATGAATTTTTATACATTAATCTTATGTCTCTTTTTTTACTCCAAAAAATTGGATACTCCAAACAAAACATTAAGAAAACTTGACTCACTTGTTATGGAATTGATAAAATTAATCAAAATTATCTTGGTTCATTTGGCTCCCTCCCACCATTGGACCCAAACTATATGCACCAAGATCATGGTTTTGGATCTTCCACTCTCTTATAATATGTTATTATGTCATCCATGGACTCATCGCGTGAAATTTTATTACATCTTCTAATATATATTTAAATAGCTCCATCCTTCTCTTCTTCCATGAGATAGGGACATTCTTATAATTTATGATACTACTAAAAGTCCTCCCTCATGAAATGATCATGAAGCCTCTTACATAGAATATGATTTCACTTTAAATGAATATGGGGTAGTCAAAAAAATTTAATAACTTCTCACTGTCTCATAAAACTTTTAACAACATGGGTATTTCAATTATTGACATCCCTTATGACATCAATCAACCTACAACTCATGCATGTAACATCTATATATCTTGTTTTTAACCCTTTTTGGAAAGTAACTACTAGGGGTTAAGGTGATATAATATCCTATATGCAAGGATGAATAAAACTATTATATAGTTAGCTAATTAATTTTAAACCCAGATAAAATAAAATTTTGAACTAAAATATTGAGATGTGATAAATATATAAAGTACCAGATTTTAAATATGTTCTATTGATTACAATGCAATAGAGAAATGACACTTATTTTGATTTATAATACATAATAAAATATGGGTTATACATAGGCATAAGTCTGTAGGATTAACATCTTAAGATAGTCATGAGATTCTAGAAATGATGTTTCTATAGTCACATACACTCTCGTCTACCTTGGGACACTACCATTGACACTACTATACGTAGTATGATGCTAATGTATAATAAAAAAATATATGCTTGATTTTGATGTGACCAAATTCTCTAATTTGGGTTTTCTATCACCTTCTACTGATGTATTTAGATTTAGAAAATAGGTTATATATATATATATATATATATATATATATATATATATATATATATATATATGGATGAACCCATATCTCTTCACCATTCTTAACCCTTGGGATGTGTTTTCCAAAAAATAGGTTAGTGGGATCACATTTTTTATTTTACTTAAAAGATCCCTCTATTAATAAGTGTTTCCTACATATCCAATACTCTAAGGATGGCCTCAAACTTATGTGGTTCTCCCCTATGTGTGGGATTGTGTTAACAATGGTGTGATATGTTATATGTAAATGCATGAATTGATCTAGCTTCCAATTTGACAAATATTATTCATGGGATAATCTTTGTATGCTTCAAACATTTTGTATGACTAATACTATGATTGATATATAAATAGGGATGAATAGGTAATAATTACTTAGTTGTGTAATTGATTGAATGAGCCTTGGTAGGTGCTTGCTTGGAATTTTCTAGATGAACAATAAGGAGGCTTGTAATTCTATTTATACCATACCTTTTTAAAATATCACATGAAATGGTTCAATAAAACAAAGAGTTTGATCCATAGGTTTTGAGTAATTTACAATTTTGATGACTTTTGATTATTGGATACTAGATAAGGATCTAGACACTAGAATCAACACTAGTGTCCTTATGTGGGTGGTAGTGTTTAGAAGGCTAGAAAAAAGGTATGGATCCATAACTGAAAGTGAAGGATATATATATATATATATATATATATATATATATATATATATATATATATATATATGTATATATATATATATGTATATGTATATATATATATGTATATATATATATGTATATATGTATATGTATATGTGTATATATATAGATGTATATATGTATATATGTATGTATATATGTGTGTGTGTGTGTGTGTGTATATGTATGTATATATATATATATATATATGTATATATATACATATATATATATATATATACATATATATGTATATATATGTATATATATACATATATGTATATATATACATATATATATACATATAGATATATATATACATATATATGTATATATATATGTATATATATATATATATATGTATATATATATATATATATGTATATATATATATATATATATATATGGATTTATATATATATATATGTATATATATATATATATATATATATATATATATGTATGTATGTATGTATGTATATATCAAGTTTTGAGTTTTTGTAGTGTTTAGGTTTTTTGGGTCATCAAAATGATATGGATCAAACTATAATATAAGCATTTAGGCATAGTGAGAAGGTGAATGTGAACCTTTTAGTAGTGGAAAGGTGTAGAACTATAGGATAATGCCCTGATTAGTATTTTTCAATTATAAAATATTAATATTCATAAATATTTAGTTTTATTATCTACATCCCCCCTTCTAAACTAACAATCCATAATGATTAAATTACTATGTTAAAGGAAATAACTTACACACCTAGGTATGTAAAACCCACTTTACTTTTGCTTAAGCCCATTTTGACTATTTTTTTGGTATATGCTCTTGTAACCAAGAGCATATTATAGTAAAAATTAGTGCATATAATTAAAAAAATGAAATAACTGATATGCTTGAAAATAAATAGAGTAAATATCAAGTACACCTATGTGTCGATGCAACCAGGGTACCCCTTAGTATTTTGCTTAGTAAATATGTTTCTTTATGAAGCATTTAAGTTGAGATAGGTTAAGACCTCAATCCTAGATATTTTTAGAGGTATATTAGAAGTTATTATGCCCCTAATCTAGTGTAAAGATGATTTATGACACAACCATTAGGATCACTAAATCTCAATCATACAAATCAAGTGTGAATATATATAATCTGGTAAAGAAGAGTGATTTAATCAACTCATCCTATGAATATGGTGATTTTGTGTGATTTAATCAACCCAACCTATAAGTATAGTGAGGTTTAATGATTTAATCAATTCAACCTATAAATATAACCAATTATTGAAAATAGAAAATTTTTGATAATAGATTTCCCTAGTGTAATCAATGCTTCTTGGTGATAGTAATCTATAAATATAATTGGTAATTTAACATTTTTTTGTGTACTAACATGGAATATGCACATCTAATATGTGTCAAAATTAATTATATGTGTCATAAATCTTAAAAACTCTATTTCAAATCTATGAAAAATTGGTGCAATGTATAGTATTTTGACCCAAGTGTATATCTAAATCATGTAACTCTAATAGATATTTTGTAAGTGCGAAGGTCATGTTTTTATGACATTCCCCCACTAAAATTTGAAGATACTAAAAATTGAGTAAGTGTGGAGGTAATGCATTTATTACATTTCCCTACTAAAATATGGAAACTATGTAAATGTGGAGGTCAAGCCTTTATGACAAACCCCCACTGATATACCCCCTTTTGAGGTGAGGGAAATATAATATGGTGAGTAACTTACCTCAAAATAATAAGGTAACTATATAATATTTGTATGAATCATGTATCATATAATAGTAACATGTCTAAGTAGATATATCAATGAAGCACTCAATAAGTGATCATATCAATCCCTAAGATGCATGTTGTGTATCATTGCAATGTTTAGAGAGTAATAGTACAATCTCAACATATAATTAGTAACACACATAAAATCACTCAATGTAATTCAAAATAATGGTCTAAGGATACCTCATATAAGGGGAATATTCAAATTTTGTATAATAAAAAATAAATGACATATTCAAATGTCCAATCAATATAAAATGACATATTTAAATGTCCAAACAACATACAATGGCATAGGGGACAATAAGCAAGGAACATATTCAAATGTTCCACAAGTAATATAATAACAAGCAATATAATACACTCAATGAAGTGACAATGTGAATAAATGAAGTATAAACAACTAGGATAAGCATATCATACTAGTCATATATGTGTTATCAAAATATGTCATGTAACATAACATATCAAGTATAGTGTGAAATATATAAGAATGGATATAGATATGTGTAAGCATTAGTATATAATCTCAAGTGTGATAATGTATAAATGATCATGAAATATATTTAACATGTATCAATCATGATCAATGAAGTATATTCCCCCAAAGTACTATATAACACAGGTAGAGGAGATTTCTAACATATGTATGTGCATATATCATGTGGTTTTGGTATGAATGTATCACACTTAAATATGTGTGAAATATATGTGTATATAAATGAAATGATATGCTATCCACTAACATGAAGAAAATAAAATAGATGCCAAGGATCTAACAAACATGGGAATGATGAATATTTTCATATTTTATGGGTTATTTGAATGTTTTTATTTTCTTGAATACTTTATTTTTTTGGTGTTTTTTTGGAATTTTAAAAAAGCAAAGGCTAGCCAATTATCCCATATAATAGATTCCCATAAGAGCATCTATACTCAAAATATATTAAATCACACTAGTGATACTTCCAAAGAGTATGTATAAGTGTCATATATGGATTTGGAGAGTCAAAAATATTGTATTTATGCCTCATAGGAGTATGTGGTCATAAATAAATAATACAAAAAGTATTGGTTTATGGAATCCATTGTTAAGTTCTATTTGGTTTATTTAGAGTAGAAGTAATTAGAAAATGTTTAATTGTTTTATGTAATTGGGTATGTTTCATAGGAGTAGATGAGAATTCTATGAAATACACTATATATCTCTAGTGCAAAAGGTCTCTTAATTATAAGCTACCTAGGAAAGGGGATTTCTTGTTGCTTACCCTTCCATAGATAATTAACCTTAGTAGGTTTGATAAGTAACTATATAGTAATAAACTTATCTTGTTCAAGTTTATTTTTATATGGAATCCTAGAAAATATGACTAACCTATTGGTATTAATGTATTTAATACACCCATGCACTATAAAGTGCTACATAGAGATTATGTATCCAATGTCATCCCAATAACATATCAAAGACTCTCATGTATGGTGCAACTGAAAAGGTAGTAACCACATGTGCTAGACCAAATTTTAAAGGTAAATCAATCTCACCAATAAAATGTTTTGATGTCCCATCAAATTCTCTAATCATTTTGGTCTAATGGTATAAATCATCATGTGTATATCCTAAATGTGTAAGTAACATCATGGTACATACATTCTCACTAGCATTATTATAAATAATAAGACTATGTATAGCCTAAGGATCAAGGTGTGATCTAATAAATAATGAATTAATATCTAATAAATAATGAATGAATATCTAAGTCATCATTTACATTTTTACAATCATCAAAGGAAATAGAGGCTCTTTAAACCATAGGAGGTTTTGTACATGTATAAGTGAAAATAGTCCCATGTAATGACTAACCATAATGTAGTGGAGTAGGATGTGCATGATATTCCATTTGAACTTATAAGTATTTATTAGAATTCTCTTGTAATGGATTGTTAAATATCTTTTAGTTTTGATGGTCACCAAGTTGTGAATTTTAATCCTTTGGAGGATAATCAAATGTAATTTATTATATATCAATAAGGTATTGGATCTTGTGTTTTAATGTATAACATGTATATGTATAATTCTTGGGGCCTTGGTTATATTCACAATATGTATTAGCATCATATCATTTTTTTATAGGCCAACTAATATCAATGTATATTAGATAAGGGAGAGATATGAGGTGATACTCCATAAGTTTCTTAAGTAATGAATTTGGAGACTTGGGTAATCATGTAAATTATCTCTTAGGTACATTGGATAAGATGAGGTGATTAGGTTAATTCAAACCTAAATTAACCATTATGGTTTCTTCTTTTTTAGGTTTTGTATGTTTTACCTTATAGCTTGGTTTGACATGAAACTTGGTAGAGGATGTAGTTGGTGTGTTTTATACATACTTAATCTTGTTCAAGTAAATAATTTTCATTTCTTGATCTCAAATAATATTTCATAAGTCATAAAAATATTTGAAATTTTAAAAAATATTAGACTCATGTAATGTCCCAAGTAAACTTTACTTAAATATGTATTTAAGCTCTTTATCTACCATTGGATTTGTCATTTTGGCTAACATTATTTTATACCTCAAGACATATTCATTGATAGGTTCATTGGTTCCTTGTTTGATCTTAGAAATTTATGCATATGATAATTTTTAGTGATGTTAATGGAAAAATGTGTTATAAACTTATCCACGAGGGGTTTGATTGATTTCATTGATTAGATTGGTAAGTCATAGAACCAACTTTAATTATAGTAATTTAGTATCCTTGTAAATAATTTGGTAAAAATTTTATCATTTGAATTATAATCAAGACATATTACATATAAAATGATATATGTTGTTCAGGATCACCCTTGACATCATAAAATGTGAACTTGGGTGAAATAAAACTAGTTGCGAAAAGGTGCAAAAATATTATAAGTGATAGAGTGTTATGTAATACATCTTGTGAATCAATAGCATGAGTTGATTTCAAAGCATTTTGTTTGATGTTAGTAACCTTATCTTCCAAAATTTTTATAACTTGGATAAGATTTTGCATTATAGACACATTGGGATTAAGAGTTGATATTTAAGAAGCCACCAAAGGGATGAAATCATCACTTATGTTGATATAGGAATTGAAATAGGTAATTTAGTTTAAGTATTAATTATTCACATGGAGGATGTATCAATAGTGGCTTAAATTTTGGGGAACAATGGTTTGAAAACATATCTCATGTCCCCACTAGATGTAATAGGTAAGTTTGTACTCAAGGGGTACAAAATGGGAAAGTATGTGTTATAAGCATATCCAATAGCCCCAATATTTATATCAATAGACATAAATGGTTGTTCAATAATACATTTTTATTTTATATTTTATAATATAATATTTTAAATATTGAGGATATTTTTAGGAGTTGAACAAATGTGCTCTCAAAATAATGTAATAAATTTAACTTATTCTTAGTCAACTTGGTCATTTTCATTATGTTAATTTATTTCATTATCCTTTGATAATTTTTATTGATGTGAATTTTGGAACACACTAACATGCATCTGAAAAGAGATAAGGCTCAACTAGTGAGGATCCCCCCTTCCACCTCTCCTAAAAGGAATAAGGCTTGGTATCAACTTCCTCAAGGTGTTTGTCTACTAGTTCATTGAAAACTAAATACCTCAGTTGGCTGATGCAACTTGTTATATGCAAGGGGCCTACTTATAATGTACTTTTATAATTATAAAATAAACTTAGAATAAGACATACTTAACTCATTTATATGTATCAATGAATTCCTCTTTGAGTACTACTTGTCTTCCACATACTAGATTCAATAATGCTTGAAAAAATGACAAGCAAGAAACATGAAATCTAGATGAAACATGTAAGCACTGATTGTTAATGAACTAATCTAAATCTAAACTAATCAGTTATTAAAAAATATCAATAGATGAAGGGTAGTGAGAAATATAAATGATCATATTATTTAATGTAGATAAACCTAGTTTATTAGATTAGATAAAACCCATGAAACCACTCTTATGTCTGACCAGTGATATAAATCAAAGGAGATTTATATTAGTGAGATTTGAACACATCAAATAATAACCAACAACATATATTCTATTCATATATAACACAAATAATACATTAACTAATATATAACCATGGAGGTAGAAAAATAACCTTATATTAATAGGATCAAATAGCTTGGAATAGTCATGGGTAACAATAAACATACATGAATACAATTTTGAATAATAATAAATAATATTGTTACAGTTGTATAAAAATATAATCCTTAAAGTTAATTGTAAAATTACTAATTACTACGGTAATTTTTGCATGTGAACATTACTCAATCCTATCATTCACCCCCTTAATGTGAACATGGGGAGAACATAAATCCATACTATAATTGTTGCCTCTATGTGCTCAAGATCTATATGGCTTTATTTTTCAATAAAATCAACAAATTTTGGAATGGTTTTTCATGTGGATTACCAATAACTTCAATAGGATGGTTTTATAAGTGGTTAACCAATAACCACAATAGGATGGTTTTATAAATGGTTAACCAACAACCATGAATATCATAATTTTTCAATATTACTATTATCTCTCTTCAACATTTAATAATTAAGGTATTACATATGATTTTTATTGACTTTATTACATATATGAATAGTAATGTATTTCTATTCTTATTTCAAAAACACACCACACAAAAAACTAAAAATCAAATGCACCACCAAATCATATGCATGGCTCTATTATTGGTGAATAATGAGAGGTGTAGAAATCCTTTTTAATTCATTGTCTCTAACCTATTTTGGTAATTACTTAGTGGAATAGAATTTTAATCTCATTTTACAATGATGGACATTGCATACAAGCGATATTGTGTCTAAATAAAATGTGGGAAATTTTTTTTTAAACTTTTTACTCTGATAAAACATAAAAAGACACTATTTGACATTTAGATAAAAAAATTAACACAAAATGATGACATGTAACTAATGATTCAAAAAATACTTTGATACTTATTTAATTTTTGTACATATTAAAAAAAATGGGCCTATGACTTATAAGAGATGGTATGAGTACAACACAATTATAAACTAAATCAACTTAGTAAAAAATTCCTTATAACAAATTATAATGAAGGACCCTATTTAAAATGAACTCATATCATCTACTAAACTCACTAATAACTTTGATAATAGACTATACTTAATACACATCAAACTTAAAACATCTATATGGATAATTTAACTAAATCTCATTAATTTTAATGTACCTAGATCATAAAAATTGCTTATAAAAACAACTATATGATAAATGATTATTACACATAGTTATTATGGATGTATGAGGTATGGGCACAATGGTAATATAGTAGTCTATATTTAATGGTGCACACAACTGAAATGATGTTGAAAGGATCTATAGATATACAAAATGTGGAAGAAGATGTATGAGCTTTGATTATGAGTAAATAAAATTAGGTAAAAATATAACTTGCACAATGATCTACACATGAATGACATAAAACACAATATGTCTATCAAATATAATAGGATTAATTCTAATGGTTAAACTATAGTGTTGATATAATATAAAGAAAATAATTGTGATATTACTTAACACAATATACTTATAGGACTACATCTTATTCGATATCATTAACAATTATTTTCCAATCAATAGCATCCAGATATCTATACACCATTAGATTCACAATGTTCTAAACTTGCAGACTTGTATGTACATTAAACAAAATTAGTGGCCTTGGTTTTTTCGAGCTCACTATTAGTTCTATCATGATAAAAGTTGGAATGAACATATCTTTACATTATGAATATTTAGATATTGGATTCAACATACCATCAATTATAAATACACACATAGCACTTGAATATTAGCATAATAAATATGACTAAAATATGGTACACTCCTAGAAAACAATTATTAGCAAAAGAGATAAATTTGAATGCCCACAAATTCACATAGCATATTAATAAAAAATGTCAATAATAATGGATCTTGTTTTAACCTTTTATGAATTAAAAAAGGCCAATCTTATGTTTTTTAAATAGTTGATTATACTAAATTAGGTAAATAATATGCAATAGATACATCCATTGATTTGTTACAAAATTAACTAGCTTTAACTTATTTTAAAATAGTAATAAATAGTGCAAGTAATAACTTAGCTAGAAAACACCTGAGATGGATGATCTAGAGGCTATAAACTGAGGTAGAAATTGGACTAAGCATCACAAATAGGATTTTATTAGCATAACCCTTCCTAGATAGTAGTTCCATAATTATATAGTAGGGCCATTATTAGAAATATGGTGGTAGTGTCTTGATATTGGTGGTAGTGTCTTTTATGTAGGACTACCTTGAGTTTTTAGGTGCACCTATGTCTCAATCTTTGGGCTTTGTTCATACGTTAATGAGTTATGAAAACCTATATATTACTTGTAATGATTTATTTTATGATTAAACCCCAATCCTCTATATAGCTAAGACATATGATTAATACAAGCTAAAAAGTGTGTTTTTTAGTGGGGTAGGCTAGACATCCTCAACACCCCATTATGATGAGAGTTTCCTACATACCAATACTCTAAGGAGGGATCAATCCTAATTTATTTCTCCTCCCTTAAGTACTAGTGCAATTTCAATTGAATCTAGTATTCTAGTGGCCTTGACTACCTTGAATGTGCTTGAGACTATAAATTTAGGTAATCTGAGCTTAGGACTATTTTAGATGGTAGTATACATATTAGGGAAAATAGGGATTGATAACCTTAATTATGCACAAAATATTTTGATTTTAAAAATTTGTATTTTGTATCTAATTTCCATCTAATGGTTAGATGGATAAAATTAATATATTTATATTGTTATAATGCTTTTGCAGGTGTTAAAAGAGGTCTAGGCCAACCCTAGAAGATTCATGTTTTGAAAAGCTATCCATTTGGGAAAAAGAGAGGCAAAGGACATTAGTGCCATTTTTAGGACACTATCACCATGTGGTGCTAGTGTCCCTATTATGGCACTAGTATCTAAGCTGTATAACACTAGGCACAAAGGGTCAAGATCATGAAATGAGGGTTTGAGACTACTTTAGGGATTACTAGGGATGCATGTGGCTGGCACAAGAAGTAGAATAGTGTGATAATAGGCTCTAAGATAGGTATAGGGCTAAGCTAGGGATGACTAGTCTCAATTATCACTATTAGAACTCAAATATCACTTCTAGGTAATTACATTTCCCCCTTTATTCTAGAAATGTATTAAAGTGAAATGACTAGGATAAAGTAAAAATAAGTGTACATGGACTTACCTAGGAGGTGAAGCCCATGAAGTTGGGTCTGAGTGTGTGAAGTTGGGTTTAAGTATTTAAATCATGCTCCAATGCATGCCCTAAAAATTAAACATGCATAAATTACTCCATAATTAAGAGATATCAAAAATAAAAGACTAAATTGAGTAACTAAGTAAAATTAGGTAAAGAGATAGAAGAGAAGAAAGGAAATAATACACCTCACTAGATACATGAAATAATGTATTAACATGATGATAATCTATGTGTGTGTATGTATATATTAATTAATCAGTGAATATCTTAGACAAAGATAATGGTCTTCTTAATCTTCATGTGTGTATGGCTCAATAACTCAATCTAGTTTTGACTCCATCATTGCCCACACTTACTTGGTGGATCATGACTTGTGAATAGCTTGGATTGGACTGATGGTGTGTCCAACCCTCTCTTATAGCTAGCTCAAGAACTCAATTAGGATATGACTCCATAATTTCACACCCATGTGTATTAGTTACATCTAAGACTAAAATTAAATAAAGTAATTGTAAATGTCTAACTAGGTATGTAAGCTCTGTGGCCACTCAGATACATTAGGCAACTCTGAGCCACTCAAGAATTCTAACCACTGTAGATGGATTATGGCATGAAACTAGTGTGTAATGTAAAATATGATGCCAAATGTATAAAACATTGATAATGACATGGAATTTGTCATTCCATCTACTCAATCAGTGTAGAAGTGAGCATACGAAAATAATGTACCATGCACATGCCCCCAAATTTGATATTTGAGCATATGGGTTCTAGATTAAGTTATAATAAACTATATTTGGGTATCCAAAATAAATATAGGAATGGTCATGTCATGTATTATTCCCCTAATATGAGCAAATTGGTTTTATTTTGAGTTTAAACTAGTATGAATTTGAGCAAAACTAATAAATCTATAATGGAATCTATGTAAACTTGTACTATACCTACTATAATTTTCTAACTAATCTAGTTTTTTTCTAACTAAGGATTATGGATAATAGTTCCATACCTTGGAGAGTAGTGCCATTATTGTAAATCTAGTGTTAGTGTCCCAATTTGGGTGTTAGTATTCTTATGGTTTGATTTCTACACAATTGTGTTGGCCTCTATGTCACTATTTTCCCACTATGTTTACCTAATTTTGATTTCTATGATCTCACCCTATGTGTTAAATAATTTACTATGAATGAAATATAATATCCTGATCTCTGTGACAAACCCTTATGAATACGCCCTCTTTTGAGGGAAATTATTAGACTTGTGAAAGAACTATCCTTAAAATAAAAATCTATGAAAAATATGCATTAGATGGAACATATATGATAATTACATAATAACTAGATATAATGTGTATACATAACATTAGAATGTAAGACAATCTAAGCATAATATTATAATGTAATATGTATGCCATGTGTAGCATTCATAAGGGTGTCAAGATAGATATAAAAATGTATGTAACAACAAATTTGAGTAAAAATTGAGTAGCTACCTAGGGGAATGGGGCATGATGCCCATCATGACACCCAAGTAGGAAGGGAGATACATGAGGTCCTTTATGGCATTAAAAACTAGAATGTGTAATAAGTAAGAGACAAGTATCATGGCCATGATGCATTAAGAAATCATACATAAAAAACACATGAGGTACACAAAGTAGGACAAGGGGAAAAAATATAAGGGACATGGGCATATGTCACTAAATCTAAGAAAACAAGAAATACAAAGATATGTTCAAATGTCCACATACATAAACAATAAATAATTTAGCTTAGATCCACATAGGACATGTTCAAATGTCTGCATACATAATAAACAAGGCACACACAAGGACATGGGCACATGTCCAAAGCATACATATTATGAATAGAAGTGGCACAGAGCCATAGATCAATGGCATATTCAAATCCCCTCAAATATAAGGATCATAGATACATAATCAAGTCTAAACTAGGAAACCTATAAATAAAAGTGTGTAGGAATATCTAATACAAATCTATGTAAAATATAGGATGTACATATGTTGAGTCTAAAGTAGTAATAGCTATAAAAAAATCATAGTGTAGCATGATCAATATCAAGATATAAAAATGTTAAAGCTATGATGTAGAGTATAGAAAGATAAAACTTGATAATCAAAAACTATGTATAGGGTACCCCTAGGTGCTTGAATGTGTCAAATGAAGAACCCATGTATCAATGTATATTCCCCAAGTGGGTAGATAATAGTAAGTCTCAATCGGTGTAGTGGACCTGAGTCCTATAAGTACTCTATAATCACTCAACAAGAACAAGAGAAGCATGCATGTATGATAAAACTAATTATACTAAGATAGATAACATATGTAGTGTCTATAAAATATTAGAAGTGTAAACATAGCAATGCATATAATCTATAATTTTGTGTTTTATGAGTAATTAGTTGATTTTTTTTTGTTTTATTGAAATATTATAATGTTTTTTTATTTTATGAATATAAGTTATGTACAACATGAAAATGAACTATGTACAAGGAGAAAGAGAGAAGGAAAGTATGTGTCTAAATCAATCAAATAATATGTAGTAATTAAGTATTGTTTTGTTATGGATTTTGACCTTCTTTGACTTTATATAAAATAGTAATAAATAGGCATAAATATAGACTTATCTAAAAAGTGACTATCATGGATGATCTAGGTTCTTAAAATTAGATTCTAGACAGTTATGAGTGTCAGCAACAAGATTATAGGATCTATTTACTCAATGGATAGTAGCGATCCATCTAGATAGTAGTGTCATGTTGGTGTGGTGCCCTCAAAGTGGCACTAGTATCCCCTTTGCAAGACTATTCTTATTTTCTAGGAGTACTTATGCCTATGTTTTTAGGTCCTATTCTTGCACATATGAAATATGGAACTCTAGGTTGTGCTTAGAAAACTTGATTTAGTGTGAAAACCCTAACCCTCCTTGAAATTATGGCATGAGAAATAATTATGTGTTTTTCATTAGGATAGGCTAAACATCCTCAACACCCTGCTATGAAGAGAGTTGCCTACATACCAATACTTCAAAGAGGGATCAAGCCTAATTTAGTTCTCCCACCTATCACTTGATATAAGTTCAAGTGAATGCTATAATGAGAGTGCACTTGGATGCATTGAATGTGCTTGAGATTTTAAATATTTGAAATCTAGGTTTAGGGATGTTGTATATGGTAGTATGAAAAATTAAGGTAGAATAGGGATCAAATACCTTAATTTTACTCAACTTATATTTTATTTAAATAGGATTTTGCATCTATTTTCCATATAGTGAATAAGGTTCAAATAAACTTATATTTATATAGATATGTAGCATGTGTGGATAAGAAAATGTTCTTAGTCTAACCTTAGGAGGGAAACCCATTTGAAAAAGTATTCATTCAAGAGAGTTAGGGAAAAAGATAGTAGTTCTTAGTTGGGGACACTAGCACCATATGTTTATAGTGTCCCAAATGTGGTGTTGATGTCCACCTAGAAGAATATTGGGTAAACTAGGTTAGAATCTAAGTAAGTTGTCCTAGGACTATTTGAAGTTGATTGTAGGTGTTTATGGTCTAAATAATGACTGGAAAAGTGTGTCAAAAAGGCTCTAGGATAGGTTTAGGGCTAAGCTAGGAATAGGCTAACTCAAGTGACGCTCTTAACATCTAAATACCACTTTTAGGTGATTACATAGAGTAACCCAAATTAGGTTTAATGTTTTTTTATGAGATTGGGTTTGTAGAGAAGAAAGTAATTCATCCATTAACACCAGTAATAACTTCACTACTTTTTAAATCATTTAAAAGGATATTTTAAGTTCTCAATTCCAAAATTTAAAACTGAATTGGAAGCAAAAATTTCTCAAATTTTAAGATGTTGGAATGATTAAAAATTAATGAAAATCTGATCCAAATCAAGTTTCAAAACTGAAATAAAGGTGAAATGAAAATTCACATCAAATATCCATTAAAACTGTCAGATTTTTCAAATTCTTGATTTACTCAATTTCTCATAAATGATAAAATGATTAAATTTTTCATTTTGATTAAAATATGAATTATAATATGTAAATTAATTAAAACTAAAATTCAAAAATGAATTCAAAGATCAAAACATAGAAATTGTTTACGGGGTTCAAAATTCCTACATCCCCAGGTTCTTATCAAACCAATCCATTAATGTTGTTAATTTTCAAGCCACAATAATGCTTAAAATCAAAAAAATAGATCTAATCTCAGCAAAAATAGTGTTTCAGACCTTTGAAAGACCTTGGCTGACTCAGCATGTCCTTCACCTTCCTGAATCACACATAGAGGCTTCTCTAAATCAAAATTGGAAACTTATATAACTCAAAATGACATCACCAAGACTCTAAAATGGGAAATTGAATATAAAAAATAGAGCATATTAAAATTCTAAACAAGTTTGTAGTTTACTCTGAGCTTTGGTTCGGCCTCTAAGGGCTCCAAAATTACTAAATACATCAAATTGTGTTATAATTCTCCAATACATAGTCAGCAAGAGCTTACCTTCAAATACAAGTTTTATCCTTTTAAAACACTTCCAAGTCCATAGCTTGGTTATTCAAGACCTATCACTTTTACATGGGAGGTTTGTGGTTCAAGTCTTCAGCCTTCTATTTAGGTGCTTTATACTTATCTTTAGTCCCACATTGGCAAATGGGATCGGCTTTGATGACTTTCTAAAGGCTGGCATCCACCTTAGACAATGTCGACGCCCCTTTTGGTGGGCTTAAGGTGCTAAATATATCATAGTTTCCAACTTGGCTTATCCATTGGTTATGTACCGATTATCATATATTCTAAATTTGAACATATCTACCAATGATGTAGCTCAATTCTTCAATCTTAGCATTTGTGGCAAGGCCAAATGTAGTTGGCATGGTACTCGGTCTTCAAGCTTAGCATAAAAACCAACATTAGACATGATATAGCTTTGTCTTCAAGCTTGACTCAGCTATCTTCAATCTTGAGGCATGAAAAATGACTCGACATGGTTGTTGGAAGGGCCTTCGTGGCATAGCAACATGGTAACTGTTGGTTCTCCCATGTGGCGTATGGGGCTTGGTATGTTTGAATTACAAAGTCTTACCAAAGAAAACTACAAAGATTTAAAAACATACAAGTGATTTATCCCACATGCATTTGATGGGTACAAAATATAGGTTTAAAAACAATTGTAAATACAATGCAATGTGAGATGGAGGCTAAGGCACCCCTCCTTAATCAAGTGTGTCAACCCTCACTAAGGGCCCCCAATGAGCCAATAGCGGGTCCCATGGATCTCCATATGACCACTATCAAAGACTGGAGGCTGAAAGCAAACCAAAAACCAAACCAAAATTTTTTATGAATGTACTACCACATGTCAACAAGGGATTGGTCCACTTGTCGCATTCAAATTGTGCCACGCATTGCGACACCTCCTTATTTTCCTTATCACAAAATAACTTCAAAAACCTATAACATGGGCATACAATTTCCATTTTACAAATCGTGAAAAGTGCCAAAAAGATCTCGATGAGATATACACTTGCAAGAAGTTTCATCATGATCTGGAAAATTTTCCAAACTGAACTCTAGATCACTCCTTATAAAAGAGGCTTTTGGTCTCCAAAAGTATATTATCTCCTAAAAAATGATAATTGGTCTACTACATCACATCAAACAAAACCCAATCATAGCAAGAGATAAACATTGACAAAATAAATGATTCACAACTCAAGTGAAAATACATACAACATGGCATGAGTATAGGAATTTGCAACTGCCAATAAATTGATCACACCATACCAAAATTGTCTACCCATGTCACATCCTATAAAGTGGTGAACTGTCAATAAACTAAAACAATTCCCAATGTAATTGTAAAACAGGTTTGTTAATGCTGACAACATACAATAAATGTTGTAGACATGTTGCAATATAATGCCCTAGTATGGGACTTACAATGCTAAGCAAATGCAAACAACACAAAGTGTATATTGCCTAACGTCTAAACATGCCCATAGGGTCTTACAATGCATATATATGCCAAAAATAGATAGATTCTAAAAATAGTAGTTAAATATGAGAAAGTGTTGTTAAGAAATTAACTCAACCCATAACATGCATTCTGCTATTATCTCCAACTGATCAAATGAGTTCAAGTCTTACAGACAACTCACTCATCATAAATAGGAGTTTCCAAAAACATAGAGCTATTCAACATAAGGTGAGAATTGAAATACTTTAAATGATAAACCTATCTTGAAGTGTTCTCACAAGCTCTACTAATGCATCATCAAAGCTTGTTATTTCTCTTAATAGAATTCTTAACAATACTTTGAAAAATAAATGCATTATAAATCCACTTAATCATATTTTCTACCTAGTTAACTTGATTTCCTCAGTGGATTCCTTAACATAATTATGGATTGATTTAACTTCATGGACCTTATTAATAGGTTGATAAATGATCTTAGTTTTACCATGTCTAAAATGAGAAGATGATTGAAGTTTAAAAGAATAATCAATTCAATGCCCACTCTTATGGAAATGAGTGCAAGCAACCTTCGGTGAGGTCTCCCTTTTACCTTTTCTCACTTTGCCATGACAAGAATGGTCTTTAACACCTGCAATCTACTTAATCAAATCATGTATCTTCCAACAAAATGCAACACTATGGTTATGCATCCCACAAAAAGTGCAAGGAAATGATTGCATCAACTTCTAAATGTTAAATCCAAATTTCTTGAACATAAAAAGTGGATCAAAAGATTTAGTGATAACTCTAGTGTAGGAACTAGGAGGTGGAATCTCAATACCTCTTATACATGTTCTCTTGCACTGCACATGCTCTACTAGTGATCTCAAAACTTTGCTATCAGAAGCTTGTATTCCTTTAGCCATAGAGGAAGTTTCTCCAATATCCACTTGCTCACTAGTGTAACCCAAACCTGCATGAAGAGATCTATGCTCTACTTGTATTGGGTTAGTAATTCCTTAGCCATCTCAACCAAGACCTCTTCCATTAAATCCTATTTTCTTCAACAATTTGGATCTTGTACCGTTAGTGTGTTGTTCAAAACTACCAAAATCATCATTACTTGAATCCAAATCTAAATGGAAAGAAGAAGATGAATTACTTGGTGAATAACTTAAAGTGCACTCAGTCATAGTCTCTACATTTGAAGTAGAAGGTATGGTCTTATTTGGTTCACCACACTACAATTTGATCAAGATCTCATCCTTAGATTCAAGCTTTGATTTCAAACTTGCAATTTGCTCTTCAAGAGTTAAGAGCTTGCATCTCATGAATGCATTCTCATCCTGAATCTGGGTATTGATGGCTTTAAGCTCTTCCATCTTAGCTTTATGTGATAACTTTCCCATGGATTTCTACAAACACACTGATTCCACAAATGCACACTAAAATCTAATCAAGTGCTATTGAAAACCAATAAACTTAAAGCAACTTTCAAATCACACAATCAAAAGCCAACCCTACTTTCTAATTGCTTTGATACCAAAATTTGATCCGTAAACACCAGTAAGAACTTCACTACTTTTTAAATCATTTAGAAGGATCTTTTAAGTTCTTAATTCTAAAATTTAATACTAAATTAGAAGCATAAATTTCTCAACTTTTAAGATGTTAGAATGATTAAAAACTAATGAAAATCTAATCCAAATCAAGTTTCAAAATTGAAATAAAGGTGAAATGAAAGTTCACATCAATTATCCATTGAAACCATCAGATTTTTCAAATTCTTGATTTACTCAATTTCTCATAAATGATAAAATGATTAAATTTTGCATTCTAATTAAAATATGAATTATAATCTACAAATTAATTGAAACTGAAATGCAAAAATGAATTCAAAGATCAAAACATATAAATTGTCTATGGGGTTTAGAATTCCTATGTTCCTGAGTTCTTATCAAACTGGTCCATTAATGTTGCTAAATTTGCAAGCCAAAATAATACTTAATATCAAAAAAATAGATCTACTATCTAAAAAAATAGTGTTTCAGACCTTTGAAATACCTTGGCTGACTCAGCACGTCCTTCACCTTCCTAAATCACACGTAGAGGTTTCTCCAAATCAAAATTAGAAACTTTTGTAGATCAAAATGATGTCACCAAAACACAAAAATGGGAAAATTAATAGACATAATATAGTGTATAAAAATTCTAAATGAGTTTGTAGTTTACTCTGAGCTCTAGTTCAGCCTCTAAGGGCTCCAAAATGACCAAATATTGCAAACTGTGCTATAATTCTCCAATACACAGTCGACAGGGGCTTACCTTCAAATACAAGTTCACTCATTTTTAAAAACTTCCAAGTCCATAGCTTATTCGGTCAAGACCTATCCCTTTTACACAAGAGGTCTATGGTTCAAGTCTTCAACCTTCTATTTAGGCATGTTATAGTTATCTTTAGTCCCATATTGGCAAATGGGATCAGTTTTGATGCCTTTTTAAAGGATGGCATCCACCTTAGACAATGTCGACACCCCTTTTGGTTGGCTTAAGGCACTAAATATATCATGGTTTCCAACTTGGCTTATCCATTAGTTGTGTACTGATTAGCATATACACTAACTTTGAACATATTTTTCAATTATGTAGTTCAGTCTTCAATCTCAGCATTCATGGTAAGGCCAAATGTAGTTGGCATAGTACTCAGTCTTCGAGCTTAGCATAAATTCCAACATTAGACATCATATAGCTCAGTCTTCAATATTGAATCAACTATCTTCAATCTTAAGGCATGAAAAATGACTCAGCATGGTTGTTGGAAGGGCCTTCGTGGCATAACAACATGGCAACTGTTGGTTCTCCCATGTGGCGTATGGAGCTTGGTAAGTTTGAATTGCAAAGTCTTACCAAGGAAAATTACAAAGCTTTAAAAACATACAACTGATTTCTCCCACATGCATCTGGTGGGTAAAAAATATAGGTTTAAAAACAATTGCAAATATAGTGCAATGTGAGATGGAGGCCAAGGCACCCCTCCTTAATCAAGTGTGTTGACCCTCGCTGAGGGCCCCCAGCAAGCCAATAGTGGGGTCCACGGATCTCCATATGACTGATATCAAATACTGGAGGCTGAAACCAAACCAAAGACCAAACCAAATTTTTTTTATGAATGTACTACCACATGTTAACAAGGGATTGGTCCACTTGTCGCATTTAAATTGCACCACACATTGTGACACCTCCTTATTTTCCCTATCGCAAAATAAATTCAATAGCCTATAACTTGGGCATATGATATCCATTTTGCAAACCGTGAAAAGCACCAAAAAGATCTTGATGAGCTCTATGTTGTGTAAGAGGTTTCATCATGATTTGGAAACTTTTCCAAACTAAACTCTAGGTCATTAATTGAGTGATTATGTTAGGAGAGAGATCAAACGTTTTGATTTTTAAACTTATCTCATCTAGTTCATCATTATCTAAATCTAGAATATTAGGTAGTATGTTTCCTATCAATTCAAGATGATCATTGTATCCTCTAGTAGTATTAATGAGATAATTAAAATGTTGAGATTCATAAAATGGGATGCTAAGTAAAGGTTCGAGGGTATGTATTTTAAAAACACATTTTTCTTGAAATTGTTCAAACTTCCAAGGATTGTTATCTCCTTGAATCTTGTATATAGTACCATTATAAGTAAATTTAACACAATGGCATGATGATGAGACTAATTCTCTCATGTGGTGTGTCTAAGGTTGATCGAGTAATATGTTGTAATAAAGTGAGAAGTTTAATATCATGACTTTGACATGCACCATGATAGGGGTACCATGATAGGAATCTAAACATAACCTAAAGGAGGAATTTATCTTATATCATATCCTTGACATGTACTTTAAGTGGATTTAAGATTACATTCAGATTATCCAAGTGTTCTAATAAATTCAAGGGAATCTATGAAAGTGTCTAAACCTTCTTTAATTAATGAACATTTAACTTAGATATCTCTTATTTAGATGCTAATGAATAATGGAGGATCATCTACATAAAGTAATATTTCATTAGGAATCATGGAAGAGATATGGAATTTAAGTGAAAGAGTTGTTTACCATTTCATCAATGTGGATAGAAATTTCTTCACACTACTAAAGGATTCTATCTTTAGATCTGAACAAAGTAGCTCCTTACCCCATAGGCAAGGGATGAAGGATTACCCCATAGGTAAGGGATGAGGGACATTAATTTCAAATAAGATTTACATTATATGTTTACAATGATAAATAAAAGTTATCATGAGTTCTAATAAGTGGATTTGAGATGGGAGATGTGAAAGTTTAGCTATATGGTCCCATTCATCATAACCTATTAGAGTGTTATGGAATAAAGGTGCATTGTGTTGCATTATATCCTTTGAGGGTATGGTGAAAGTTTATTGAAAGTGATGTTGATAAGTTATGATTGTTTTATATTTGGTTAATGTGGGATGACTATTTTTAGGTGATTGTTTTATCTTAGATAGCATAGTTGTATCATTAGTTGTTTCTTATGTTTGAGAAGAAGAAATACCAGTGGTTAAAGGTCTTAGAATTTCCAATTTAGGTGTTTGAGTTTAAGGAGTGGTATAAATTATATAAATAATGTGTGAGGTATTGTATATTATTGTATTTGACGCTTGTAGGTTTGTTAAAATTGGATACTAATTCCCTAATTTTGTGAGATGAGATGGGTAAGAATCATGAATAGTGAAAAATTTTGGGAAATTATTATGGTTAAAGGTTGGATAATGATCTATATAAGAAACTAATTTCCTCATGTTATTCATGTCGACAACATTTTCATCATTTATTTTAGGATATATTTAACTTTTGACATTTTTGTTAGTGTTTGGTTAGTGTTAACTTGATGGTTAGGAAGGGGATCTTTATAAATAGTTAAATGAGAATTGACTTAGCTTTGTTAAGCATGGAATATACTGTGGGGGTGAATCAGTATATCATATATCTTATTATAACTTTCCCTTTATCAAATTCCACTTAATCAAACATTCAAGATATGCAATAAAACTCAAATAATAAACATCACACAAGATAGAGAGAGACACCAGATATAACATGGAAACCCAATGTGGGAAAAACCATGAAGAACAATCTCAAGTATATTTGTGAGAAACAACCTACAGGAACACCATACCCCTTTGTCGAGTACCAACCCAGCTACAATTCATGAGCACCAACCCACAGGAGCTTCAAACCCCTTTTTCAAGCACCAACCCAGCAACTATTCGTGAGCACCAACCCATAGGATCACCAACCCCTTTTATGAGCACCAACCCAGCAACAATTCATGAGCACCAACCCACAAGAGTACCAAGCCCTTTGTGTATACCACACACCTATCTCTCAATGTTGCTATCTCAACAAATGATAGTTTAATACAACATCTCTTTCCTCTCTCTCACCTTTGCTCTTCTAAGCTAGATATAACAAATACTATTCATCTCTCACAATTGCTCTTCTAAGCTAGATATTACAATCTTAAATCAACCTCTCTCAACCATATTACAAATGGCTTCTCAAGCCTTTATTTATAGCTTTCCAAATGACCTTTGGCCTTCCCCCTTTGTGACCCTTCAATCCTCATGGAAAATGGCACCAATCTTGGATGACCCTTCATATTCAAGCCTTTGAAAAGTCATGTGGTGACCCTTCATGACCAAAAACGTCCTTCCCACTTTTGTCCTTCTCTTTGGTGACTTTTTGTATTCCTCAAAGTGTCCCTTCATGAGAAATTGTGCCCTTACTCTTTTGTCTTCACTTGGTGACTCTTGGTATTCCCCAAGATGACTCTTCATGGGAAAATGCATCCCATCCTTCTTTTGTCTTTACCCCGTGGCTCTTCGACTTCTCCATGGGCCCTTCTTTTGTCTCATATGCAACCAAAAATATATTCATTAATATTAAATAAATATTATCTCATATTAGACAAGATATATTTATTACAAATAACATTAAATGCAATGGGGCCTTTGTCACCAATAATACTAGACCTTTGACATCAATGACAATATTTCCAACAATCTCCCCCTTTGTCATTGATGGCAACCTCAATCCTAAAATTGCCACATCTTACCACCTGCACATACTATCATCTAAAAACATACAGTAACTCCCCCTTACTGTAGCAACCTGTACCTATTCCCTGTACCTATTTTTTGCAATTATACCTATACCTATTATTCTCCCCCTTTGACATCAATGGCAAAGGGCTTACCTAGAGATAACACTTAGCTCCCCCTCACTTGATGCTGAACATCAATGGCAGAAAGTAATAGAAATTACTCCCAACTCCTCTCATTGATCTTTGAATGTATCCTTTGATTGTGCCAGATATCTTTTCTAGTTATCCTGGCAGTGGTTTTATCTCTGAATCTCACTGTTCCACCATTAATATTCTTTACTCTTATCTTTTATCATATGCCTCGAGCATCCACTATCAATGAACCATGGTTGATCTTTATTTCTTACATGCAAAGCTATTTGCACCAACATAAAATCTTCAGGTTGTTTCTTCTGCCATGAACACAACTGAACCTTCTTCCTAATGAATGGAGCTTTGAAACTCTAAACCTTCTTCATTGAATCTACATGAGTATTCTTTTCCTTCTTTCTAAAATTGTTAGGTCTTTTTCAACATTCTAATTTCATGTGAGCATAATAATTTGAAACACTATAAAAACTTTTAAACACTACATATGCAAGAATCATTCTAATAGCCTCAAACCATAATACCAATGCAAAATTTTCTTCAAAAATCTATTCCCTCAAAAGATATACAAATTAATTTACCAACTCACCTTCTTGTCATGCAACATAGCCAAGACCCAATAACATCCACCATGCTTCAATTTTTCTTAAAAGTGTCTCCTTGAAGCCTAAAAGAGACACCCCACACAAAAGGGTCCTAGAAACAAATCTCAGGAGATTCCCACATCTCCTCTATTTCTTCCTTGATCTTCTTGTGTTTTTATTTTAGAATCCGTTTAACCATGTCTATCCTTTTTGACCTACTAACATTATCATTTATGATGTTTTTCATCTTCTCAACTTTTACAACTATCTTATCTTGACAAAACTCATGCTCAAATGTAACAAGAGATTCTACACAATCCTTCTTATCTGATTCTTTATCTACTATAGCAAGTAATTAATTTTCACTTTTGAAATCAACCTAATCAACCTTTACTATTTTAGGTCTCCAAACCTTAATTTGAATTTTCTCATATCTTTTAGGGGCTCTATAACCTTTGACATACTTTGAGTATCTCTTTACTTGTTTTGGACATAATTTAGCAATATGGCCAACCTTATGACAACAAAAGCAAACAATATTTCTCATACCTTTTTCTTGAATGTGACTGAGATCTCCCTTTGACTGATTGCTTCTCCTCATACAGTCTCTTTCCCTATGACCAACATGATGACAAATAAAACAATGGCCATGAAAATAATTTGAAAACTTAAAAGCATTGGGCTGCCTGATCGACTTCTTTGATTTGCCTTCAAAACCTACATCCTTCTTTCCTTGGACCAATATTTCATGATCTTTCTCAACCTTGATTATAAGCTTCTCATGATTATCCTTTAAATAACCTAACTCATCCTTCAAACGATTACACTCTTCTTATTTTGATGTTAAAATTGAATTTGCAACCTCTAACTAATTCTTAAGATCTTGAATAAATATCTTATTTTCTTTTACTTCTATAGCCAACTTAGAATCCAAGATACACACCTTTTCCTTAAGAGCCTCAACCATATATTTCAACTATTGATTCTCCTTCTTTAGCTGCTTGGCCATCTTATGCTTTTCTTTGATCTACCTTCAAGCTATTAAACCCTTTCTGAAGGACCCTGCTCTGATACCAATTGTTAAGCATGAAATATACTAAGAGGGTGGGGTGAATCAGTATATCATATATCTTATTATAACTTTCCCTTTATCAAATTCTACTTAATCAAACATTCAAGATATGAAATAAAATTCAAATAATAAATATCACACAAGATAGAGAGAGAGACCAGATATAATGTGGAAACCCAATGTGGGAAAAACCATGGAGAACAATCTCAAGTATATTCATGAGAAATAACCCATAGGAACACCATACCCCTTTGCCAAGTACCAACCCAGCTAAAATTCATGAGCACCAACCCACAAGAGCTTCAAACCCCTTTGCTGAGCACCAACCCACAAGAGCACCAACCCCTTTGTGTATACCACACACCTATCTCTCAATGTTTCTATTTCAACAAATGATAGTTCAATACAACATCTCTTTCCTCTCTCTCACCTTTGTTCTTCTAAGCTAGATATAACAAATACTATTCATCTCTCACAATTGCTCTTCTAAGCTAGATATTACAATCTCAAATCAACCTCTCTCAACCATATTAAAAATGGCTTCTCAAGCCTTTATTTATAGCTTTCCAAATGACCTTTGGTATTCCCCCTTTGTGACCCTTCAATCCTCATGGAAAATGGCACCAATCTTGGATGACCCTTCATATTCAAGCCTTTGAAAAGTCATGTGGTGACCCTTCATGACCAAAAACGTCCTTCCCACTTTTGTCCTTATCTTTGGTGACTTTTCGTATTCCTCAAAGTGTCCCTTCATGAGAAATTGTGCCCTTACTCTTTTGTCTTCACTTGGTGACTCTTAGTATTCCCCAAGATGACTCTTCATGGGAAAATGCATCCCATCCTTCTTTTGTCTTTACCCCGTGGCTCTTCGACTTCTCCATGGGCCCTTATTTTGTCTCATATGCAACCAAAAATATATTCATTAATATTAAATAAATATTAACTCATATTATCCAAGATATATTTATTACAAATAACATTAAATGCAATGGGGCCTTTATCACCAATAATACTAGACCTTTGACATCAATGACAATATTTCCAACAAGCTTAAGACTTCATTTTTTAGTTTTAGTTTCATGAGCCTTATTTTTTATTTCAAAAGCTTTCTTACATGTACATATGAATTTTTCATGATCAAAGTTAGGTCCAAGAAGATAATCCATAGAAAAATTTCTTAGTTATTGACAAGTTTTGTGAGAATGGCCCTAACTTGCATGAAACCAACAAAATTTGTGGGGATCTTACCAATGTTTGGTAGGGCATGTAGGATCAATATATATTTAGGAAGGTCATGAAATATTCTTTTGAATATACCATAAGGAAATTGGTTTATGTACATATACATTATATACTTGAGAAAATGTGAAACTAGGATGATAATTGTTGGGAATTGGCATTGAAGGAGTAGGGTCCATTATATTGCTTGGAGTAATGGATTGAATGGTATGGATGGAATCATAAATATATACAACACCATTTTTAGTTACATGTCAATTTTTATCTTTCATAATCATTCAAGTAGCTCAAAATATTATATAAGGAAATCTTGATGTTTAGCTTGGTCGAGGGCTTTTTCCAAGGATTTTGGAGAAAGAGTCCTCAGTAATATTGTAATTTGGAATGAAAATAATTAGTTAATAAGCATAATATATTCTCATCCAAAATGTTATGCTTAGATTTTTTAGATAAGGCTTTCCATCATTTGATGAAAACTTGTGTTGTTTAAGATTCTAATTGTTTAAAATTGATCAAATTAGCTAAGTTATTTTCATGAGCATCATTAGTTTTGAATTCTTGAACTAATGCATTGACTAAGTCTTACAAACTAGTTTTAAAGTGAGTTTTAAGTTTATTATTCCAATTTAAAGCATCACTTGGAAATTTTTTAGCTTATAACTTGGTGGTAGTGAAGGTGTTAAGTTCAACCCAATATTTTTGTAAATTTACAAAAATATTCAAATGTAAAACTGGATCAGTGGATCCATTATAAGTGATAGTGGGAATTATGCCACATATTCAATGTTTATAATTTTAGGAACAAGAAGTTAATTATTTAAGTGTTTAATAACTTTATTAATAATTGGGCATTGTGTTATAAGGTTACCATGTGCATCTCTAAAGGGGGTGGGGGTATTAGGATTTTACTCTCCCTATTGAGTAGGATGAGCTTTCTTTTAGAAATGCATTAATTGGTTTTATATTTTCATCATTTTATTGGAAGTATTAGTTTAAATTGTATCCATTTTATTTAGAGTTTGTAATAATAATTGATTAGTATTAATTTTATTTTGGCTATTATAAGTTGTATGAGATGTGTTAGCATTATGCAAGGCATTAGAAGTTTGGGTTACACCAGTAGTGTGAGATACACTAGTGGCATGATATTCACTAGTAGTTAGATGTAATTAAGCATTGATATGAGTATTTTAGTGGACCCACTATAATTCACACGTGTTATTTATAGAAATACTTGGAATGGAAGTGGAATAAGGCATGGAAGATGATGTCATACTATTAGAGGGAGGCATGAAAGAGGAGAAGGATCTAGTGGAGGTCATAAAATAACATGCCACAAATCCTATGGAACAGGTAGGTAAAGGTGAATAGAGTTATCTAATATGAATTCCCATCATGAGGTTATAAATGATTATGGGATCCTTACCTTGATGTTTAGGGTTTTCATTAATGAATGGTATCATTTTAGTCATATACTCAAGGTCACTTTCATCCTCTACTATTTTTAATAATAAAGGATTAAGTGTAGTGGAATAGGGAGGAGTCCCATAGTTGGTAGTTCTTTTAGTAATGTGGTTATTGCTAAGTCCTAGGTTAGTTATCATAGAATGTGTCTTAGGAAGTTTGTTAGGATTAGTGAAATTAATCATGTTAGTTTGATTTTGTAATGTAACATCATCCAAAAAATGTTGCATGATGAAAAATTTGATTTAAACACTTACTATGGAAATGATAAACTTAGAGGCTAGAGATGAACAAGATTGAGTTGGTCAATCTGGTTAGATAGGTGGGATCAAACTAGGTAGAATTGGTCGACCTAGTAGGATGAATAAGAAAATAGAAAAAAATTGGAATCAAATACAATTGAGATGGTTTATTAAGTTGGATAAATAAGAAAACATAATAGTCTGTAATAGACTAGGTCAAACAAGTTGAATAAATAGAATAATTTGTGCCTGGACTAAGTTGAGCAGGTTGATTGAGTAAGAAAATTAGGAAAACAAGATAATTTGTGCCTATACTAAGTTGAGTAGGTTGACTAAATAAGAAAATTAAGAAAATATAACATTTTATGATAGACAAAGTCGAGTTGGTCGATGAATTTTTGAATTCTAGGAAAAAATGAAATGTTTTGAATCTAAATAATTAAGTTCTAAATTAAAAAATAAAGCTAAACACAAAAGAAACTAGGTGGAACTGGTCAATCTAGTTGTAGCACACAACATAAAACTTGTATCAACATTGGCTAATACAAGTCTATAATATAGCATATAATAGTAAAAAATAAATAATAATGTAATTTATAATCTAATTAATTATTTGAAAATAAGATCGGGAAGTTATACTAAAGGTTTTGACTAAAAGTGTAGGCTTTCAAATATACTTGCTTATCTATTGGATATTGTCATCTTAATATTTTATAGCATTGACTATGGAGGAATTACCATTCCCATAGCCCACTAAACCCAATTTTAAGGGTAATATATAATTAGCTTCTCATACCTAACCACTAACCGATGCACCACATAGTCAAATAGATGGTTGGATTCCTAAAGTTCAATAAAGAAGGAAATCCTAGGCATTCCAAAAATATCATAAGGTGTGTGGAAACTAAAGACCATGTTTAAATATATACTATGGCTTATGAGTATTGGTTCAAGCCCCTCACACCATGATATCTATAAATGATAGACAAGGACCATAACTATAGTATTACATAGCCCTTCATTATATTAGCTAAGTAGTTTTAAAATTATTGATACATAGTTTCTAAGGAAAGACAAAGAAAGTGAAAAATAAAAGTAGAAATCAATATTTCAAAATCTAAGTTATAGTTTTTGGAAATTAAATAAATAGGCAACCAACTAAAAATTAAAGTGAGATTAATTACTATCCCATGTATGTTAATTTCCTTTGCTTAAATCATAAAACAAAGCAAATAAAATAAGATCAACTAGATCGATCAAGTTAAACAAAGATAATAGAATGAAGTCAAGCTGATCAGCTTAATCTATTGGAAAAACATTCCAAAATAAACATAGTCAAGTAGGTCGACTTAATTTCTAGGTACAAAATAAAAACAAAACTAGGTCAAATCGATTGACCTAGTTGACTACATAGGTATAATTTTATAGAAATAAATAGTGGTAAAAATGGTACTAGATTTTAAATACTAACTTAAGGAAAGAAAATAATTTTTTTTAAATTTGATAAAGTGAAATTACTGATCTAGTTAGAGTTATCCTAGTAAATAAGACAAAATTAACTAGGTTGATGCAGTAGTTTTCCAAAAGATGTTTAATTATTATCTTGATCTAGGTCATCTAGGAGAATGTTTGAACCTACAAAGGAAAAAAATAGGATTATTAAATAAATTAGATTTATTAGACCAAGTATAAATAAACTATAAAATAAAACTAAGTTGATCAAGTCAATATAGTTATAAAAAAGATGCAAAAATGAGAAGAATTGATTTATTTAAATGTAAAAGGCAAAAAAATAAATTAGGTCAATCAGTTTAATCCAATTAACTAAGACTATAAATTCCACGTGCATAAAATAAAGCTTGGTCAATAAGCTCAATGAAGTAGAAAAACATGTGCATAAAGAGCCAAACTAGGTTGATAGTCTTAATTATGTTTGAAAACCCATGCACACAATGTTAAACTAGGTCAACAAGGTTGATATAGTTGTCTATAAATAAAAACTAAAAATATGCAAGGGTTAGATTCATGTTGGGCTCACTAGAATGTATGTAAGTGAAATTATTTATATATATATATATATATATATATATATATATATATATATATATAACTTATCCTACTCAATAATATCCAAGCTCAGATAAGGTAATCAACTAACTATCCACTTAGAAATAATTTTTTATATCAGGGTCATTACCAATGATAGGTCTACTAAAATTAATTTAAGCGATCTCTTATCACACAATGCTAAAGTAAAGGTTTCCCAAGGCATCTAGTCAAATTCTATGATGCGATAACCCTATCTAGGTCTTATGGTTGTAATAAAAGTATACAAGCTAATCTACTAAATAAACATGCAAGATAATCTAGTAAATAAATATGAAAGCTAAAATAGTGCTCACTAAAGCTTGTGTCATAAATGGGGAAGAAAATAAACAAACAAATATAATTCTATTTAAGATAACATATAAATAATCTAAAGATGTAGAGATACAATTCATTCCATTAATTCTACAACATCTACTTATTGGAATATGAAGTGTTAGGAGTATACTTACCTTGTTGAAGTGAACTCGTGAACTCGCCATGCCTCAATCTCTCTCTTGGATAATAATGATTTAAAAGAGGTTTTTGTTACTTGTATGGATCATAAAGATAGATCAGCTCTAAGCTACAAGACTTATCTTATGTATTAAAGACCTCCACAAGATAAGTGCTACTTATCCCATGTAAAATCCTAAGTAATAAAACCTCCCATTGATAGTATAAATGGATTTACAAGTTGTAATGATGCATAATTGAATAATCCTCTCTTTAAAAATGAAGTTGAGGAGGTATTTATATCCAAGTATTAACCATAAACCCTCCCAAGAATTTAGCTGATAAGGTTGGTCAGGTCTACTTTGTTTGGAAGGAAATAGAGTTATTAGGCCTCAAACTATTTTGGCTTGGGCTGATGGAATTTCATAATGTGTGTTGAATTCTCAACAAGGTCGATTGGGTTGATGTAGTAGAAAAAGTGGGTAAAACATGTTTTTACATAGGTAGGGGCTATTTTATGTGATGAATTACTTAGGAGGTGATGTAAGTAGGCTTTTATTTCTTATAGAATTGGATAAGATTAGATTTTAATGGTTTTAGGTAATGCTATAGGGGTTAATAATCATGTGAAGCACTAAAGGTCTACCAACCCCTTTTCTAGTACACCCTTTAAGGTGTGCACTCTCATAGATTGATATTTGATAGGTTTTTACAAGAGAAAAAACATTAGTAATTAATAAAATTTAAAAATATTATGTGTATACACAAGGGACATAGATATTTTATATCAAAAAAGGATAAGGGCCACATGCAAGGTACACAAATATGTTGTAACAAATAATACCAAGGTTTATATATAATATACAAGTAATAACTATCATATCATGCAAGAGTAACAACATCAATGAATCACAGAACAAGTAAAGATTAGTCTAGACTATCCATATTTATCAATGTTACATCCTAGTAAAATATCATATCCATTTATCATTGTGTAAGATATGAGTAACTATCAAGACATTTTTAGCAATCTAGATAGTTGAACATGGTAGAGACATCATAGAAATATATTAGCTATGATAGTGAAACTTGTGGAATAAGATGCCCCTATATTGGCCCTCACATAATAGACACTAAATATTTTCACCTTTTGCCTTAAATTTTTGTATACTTTCATGATTCCACTTTATATTATCAAATAAGGATTGTTCCCTTATTCCTCTAAGGCATAGTGATATATTAAGTATGGCCCATATAGAGCATAACCAGATTCTTTTAACTTCATCCAAAATGGATTCAATGGATGTTTCTTCTTCTTTTTATGTTGTAATGATTATATTCAAATAGATTATTACATTCACATGCCTCCATTAGAACATGAAAATCAAAATAAGTGAACATAATAATCAATATAATTATGAGGGCATAGATAGAATTGATCCCAATGAACTTAATGGGGTATATCATGACCAAGTTAATTCCTTGTCTAATTTTTATCAAGTACTTCATCAAAATCCTAAATATGTAGATAGAGTATTCAAATAGATCCTAGCATCTAAGGTTTCACATAAAGCTAAGCTTACTACATATCAATCACAACAACAATAACTGTTTACTATTGTCAGACCATCATTTTGAGTTAGTAATTCCACTTCAAGTGTTTAGACATCTACTATTGTACTATTCATGCATCAACACGTACAATGATATATTTATCATATACCCAAGGTTTGGGGGAAACATAAAGCTTTTCAAAAATATTCATGCTTGTTCTTATTTGCATACCCCTCTTATGATGACAATGCATGTTACATCACTAATCTCACCTATTGTATGTTCCCTTTCAAATTGTTATAAGTATGAATGTTAAGGCATTACATTTAGAATAAGATGAATCTAGAGCTAACCATTCAATGGATTTTAATGCCATTAATAACCAATTATCCCTTGTGATAGTAGTATATAATTTACCTATTGTTTTTTTAGTTCCTAATTTTCCACTAGATGAAGGTAGAGGTGAATTATAACAACACCTCCAATCATTCCATGCAATGTGTTTGGATTATGCATATAATGACAAATTTTTAACCAAGTTATTTCAAAGAAGTCTCAAATAATATGCTTTATGATGGTTCTAGGACCTTCCCCTCTAATTATTTTCATGACTTGAGCCTTTCATAGATCATTTTCTAACACATTTATCTATCAAGATTGATGAGAAATTATCTTGTGTGCAAATTGCTAAACTCAAACAAGAGTCCAATGAGTTAATCAGTGATTATGTATTTCTATACAAGACTATGCAAGCTAAAATGACAAATTTTATGGCTAAAATGAATTACAATACATATTCAAGTAAATCTTGCTTGTACCACTCCATGACTCAATTTTCTTTAAGAGATTCAAACCTTCGATGATTTATGCTACGCATTAAGAGATATATAAGTTACATTAATATATTTGAATAACTCAAGTATACACATACTCCTAAAGGTACTTCAAAAACAAATTTTCAAATCAAACAAATCTACAAGGTCAATCCAAATAAAAATAAGAACGAGGAAATGATGAAAGTTAATGTAGTATCACAACCTACAAATCAACTTCAATTACTAGTTACACCAAAGAGGTAATTTTCTAGATTACCATCACATCCTCATATATTATTACAAAAGATACTTAAATGCAACCTTATCACTCTTCCTCTAAAATATTTTGATCCAAATAGACACACATAGAAGAACTATGATAGTAATGTATACTTTGACTATCATCTAATTATGGGATATTCTATGGGAAAATGCTTCAATTTAAGACATAATATACAAGATTTATTGATGACAACATTATTGAATTGAGTGAACCTACATAGGAATTTAGACCATAGAAAAATGAAAATCATAAATAAAAAATATTCAATGATAGAGACTAAGGATACTTCAAAAGTATACTATAAATATATTCATCCTCCACCTATGACTTGATCACAAAATATAAATGATTATTGTTTTACTTATCAACACATCACCATATCATCATGTGATCACATTTGTTGATAGTCAGATTTTCAATGATGATTCAAATTTTCATGCACTATTCATATGAGCCTATATCAATGAGCAACACATACACGTTTTCATGATAGACATTGGGTCAAGTGAGATCGTATGAATAATGAGACTTATTTACTCATTGGATACACACAATAATATATATATATATATATATATATTATTGTGTGTATCCAATGAGTAAATAAGTCTCATTATTCATACGATCTCACTTGACCCAATGTCTATCATGAAAACGTGTATGTGTTGCTCATTGATATAGGCTCATATGAATAGTGCATGAAAATTTGATGAGCCTATATCAATGAGTAACACATACACATTTTCATGATAGACATTGGGTAAAGTGAGATCGTATGAACAATGAGACTTATTTACTCATTGGATACACACAATTATATATATATATATATATATATATATATATATATATATATATATATATATATATATATATATATGATACATCAAGAATATTTAGAGGGTAATATGACATAAATAGAATATCCTTAGACACATATTACTACCTCTTCAGGTGAACTCTACCATACTAGCCATTCCATTATTATTTATATAGATTAACATGGTATTTTACATGTTTTTAGGATGCCTTAGATGAAAAAACTTCATGTGGTACCATCTATAGTGCATCAATGTCTCAAATACATATATTACAACAAGACAGTCATAATTACAAATGTATGATATGAGTACCCTCTAAACTAGTGGTATTTCCTACTCCACTCTAACCATAACCACAATTGGTTTATACACTCATATAAGATTAGTATATATAGCTAGTGGATACACATATACAAGATATGTATACACACCAAGTTCAAAAGAGAGTTGTTTAGTCTACAAGATAGCTAGTTATTTAGTGCCCATCATATCATATAGTTATTTAGAGATCATACAAGCCATAATATCTTATATCACATACTTAGTTAGTACCATAGATAGTTCTGCATATTCTAAAATTAACATATGTGATGAGACATTTTTCTACTAAATAACAAATAATACATAATCTTGGGCCATCTAAAGTTACCCATCATACACTAGATTCTATGATAGTTACTATACAACATGTGATTACTTATCAGATTTTGATATGCCTACGTCTATTACCTTTCACTCATGATATATGACCCTTTAATTGTGTGACACATGACCTCTCCATGGTCCAAAATTGATGGGATAATTAGTTAACACTTTTCAAATATAAAATATTTCCAAAAAAATACATATAATTTAAAAATTCAAAAACTTTCAAAATAATCAAAATAAGGACATAAGCATGAGATAATTACTAGATTAATCTATTTACATATTATTTATCACTTTTTATTAGATAATATATTCCTTTCACAAACATGCATTTCATGGTATATTAGTGCAATGTAGGACATACAAGTTATACATAGGCATACATATGTTAAAATTTCCTCTACCCAATTCGAGCAATGTATGGATTCACCAATATTTTTTACCCAAATTTGGGTTAGAAAGCCTGATAGGATAAAAACTAGTATGTAAATTTAGATTAGTAAATATGGAATTTAAAGATGACTTTAAATGTAAAAGGTGCAAATAGATTACAGTGATTTGACAAGTAATATATGCTAAAAATAGTAAGTTCAATAAAGGGATAATTACTTAGGCTTTTTATTTGATTATATGACTCTAACTGACTTATGACAATAGAAAAAAAATTGAGGTAGACCTATGATTCATTTATATCTATAACTATGCTTTTATCTATGCAAGGTCAATTCCATCAATTGTGAGTCAATATTAATTTTCTATAGTAACCTATAGTGGTCGATAGTGACATGTATGGAAAAGAGGGTATGTGACTATGTGGTCACCTTCACCTATCTCTAAAATTTATGTATGTGTGATGTAAAACCTTTATGATGATTGAAAATCCATAAAACAACCTCCTTCACATTGAAACCCTAGGTCTAATTATGATGGATATAAAATTGTATAATTTTTACAAAGTGTAATGGGTTGAGCTAACCTTGATCATTCTCATTGATGTTTGACCATTTCCTATGTATCTAATACTCCAAAGAAGGAAATCAATCCACCAATAGTTCTCCCACTTAATGTGATTTTGAAAAGGTTATCCTTAAATATATTAATGCAAGTAATTATTTATATTTTGATACTTCATAATTTTTACTTTGATTTATATTTGGTATGCTTCATATTATCACAACCTCAAAAATCTGAACTTCAAAAGTCTGAATTTTCAAGATTATAAACCTATTTATAATAAATGATTTTATTGATAAGGTATAATTGATTCTATAAATTGAAAACTCTACCTCATAAAATCACACCATTAAAGATAAAAGGCTAAACATAACACATTATTATCCCATACTATCAATAGTCATCATACCTTCTGATCAAAATAACATTAGTATACACATCCGTAATTGCTTGTTACAAAACATCTAGTTCAATAAACTTAGTATTTTGTAGTGGTATTTACTCAATAAAAGCAATTCCATGTTATATTTAAAAATAAATTAAATCATTCCCTCATTGTACCATTTGATAAGTAAGTCATATCAATTAGTAATTTCAAGAATTCATTATGTTGTCCTTATAATTCAGCTACATGGCCTCATCAAGGATCGTCATCTCTCTTATGTACTCTCCAAAATTCCCTTAGGAACTTAATCTAGGAAAGATAAAATATCATAACGTTGGAATATTAAATGATTTTTTAAGGTACTTATATTTGTGTTATGATCATTTTCCTTTTTACTTATGCCAATGACAAGTATGTTTATATGATCTTGTAATTTATTAAAAATGTGTCATGTTATAAAGAATTAACACAAATAGTAATTAATTAATCATTCAAGACAATAATTTCACTATAATCCTATGTTTAATTTATAATCTAAATCAAACACTTTCAATAGAATGATCATCTATGCCATTACTAGGTTAAGGTTTATTCCTTAAGTTGAAAAATTCCAAGGAACCCTTTTTAAACTGTTATTAAATAATCCATACATCCTTGTCATTACCTTATCTCACAAGTTATTTAATCTCAAAATTGTTCTCAATGATATGTTAGCCTCATGGTGAAAATAAAGTAAAATTACTTGATTTATTTTAATTTACTTTATAAGTTATGACTTATGTATAATTAAATCATGTATAGTGAAAACATTGACATTACTATGAAACAATCCTATTATGCTTGAGGAGTAGAACATAAAAAAAATAATAGAAAATATATTCAATTCCAAATAAAATATTCCTTGATGAATAGAGCTTGAGATTAATATTTGATCAATTTGAATTATATACATATTAAAACAAGCATACCACTAGTTTATTGCCTAATGAGATAACTATGAGTTTCTTCATCATCCAATTACAATAGGTATAAACTTGAGCCTTCCAAATTACAATACCACCCTAATTAAAAATGGTTGTAAATTATACAAGTCAAAATAAAATAGAAAATTCAACAAAAATTAATTAAACCAAAAACACCAATAGTTCAACTTGATACACAATGTGATTTCTAAGTATAACTAAATTAGAGATTCTTAATTATCTTGCAGGCCAACTCATTGGGGATAGAGATATAATCCTCTAAATAAAACATTTCTCTATTATTATATATATAAAAAAATTTAATTATATAATATTAGTTTATATATTATTTCAAAATAATATAAGTCCAAAATATCTCTATTTCACAAAACAACATACACATTTATCTTTGTTTGGAAATAGACTATAGTCCACAAAGTTAAATGTTAATTACCAATAAAATCAATCATAGTCCCTTCAGTAGGGTAAGTTTCAACTATGTTAGTTTAACATCAAATTAGTATGCTAGAAGACATTATTAATGAGTTTCTCATTCAAATAAAAGTATTAACAATGAAATATAGTTAAACAGAGATTCATAAGCAACTATGTTAAACTCACTCTAAAACTATGGCATCACCATGCTCTAAGTTAAACGACACTAATATCATGAATATGAATCTTTTTTACATAGATGAGGAATGTACAACAACCTATAAAATGAATTCATAAACAACAGTATACAACATAATTTAGGGTTATTCCTTTTATAGAATCTAAAGTACCAATGACAAGTTCATATGCTTATGATCAATATTAATAAATATAATATAGATAATGCATTAAATTCATGCAATGCAAGGTTATTTCAATAAATTTTTCATATTAAATAAGTATTCCAATGAATGTGTTATATGTTAATAGGTTAACAATCATCTAAGTTAGATGAAGATTACAAATCAATATAATCTTTATAAGGAAGAACAAAGTCTAGTAAGTAAATGTAATATTCTAATTAGAAATGTATCATGGTACTTAATCCTTTTCTAGACTTAACACTTCATCCCATAGCCAAGTCATTAGATAGAATTGTCTAAAAATATAAAAATTCTCATGGAACATATAATTAGATGCAACAAAGAGATTACAATTATGGGATTTGAAATTTTAAACTAAAATAACCCCTTCTTCCTTAAGTACTTGATTCATCTTAAGACTCAATGTACTCTAATATTTTTAACTTAACAAACATAATGTTTCATTCTATAGGACTATAGACCTATTTTTAAAAATTAAAATAATATAATACTAAATCCCTAAATTTAGAATACTTTAAAAATGGTAAGTTAAAGAAATCCTTCACAAGTAATGCCATAATTATAACACATCAACCAATGTTTAATAATCAGATCACACAGAGCATAATTACCTAGAATTAAAGTGTACAGCTAAATACTAGGCTCATTTAATGAATACCCTTAATAATATTAGTGTTATGCATATACACTAGATTAACAAGTATTAAAAAGAACTTAAATACAATACATAACTCTTAAAAAATAATCATCACAAAGATTTCAAAGGTAATACTTAGGACTCACCTCATTTCAAGATATTTGATAATTAATTTCATAATTACTAATGTTAATAAATTTATCAACCATCACTTGTTTGCCTAGCAATCTCCAAACTCAAAGCTAGAGTTAATAATGATAATTTCTATGACATATACGGTTACATCAATGAAATGAAATAGAGTAAAACTAATTACTCATAATTTTTATGTCATGTTGGATTCCACAATATAAGAAAAAATGTTATGATTCCTCATAAGGTCATTTTAACCCTTTTTACAAGCATTAATTCAACTGAATCTAAAATCTAAAATGTTGATAAAACTTTCAAGCATAACCATACTACATCAGGTTTCCATTGTGTATGTAATGAATTAAGATATAAATTTAACTTATCATGCATAATATATCTATAATTAGATAAGATAAATAAACTAAAACCCATTAAATACTTAGTTATATTTGGACATGACTAATCAGATCCACTAAACCTAGCTAAAGGAGCACTTATCATACAACATCAATGAAGAGGGTTCCAAAGCCTCTAGGAAATCAATATAGTGTAATAACCCTAACTAGGTGTCCTAATAATAATGTAATTAATATAATCTAGTGTTACCAATGCTTGAAAAACAAATAAGGGGGATGGTAGGTAAATAGAGGCCTAGTTTATCTAGGATGGATCATCACAAGTTTGAATAACCCTATAACGACACTATGTTTATGTGTATAAGAGATTAAAAAAAGGATTTATACATTCAAAACTATTGATTATACACACACACACACACACACAGATATATATATATATATATATATATATATATATATATATATATATATATATATATATATATATATATATAATCAATAGTTTTACATAGACACACACACACACACACACACACACACACACAATGAAAGAGCTTAGGTTACAAATATTTACCTTGAATATAACCTATCAAGCCTCATTCTCTACTTTGGCCAATGGTGTTTTGAAAGAGGGTTTTTTGGTTGTAAGGATCACAATGGTTCAAATTAGCTCTAGGCTAAAATAATTTTTCTATTTTCATCCAAGACTCCATAGGACAAGTTATTTACCTCCAAGATAAATTCTCAACAATGGCTTCTCCCAACTTTAGACTAAAGTAGAATTGTAAAAAACAATACTATGAAAATGAATGTTCCTCTTTAATGGATTGAAATAGGGCTTATATTTATAATTGAGGATGATCTTAAACCCTTATGGAGTTTTAGCCAACAATATCAACTCACTTCAATGTAGTTTAAAATTTATAATTTATCCTTGAACTAAGTTGGCCTAGGCCAACCTAGTTGTGAAGCATGCCCTGATACTTTTTAATCTTCATTGACTCAAACCATCCTAGCTTGAATTTTGGTGGGATGCAGAATACACTACATCGACCTGGGTCAATATAGTTAGAAAGAATAGGGTTTGGATTAATTAGGGGATATTTAGGAGTAAGAAAACTTAGGAGATCAAGTAAGTGGGATTTTTTAGTAGAAAAGGTTATGAAATAAGTAGTATATATATAAAATAAACATTTAATTATAAGTTCAAATTTAGGTATGGATAAGTATTTATTATAATTTAAGTTATATTTGATTTATGTATGGGCATGTAGTTTATTATACTTTAAGTTATATTATATATATACACACACTTTTAGGATGTTTGAGAGTGTTTTCAAACCTCTAGGATTTATAATGCAAATTATAAGTTTTGGAGAATCGTACTAGATTTCAAACTTAACCATACTTTAGGGTTTTAGGATTTTAAAATTAGCCATATTTTGGGGTTTTTGGATTTAAAATAGGAATTATAAGAGGTAAATGGATGGATACTCTAAGGAAGTTAGACTGATATGATCATGACATAAAAACATCTCTTTCAAAGCACCAAAGGCCTACCTGCCCCTTTAATAATGCACCCTTTAAGGCATGCACTCAGAGAGATTGAAACTTGACATGTTACAAGAGATAAAGCATTAGTAAGTGATAAAATTGAAAAATATTATGTGTATACATATGCCCCACCTAAGTATAATCATGTTTCATAATAGTGTAACATGGAATGGTGCTTCAGGAAAGAACATATCAACATAAAAACTAGCTAATTCAAATGAAGTATGAGAATAAATTCTAAAACTAAATGGAAGTAACTAAAATTACCATATACATACCTTGACTTCTATTTTTTATGAATGACTGCATGCAAATATCATAGTCTCGATCATGGAGGGTGCAATACCTACATTTGAGAAACCTTAGGGATAGAAGGCTAAAAATAGAAGCAATGTGTGTATATATGATGGTTAAAGTAGAAATGAATAACTCTCAAAATTATTAAATTACTTGGAAAATTGGTGATCTAAGATCGCAAAGGCTAGATTATAACTAAAACACCAAACATATAATTAAAATTGACTAAAAATAAATAAAATTAGAAAAATACTAAATTATGTGAAAAAACATGTAAAACATTATAAGTAAATGAAATATCAATGTGAGGAAAAATTCAACAAAGATATATAATTAAATGAAATGTAACCTCATATAAGATAATCATGTCAAATAAAAAACAAAATAAAAACATAAATGACTATAAAATGAGAATGTAAATTAAAATTTAAGACAAGCATGTCAAGTCAAACATAAATAGAAACATGTAAGCATGTCAAATGTCCTATGTACAAGATAAATGAAGTCCACAAAACACAAACAATAATATGATGGATAAATGAATAAAAATATCTAAATAATGATGACTCAAACTTAGTGCTTATACTAAAATGTGATGTAAGAAAACATAACCACCTAATTATATGAATAGTATTATAATGAGATGGTTTGGTAATAAAATGTGAAGGGATGTCTTTGAGGAAAACCTAGTCTAATCTAAGGTATTATAATTCAACTCACAAACTAGAAGACAAGAGTTATAATAAATAAAATGTGATTAGCTAAAATTAATACCCATCAATGAGATTATCAATAAAATATGATGTAAATATGAAATTTGTGGCACCACATGGGCATTGTGAACATCCTTAGTAGGAATGAAACATACTCGAGAAGTGATCAAAACTAATAACTATCGACATCAAAGACCAAAGATACTCTAACTAATGAACACAAAGTTTAGGCTAACAAGTGAAGTATATAAATCATCCCATGAAGGCTATATGCATGAAAGTTGAAATGGCTCCTACCTTCCCACAATGTGTTCCTCACTCCTCAGGACCCCTTATAGAGCCATCAGTCTACTATGAAGATTGGGTACTTGCATGAAAAATTAGGTGGTACTAGAAGTATATGATATAATGGGACCTCATACCTTAGTCTACTAGCCTACTACACCCCAATTGACCTTGGCTCTAGTATGAGGTTAATTATGGGATTCAATCTTCAACTATGATAGGATATGTACCAAATAAATATCACATCTTTTGGTGTGATCTGAATTTTAAGATTGTATTTTCCTTTTAACATTGTATTTTTCTTGTATGATATGTGTAGACATTAGAAAATATTACATAATAGATCTATATGTCATATTAACCTTTAAACCACCCCTTGTCCCCCTTTGGGTTAGGTTATTTACCAATTCTTCCATTATTAATCTCAAACCATTTCCTAAGGAATTAACCACTAGTAATTAGTAGAATTGACTAAATTTAGCCAATTTTGACTATATACTCTCAACCGTTGGTGGTTAGCCATCGATCATTGATGGTTGACCCAGACCATTGGTGCTTACTTAAAACTCCACATCAAGAGTACATGATTGAAAGATTCAAATACAACTTGACTCATTGATTTCTGGTTGTTTAATTTTAGTTTGTTGTTTGCATGATCAATACATTTTAGACTATTTATTAAACTATTTGTTAGACTCTTTCATTCCAATGCTCATTTGATATATATTAAGATATGGATAGGAGGTTGAATTAATGATTAAAGTGCAAGAGATTATGACTCCTAGGTGAATCTATAAGATTCCCAGTAAAATAGGGATTAGGCCAAAGACTTAGGGTGATTTTACAACTCAGTATCTTGAGCCATGGTACTGTTACTCTACCAACATTGCTCTAGGATCCATAATATCTTTTTGAAAAAATCAACATTCCTCAAACCATCAACACCTAAAATCTAAGTATCTATATTTTTTTTATCAAGATTTAGTAATTAGATTTATTTATTTTAGTGCTTGGGTCATTCCCATTCTCTAAATTTCATTCCCTATGTTAAGTTTTTCAAACTCCATACACTTCATCTCCTACCCAAAACCACCCATAGCCTATTCTAATCACCCAAACACCCAACTTGAAAAATAGATACCTCTGAGTATTACTTTCTATCTCGCAACCAACATTCAACCCAAACACCACTCTTAAAACCTCTCTATAACTCTCCTCAATAGACTTTTTTTTTCCAAACAAAATTTTATAGTAACTATCGATGGTCTTACCTAACCACCGATGGTCACACCTAACTATTGATAGCCACCTAACTACTGATGGTCATACCTAATCATCAGTGGTCACTATATGTCATTTTATAATATCAAGTTAATTTGATCCATCTACCCATACCCAAATCTTAGTTTATGAGTTTTTTTATCATAGAAGCTCTGTTGGAACACAACTAGATATTGAGAGGGGGTGAATTAGTATATTAACTAAAACTAGTTCCTATATAAAAAAATTAAATATGATTAAGACTATATGCAAATCAAATCAAATATTCAAAGATTAAACTCATACAAATTCACATGACACAAGATTTATACATGGAAAACCCAAAGGGAAAAACCACAATGAGAATGATTATTAGAATCTACCACTGTAATCCATCCTTGCAATTCAAAGTCTCACTAATAAACCTCACAAGTTACACTTTTGAGGACACCAATCCTATGGAAACAATAATCCCCAATCTGAGCACCAACTCAGCTAACCTCACTAGTTATAAATTTTAATGGAACTAACCCTAAGGAGACACCAATCCCCTAATTGAGCACCAACTCAGATTGTCTGATGGCACCAACCAATCAGATCTATAGAGATACAACTCTTTATTATAAGTTAGATTCATAAATGAATCTAGATCTCTATTATTTGTTATAATTATAATCTATAATTGATCATTCTTTATACATTCTCCTTGTGCTTATCTTCCTCTCTACTCTATGTCCATATATATCTCAATTGACATACTTCATTGGCTTCTCTAACTACTTTGTTCCACTCTACCCCGACTTGTTTTGTGTATTTTCAATATTCTATTTGACACTCCTCATATTCAATTTTACTTTGTACCTCTATCTATATTCGACTTGGCTTAATATAAAAATACAATTCTTTTATTAAAGCCTTTCTTTTGTCCTAGACTTCATATATATAAATAATTGATCTAGGGTTCCATGTCTTCGATGTGTTCACTCTCAGACTATAACACAACATGCCAATTTTGGACTCTAGTTAATAATAACTTAGACTAAAGTTTTTGCATCTCTATTCCGTGCATCTTACTATAATTTTAGGTCTATTTACTATGTATAACATTTTTTAGACTCAATTTTTGATTCATAGGCTCTTTAATGTAGATTTGATAAGTTAAATCAATCAATATCATTGTTTGTGTCAAGATATAGAGCTTATACACAAGTTATTGTAACTAACCATTTTTCTAGACATGAATTTAAATGTGTGTCATTGATCTTGCCTTTGGTGCTATGATCTAATGGTCCACACTCAAATGGCTCAACTTTAAATGCATCCATTTGATCTCCTTCTAACTATCTCACACTATCTATTAGATTTTTGTATGCTTCTAAACTTTATCTTTATAAACTTTAAAACATGCCTATCGATCTTCCTAACCCAAGATTTTTCACACCATTTGATCTTTGAAGATATTCATTATTTATCTCTATCTAGACATTAAATTTTTATCTCTTTATCTCGTCTCGATGCTTCTTATATCTTTGGATCACTTTTAGTTCATCGATATTCTTTGACTTGCTTGATCTTTAGCTCATCACTATGTCAATAAATATCGATCACTTTATTCCATCTCAGTCTAGTCATTCTACTTGATCTTCTTTATATGATCGCCCACTTACCATTAGATCTTCTAACAAGATCGATCATTAATTTTGACAAGCTTATGCTTATTGGGTCTTTGTTTGGTAATCTCTATGAATGTGACACTTGTCACTTGCACATTTACTTAGAGTTCCTTTTGATAATTTGAATTTTTTTCACTTAATTGGATCATATATCTATGATGAAGTGATAGCCATTAATCAAGTTGAGACATAATATAAAGTCTAAGACTTAGGAATTATTAAGTCCTTTGAACATAGCTTGAGTCAGTAATTGTTAGGTCGAGGGGTTGGTTTCACAATGATGAATTAGGTTATATCTTAAGCTACTAGGTCCTAGCTATATCTAGTCACCATCAAAGTATAAAAGCCTATTTGACGCCATGATTTAACCCTTAGGATTTTATTGAGAAACCCTATCATGTCTAAGAGTAATTAAATTTAACCCTAACATCATTCCTTCTCAATTGACAATTTAGTCCATATTTTTAAGATGTTCATGAAAAACCCATAATATATCTACCATCTATGTCTTTTGTAATTGTTCATAGATGATCTTTGTAAAATCCTGACAACTTTGCAAGACCTTTGTGCATATTTTGTCTAAGTAGCCAACTTTTCATTCCCATTTCTTTAATTGTGCTTTCTCTCATGATTCTAAATCTAGCACATAATAACTAGGGACTAGTTTGATCATAACCATATGACCACATCCCCCATACTCATTCAAAAATGGTAGTGGTGATGTCAGCAATAATCCTTCTCATCTTTTCCTATCTAAACCTAAAATGTCTAGATAGTCAATATGAGGAACTAGATGAATTCCATTCATGTACCCAAGCATTCAAATCATTTTTAACCTTTGTTAAGATCACCATATTCATCCTTGAGAATTAATGACATGCTCAAAATGTCCCTTTTGACATTAATCCATTTTGACATTAATGATAATCATGTTTCCAATAACTTAAACTTTTTTTCTAAATCAAGTTTGAGTGATTTAACCTTTGTATTCAATCATTTATTATTATTTTAAATCAAAATGACTTATTTATTTTAAAGCATTTTTTGTATTTGATTTCAGTACTCTCTATTATTCATGTAAGCATCTATTTTTATTTTATCATAACTTAAGTGTTTTAAAAGTCTAGATTGACAGCCTCCAAAGAAGCTTGTGTTTCTTGGATCTAGCTCACACTAGGCAGTCCACCCTACTATCTCACTAATCCACCATTTTCTAAATTGCTTTCTTATCTGTAAGTCATCCTCCATAGATAAAGAGGAGTATCAAAAATCATCTAGATCATAGAGTGTAAAGCACATCTAGGTTCTACTAACCTCACCCTTCTTTCAAGTTTTACTCTTTTTAAACAAAAGTTTAGTGAAACATTCTAGCACACCCAGTGGGACCTAGTTGCATCTAGGTTCCTTTATTATTGTTTTATACTTATTTAAATGAAATAAAAATTTATTTTGGGCTTAAAATTAACCTCATTAATTATTTTATTGTATAGTTATCTCACATAGCTTAATTAATCAAGTAAATTAACTGTAGCCTCACTTCTCTACACACACAAGACCAAACCACTTACACAAAATCAAACATCAAACACTTGACATAAGTCTTGACTAGGGATTTATCTCCTAATGGTAAACCTTTGGCTTTAGCTATCCAAATTAAATGTCATTACTAAGAGGATAAACCAAAACTTAGCTCTTTGGTTTAGTATAATCTCTGATAATCTATATATCTTGGCTAAGCACTATACACCCTTATCCTTGTAGTGTGTGAAGTGATGGGGAAAGCCCCAACATCAAGCCACATCTATTTATAATACATACCCCTTTAAGAACATAAACTACCTAAAACCATCCATAAATTTCTTATCTAGTACCTATTCTACAAACTAGAGTTGGGTCACCTTTTCTTCTTAAAACTCAAGGCATAAGCCATAGGAGAGACTAAAAAGAAATTTGGGATTTAATGTGATTTAATGTGTGTTTTATCTTCTTGAAATTTTTTTTGTCTTCTCTTTGTTTGAGTTGTGAGGAATCTAACCCCCTTGGGAACCTTTTATCATCTTTCCTTCATCGACATCATCTCCATTTTTCCTTATTCAATTAGGGAGCCCACCTATATTTTATTTGGGAGATCCTAAATTTCTTAAACTCTTAGAAGATAACCCTCTTGACTTAAGGTTTTACCTTGCATCTAGATCTGGTTGTGCTCTAAACCTTGCCTACAACTAAACTAGCCTCACTTACAATCCACCCAAATTTGTGTTTATTCAATCAAATCTCAACTACAACCAACCAACAACTTTCCAATACCTAATTTACCATTGTCATAACCCACCTCAACTATAACTATCTCAACCTCACCAACCTTTGGGTTACCTATCAAACCAACCAACATCATCAAATTAACCCACCTTATCAACCCTACCTACCTTATCAACTTTATAATGTTTATCAAACCAACCCACCTTAATAACCTTACCTTATCAATTTTATCAACCTCATCAAATCAACCCACCTAATCAAATTTATCACACATATCACACTAACCAACCCCATCAAATCAAATTAAAACCTATCAAACCAACCACTATCAACCTACTTTATCACCCTCATCAAATCAAACTAACATTCATCCAACCAATAACTATCAACCAAAATTTTCTAACCAATTAATCTTATCACCCTTACCCAACCTATCAAACCAACCTACCTTATCAACCTTATCTACCTTCTCAAATATACCCAACCAACCTACCTTACTAATGGTATCAAACCTATCAATACAACCTACCATACCCACCTTCTCAACCTTATCAACCATGTCAAATATATCAAATACTTCAACCTTACCCAACCTCTCAAACAAACCTACCTCATTTACCTTATCAAACCAACCAAACTTTTTGAACCCATGGATCTTATCAAACCAACCAACCTCACCAAATAAAATTGATAATTATCAAATAAAATTTTCCAACCCACCAGCCTTATCAAGCATACCCAACCCATAAAATCACTCAAAAATATCAAATAAACCAAACTCATTCAATGGACCAACTTCATCAAATCAACTAATTAGATCATAATATCAAGAGCCATCAACACACCCCCTTCTTAAGTAGTACACCTTGATGGGGGAATCGCATGCCTCAATCTTAGATAAACTCTTAAGGACTTATATCATTATCCTTCCTCAAATCAAACCCATCAATATTTCTCTTCCAAATCCAATTTAGCTTATGGAGAATGAGTTTTGTGCATATCATCATATAAATGGGCATGTGGTTGATATATGCCAATCTTTTAAGATGTTTGTCCAAAATATTATTAATCACATGGAGGTCATAAAGGATAGACTCCATGTTCCCATAACCTAATCTTGAATGTCTTCAAGCAATCCATCATTAAACCTCTTCCTACACCCATTATTGTGTAAAATAATAACCAAATCCCTCAACACAATGAGACCCATTCATTAGACTTAGTCCTTAGAAAACCTATCACTAAGGAAACCATAATCGAAACCCCAACTAATCCACTTGTTGGCCAAGTGAAAACTTCCCAACTTCATTTTCACACTACCACTAAGGAAGCCCCAATCTTAACTAATCTAGTTGTTGATCAAGTTAAAAACTTTCAACTTTCCTTAAAAACCACAAGCAAGGAAACCAACCTACCTCTTCTACTCCCTCAAAATGTGGAATTACCTTAAAAAACCATGCCTATTCCACTCCCTAAAAATGTGTAATCACCCCAAATAACCATGTATCTTCCACCTCCTCTTTTTGTGTAACCAACTCAAACCCCTTTACCTATTCCACTTCTTATTTTAGTGGAGCAAACCCAAACTCAAAACACCTCACCTGCCATCAACCCAACCTTACCTACCATTAACAAAACCATACCTACAATCAACCCAACCTTACCTATGATCAACCCAATCTCACCTATAACCAACTCAACCTTACCTATAATTAAACTAATATCTAAACTAAATCAATCAACCAAATCAACCCAACTCTCAACCCAACCCCAACCAACTTATCTATAAACCCAAACCAAAATCAACCTTTCATTCAAGGTTTCTTAAATCTCAGCCACCCTTTTATCCAACCAACCCATACCTCACTTAACCTCCCTCATTGGGATAATCTAACACTCTTATCCAACCCACCTTTATTCTAGGATGATGTTTCCAACATCATTTCTAAACCCCATACCTACCAAAATCTAACCCAACAATGTTTCACTCACCTTAGTGTCATATGGGAAATCCCACCTACAACTTGACTTCTTCACCTAATAACAACTAAGAACTAATAACTAACAACAATTTGGAGGTGGATGAAGCTATCTTCACCAGTCATAAACCCTCCTTACTAACCAAACACCTTTACCTTGGAATCATTTCTTACCTCAACCATCCATTAAAGGAGAAAATTGGGGGACTTCTCCCTCTAAGAGGTTTTATCCATTTATTAACCTAAAACCTTACCTTAAGCAAATTACCAAACCAACCCTTGGTATTTTTACCTCAACCTACACCTATCCTAGCCTGGCCTATCACCCAACCAACCTACCTTACCAACATTATCAAACCTATCAAGCCAATCTTGACCTTAACCCAACCTCTAACCTCAAACATAAGCAAGCCTTTGATGTCAACCACAACTTTTAGGCCTCTTTCACTTAAAACCTTGACCAATGGTGGTCATTGTTGAGCCATCACCAATCTACCATTAAAACTCTTTTACCTTTCAAATATAGACCATCACTAATCTTTGATTAATCATTGTCTATTGACTACTAACCACTAGTGATCACTATCATAACCAACACCTTACTCAAAACCTTGACTTTTCACTACCTAACTAACTCCTACCAAACCATAACCAAACAACATTACCACTAACCAAAGTCTAAACAACTATCACCTAACCAACCTTTCCTTTTCACCTTTTTCAATCCAACATCCTTTTCCACATCTAATCAAGTGTTAAAAAGTAACTAGGGGAAGTATTCTCTCCTTATTGTATTAAACTATTTACAAAAGTATGGATCTAGGACATATTTGATCTTGAACCCCTCAAATACTTTTCATGAATGTCTATTATTTTGTTTAAACAAGTTCCTAGTCATCTTGTGTCTAACTTAAGCTCATACCTTGTTTTCAACCACCTCCATCTCCTTATTTTAAGGATAATTTATTAATACAAGATCATGTGAATATCCATCATATCCTTAGCTTAATCCGAAGCATGGGTACCCTAGCTCTATCCATGGCATGATTCTCATGGTATTTTTCCCCCTTTATAGGATGGATCCCTATGGTTGTTATCACTTAAACCTCTTCTACCCATTATTAACCTTCTTGTGCTATGGTTTTTCTTCCATAAGGGAAATCCTTACACCTATATAGACTAGTCGATGTCCAAACCAGCATAAAATCACTTTGGGATACCAAAATATCACTTGGGTCTAACATCTAAAGCATGTAGAATACTCCCTTTAAGGATAGCTACCCAAAACCATCACAATTACTAAAAAGGTAGATTGATCCCTCAAAGGATAGCTATCAAATATAAACAAATATAAACTTATAACACTCCCTTAAAGGATGGATAAACCAAACATTTGTCAAGAAAGCAATCACTTTGAAGCTTCCTACATCGATCAGCTTCCCAAACCCATCAAATAATAAAAGCATCAAAAGACCCAAATTCAAAAGTCAAAAGTAAAAAACAAGCAATCCCAAAGAAGGCTTCAATCTGCTTTCACACAACATTATGTATACTTCCCACCTCGATCAATCTACACCTATTATAAGGCATGAACTTGTTTATAATGATTCCTAGGTCACCTACAGAAAGGGCACACTATTCCCACATGAAGGTTATACTATTTTCCATTTACCTTTCATCCATATCCCTTTTCATCTTCCACAAATCAAGGGATTTTGAGCTTACTTGACACTATGTAATCAAGTTACCTTTTTTAACCAACAAACTAAAAACAATGAAAATCATGATAGGATTTTATGTTAATAAACCTACCCACCTTGCCATTATGGTATTTGTTAATCAAATCATTTATCCTCCTCCTTTTACTTATGTGACCACTTGTTAAGACATTTATCTTCTATTTTCAATTCATTGCAACCCCAACCACCAAATTTTCACCTTTTTCACCAAAAAATTGATCCAAATTTTACCAAACCAACTGATACATAAAATTGGGCAAATGTTTCATGTACCACCTAACTAAACTTTTCCAAACCAACCATGTTACCTTAGCTTTAACATATTATAGAGTGCCTTATTCTCCACCAACCATACCACCTATTGGGGAGAAATTTATTCTCCACCAACCAACCAACCAACCAAAGTACCTTGACTTGGTCATTTTAGCCAACTTTTCACACTTCTTAAGACAACCTTGTTTTGGTCATTTTAAACATGTCAATTACCTTACCATATTTGATGAACTTGTGCTACTTTTATTCACCAACAATTTAGGTACCTTAGAGTATGACCCTTTGTGTTATTAACACCTATAACCATTTATGTCTTCTAAATATCACATCCTTTTTTTGATACCTATAAACATATCAAACTTACTTAGGAGACTTGAGTTTATAGATGTAACCCATATCAGTTATGCCTAATGTTTTGGCCTAGTTACCCTATCACTTGTCCTACTAGTACCAACCTTGTTTTAATAACTACCTTAACTATGGTAACTTATTATATGCATGATCAATGATATCAGACTTAGTAATATTTTCTATGCCTATTCACACTTAAATGCCCAATTGACTAAACCAACCTTACCACCCACTTATCAACTTTTCAAACCTGCCACCAATTCTATTTCACCTCACTGATTCCTAGGTTTATAGGGAACACCTCATCCCATACTTGGGGCATCTAACCTTATACCAACCTTCCATTTTTATTTTTTAGTTTGCTAATACAAATTGTATAACAAAAATGGGGAAAATGTAGACACTAAAAAATCATACACTATGATTCTAGATGTTGCATTAACCTTTAAACTACCCCTTGGCCCCCTTTGGGTTATATTATTTACCAATTCTCCCATTATTAACCTCAGACCATTTCCCAAGGAATTAACTACTAGTTATTAGTAGAATTGGCTAAATTTAGCTAATTTTGACTATATCCCCTTGACCACTAGTGGTCAACCCTTGATCACTAATGGTTAACCCAGATTATCAATAATTACTTAAAACTCTACCTTAAGAGTGCATTATCTAAGTAGTCAACTACAACTCAACTTGTTGATTTCTAGTTATTTAATTTTAATCTACTATTCACATAATCAATATATGTTAGACTGTTTATTAAATTATTTATTAAACTCTTTCATTCTAATGTTCCTTTGATCTATATTAAGAGATGGAGAGGAGGTTGAATTCATATTTTAGGTCTAAGATATTCTGACTCCCAAGTAAATCTAAAAGCTTACTAGTGAACCAAGAACCATGCCAGAGACTTAAGGTGATTCTATAACTCACTATCTTGAGCCAAAGTACTATTTATCTACCGACATTGCTCTAGGATCCATAATAGCTTTTAACCAACCTTATCATTCCTTAGACCAACAACACCTAAAAGCTAAGTATCTATGTTTTTTTTATCAAGATTTAGTAATTAGCTTTATTTATTTTAGTGTTTGGGTCATTCCCATTCTCTATATTTCATTCCCTATGTTGGAGTTTTACAAACTCTAGACACTTCATCCCCTACACACAACTACCCATATCCTATTTTAATCACCCAAACACCCAACTCCTAAACCAAATACCTCTAAGTATTCATTTCTATCTCAAAACCAACATTCAACCCATACCACTCCCAAAACCTCTTTATAACTCTCCCCAATAGACTTCTTTTCCTAAACCAAATTAAATAGTAACCACCAATGGTCTTACCTAACTACTAATGGTTAACAACCATCGATGGTCATACCTAACTACCAATAATCATACCCAATCATTAATGGTCACTGTGTGTCATTTTAAAACAATAAGCTAAGTTGACCCATCTACCCATACCCAAATCTTAGTTTATGAGTTTTTATTTTATCATATAACTTTAAATTATTTTTTGAATCAAGTTTGAGTAATTTCGCATTGGAATTCAATCACTTATTACTATTTTTAATCAAAATCACTTATTTATTTTCAAGCATTTGTTGTATTTGATTTTAGTACCCTTTTCTATTCATGCAATCATCTATTTTTTGTTTATCAAAACTTAAGTGTTTTAAAATTATGGATTGACAACATCTAAGGAAGTTTGTACTTCTTGAATCTAACTCACACTGGGTAGTCCACCCTACTATTTCACCAATCCACCATTTTTTAGATCCCTTTCTTATCTGCAAGTCATCATCCCTAGACAAAGAGGAGTATATAAAATATTCTAGATCATGGAGTGTAACCCACATCCAGGTTCTATTAACCTCACCCTTATTTCAAGTTATACTCTTTCTAAATAGAAAATAAAGCAAAATTTTAGTGAAATAATATGTATTTTAAGTCTTTTGAATTTTTCTATTTATCTTCCATATGGAATCATAAATCCAAACTTGAATGATATAAGTAACTAACATAAGAGAGCATACACTTTTCCACTAGAGATAAGGATCTAAATACCATGGTATCTAAAGACTCATAGGATTTCCCACAAGTGTGTAATATTAAAATTGACCTATGTGCACCTAAAATGAAGGACATGAAAGAAATATGGGGATCATGAAAGATATAACCATTTAATAAATGATATAATGATGAATATTCTTTTAGATGATCACAAGGAGGTAAAATAATGTTATGAAATAGATAGGGTTATGTTATGATGCCAAGTGAATAGAAAAGCATACTAACCTACAATGGATCTAACATAAACACTAATGAAATTAGTAGTCATCCCAAAAGAGGGGGAAAGTATGTGGTCATCCCAAAATTTGAGGGATATAAATTAGGGCCTAATAATCATGAAGACACTAAGTAAAAATTGACATAAATGTAATAAAATGAAAATCAATGAAAATATTGAAGGTGTTACCTAGGAACCACAAGTTAAACAAAGGCTGAAATAATGTATTATAAAACCAAAGCACCAAAAAGGAAATAATGGTGTAAGTAAAGTGAAATAAAACCAAAGAACCATAAATTAAATAATGGTGTAAGTAAAATGATACTAAATGAAATAAAATACACAAAAAAAAAGAAATATGAGACAAAAAATGATAATTAAAAACCTATGCTACCATCTATATCAAATATGATCATGCAAAATATAAGCCTATGTATCTCAAAAGGTTTATTGAAGTTGATTTATTTTTTATTGTGCAATGTAGAAGAAGAATAGGAATTATAGGATACCCTAGAGGGTAATATAATTTATGTATAGGAATCATCTCAAGATGCCCCAAATTATGAGGTGATATGTGGATAAACATCATAAGATGACCCAATATGTGATGTTGAGTAAGGTGAAATTGAACAATTAGAATGGATTGCATCGAGTTAGAAAGTGTAGTTGGAGATAGGTAGATATGTTGGTATATTTTATTTTTAGTGTATTGAGATTGACATAGGAATTATAGGAGAGGTCTGAAGAGGTTTATAAGATAAAGAAGGACCATTTATGATGCACTTTAGAGTAGGCATTTGAACTAGGTGATCCTTGGGTTTATGTGATCAAAGAGGTTGACTTTTGATGGATGTAACTACCCATTTGAAATTTTTGATATTAGTTATCCTTTCTATATTACAAAGTGAATAAAGATAAATTATGTTTTGGATAACATTAGCATATTACTATGGATTAGGAAGGTTTTTACATTGATCATTAGATAACTAATGTTAATGTGATTCATTATATTTGGCTTTAGAGACTTTAAGATAGTCTTCATATGGTGTTAATTAAGAGTGTCAACATTAAAATTTGAACCAAGAAAATATGTAAGAATAAATCATTGGAGATCACAAAAATTCTCATGAAAATGACCTATAATAACATTCCACCAATAAAACTTATCAGGATTAAACTAATTTAGAGGAGTTTTGGAAGAGTAAAATCTCATGGATTTATTAGGTGTCATATTTCTCTTGAGTACGTGGAGACTCAAGGGAGGGTGGGTATGGGTTTTATTATTCGGTTTAGAATCTCAGTCATTAGGTTATGGGGGAGGATAAATTTCAGATTAAGTGGTATCAATGATATTAGTTTATTATTCTTTATTAGATTTTTCAAATTGAATCATAAGAAAATATTTCATTTTTACTTGATCTAAGGCCTCTTCTAAAGTCTTAGGGGAAAACATCTTAACTTTGTATTGAATAATGCATTTAAGATTGGTAATAAAGAGTTTGAAAATATTATCATCACTCATGTTATAATAAATTTTGTGATCTATAGACTTCAATCATTTGATAAGAGTCTGGGCATATTCATGAGGAAGTTGTTTATCATTGAAAAAATGTCTGAGGTGATTTTTAGGAAGGTCATAATGTTAGAATTAATTCACTAGAGAATTGACTAAATATTTTATTTACATAATGGAATGTCTAAGAAATTTATTACACCACTCAAGTGTATCACCAATAAATTTTTTGGCTGGGAGCTTGGTGGTATAAAATCCACTCTTTATAGAGATTTCCAAAGATTTTAATAAATATAGCAAGATCTTTAGTCCCATCATGTGTGATAGTTAGAGAGATGTTTCTAATGTATATGGACATAATGAAAGGATATAAAGGATCATTTTGAATATGTTGAAGCATTTTGTTATGAAAATGAGGTTGAGGTATGATATTACCATTGACATCTCTAAGAGGAGGCTGAACAAAAATTTTATTTGGTTGAGTCATGATGCCTTGAGGTTGACTAGCTATTTGTAAAATTTGGTTTTTGCATATGAAGCATTTGGGAGATAGTATAAGATTGTATAATGTTTGTTTTTGAACCATTTGATTAAGGATTTGAGTAGTATCAATATGTGGATTTTGATTAGATATATTAGGGGGGGGATTTACAACATTAATATTAGGAAGAAGATTCCCAACAATAGTGTTGGTTGCCCCAAATGTGCTATAAGAATAAGGAATATTGTTAAATATACCACTCTTGTTAGGTGTAAATGGTATTATCATCAATTTTATTAAATAATTTGGAATCATATATATTATCAGTTTGATTTATTTTAACCATGTTATTTTGTGAAGTGATAATGTTAGGTGCTCTTGTTATGGGTGTAACCAGAGGATTGTGAACATTGGTTATAATAGGTGGAATATAATATGAAGTTATAGTTGTTTATGTAGATATTTTGATGAGTTTATGAATTCTAGGTTTGGAACCTATGTAAAATTGGTATAAGGTGTATAATTTGCATGATTCTAAATTTTTATTTGAGGATTTTTTGGATCTACTATACGGTATGAGGTAGATCAAGATCTAAGTTGAGAAGATTTAGAATTATTTTGGGAAAACCTACACCATGAATAATTATATTCCATGGTGGACAAGGCCAAAAGGAAAGAACAACCCATATAGGATCTGAACAGATTAAGGTTGGCAATAAAAATATTAAGAGGTGACATGATGATGATAGATGACTAAAAAAATGATCTTAATAAACTAACTATGGTTGATGTAATTACATGGATTAAAAGGTAGAGATAAAACTTTATAGAGCTTGGTAAATCTAGTTTGTAAAGGATAAAAATAAATATTATAATAAAATATACTGTATTGATTGTGGTTGATGTAATTACATAGACTAAAAGGTAGAGATAAACCTATATAAAACCTTATTCATGTAATTGGTAAAAGATAGTTATAAATAGTGATAAAAAAATGTATTGTATCAACTGTGGTTTATGTAACTACATAGACTTAAAGACATAGATAAAACTATATGAAACCTAGTTGATGTATTCAGATCTAGGGAAAATTTTAATAGTATTATGAATAAATTGTATAACTTTTGGGTGATACAATCTAATAAATAGAGGAAAAAGAGAAGTACGCTTAGTAGACTATATCAAACCTAGTCAATTTATAACGTTCACACATAGACAAATTTATCAACATTGGTCAATGTAGTTGGAACACAACATAAAATTGCATCAATGTTGGTTAATACAAATTACAATACAAAATACAATAGAAAGTAGTAAATTGGAAATTTAAATTTTTTTAACTATTTATCTGAAAATAAGATTAGGTATATGTTCTAAAAGGATGTGACCAATTTGTAGTCTCTCAAAGACACTTGTTTGTCTATTAGATAGAGTCAAATTGATATTTTAGAGTATTGACTATGGAGGAAGTATTATTCCCATGGTCCAATAAACTTGGTGTTAGTACCAAAAATTACATTGAAGAAATTATGCCCTTATCAAGTGAAATTACCCAAGCCCTTAGCCAAATTTAGTATCAATGTCTAAGTCATTAGCCCAAATTTTTGTCTCCAAGTGTTCCTTTAGAAGGTTAATATTCATGTAAAAATTGGCTACATCCTTAATCTGGTTTTTTACTTAGCAAATGTGTCTTTCCCTTAAACATTTTTGGGGTTTTTGCATGAACACAATGTCTAATGGAAATAGGTCTTTAAGATTTTTCTCTTAGACAAAATATTCACAAACTTATTTTTGTTAGACATTTTTTCTTATTTTGGGCTAAGTGTTTCAAAAAAATGCCTAAGGGTCATTTGTTTTGGACATTTTTTTCATGGTAAAAAGTCCAAAGGGAACTTACCCTTCGAGAATTTTTCCCACACAGAAAGCTTGAAAGAAATCCTTTGTTTTGGAAAAAGGTGAAAAGCCTTATTTGTTTCAGAATTTTTATCTGTGTAAAAATTCTAAAGGGCATTTTCCCTTCAAGTGTTTTTCCCACACAAAAATCTTGAAAGAATTGAAGGACTTATTTACTTCGGCCAAAGGTATTTCCAAAAATCCCAAAGTGTCATTTTTGCCTTTGTAAAATTTTTGAAGGGTCATTTCCTTCGGGCATTTTGCCCTTGCAAAATTCTCTAAGGACACTTATAGAAGGGTCATTTTGCCTTTTCAAAAAATTTAAAGGATCATTTCCTTCAAGCATTTTTTACCTATAAAATTCTTGAAGGACACTTTCAAGGGGTGGAGAACACTTTAAAAATTCTTGAAGGGCATCTTCAAAAGGTCTGAAGGATAAGTCTATAGGCTAAAGGGCAATTTTATAAGGCAAGTTACCTTAACACAAAATTTGAAGGTTATGTTCAAGGAGCCCAAAAGGTAATTTGGACAAAGTTTATATGGAACATAAATCCTATTTCCTTCAAACATTTTTCCCAAGCAAAAAGTCTAAAATAATTGAATTTATTTGGGAGAAGTGTCAAGTTTAGTTTCTATGAGGAAATTATTTCAAACAAAATGTTCAAAATGATTATCCTGAAAAATAAAAGGAGCTAAGTCTCATTTATTTTGGTGAAATTAAAATTATTCAATTCCTTTGGAAAAAGTGTAAAGCTCAATTTCTATGCAAAAATTATTTCAGACAAAATGTTCGAAATAATTGTCCTAATACAGACAAAAGGCCAAAGACTCAATTCTTATAGGAAAAGCATGAAGTCAAAGCCTTAGAGGAAATTATTTCAAACAATTGTCTAAAATAATTATCCTGATAGAATTCCCAAAATAATTATTATGGGATAATTGTGTTGAAGAAAATACCAAAGCAAAAGTGTCGAAATAATAGGAATGCCAAATATAGAGACTCAGACAATATTACCATAGAACAAAGTCCCTAAATAAATATTTATGAATTGTAGGTATGATAGTCTTGTGGAAATTTTTAATGGGCACACAGACATCAACTTTAATCTACAAGGACTATCTATTGGGATTTAAATGTTTTAGGATGGTCACATGAGCATCAATTTTAGACATCATAAAGTAGCCATTTGTTTCCAAATGAAAGTAGATCCAATAGCACACATCTACACAGAGTAAGATGATTTTATGGTGCTTGATCAAAAATAAATAGTAAAAGGAACTTAGGACAAGTGTAGGCATGATAAATGTCAATCTTGTGTGGAAAGATTTTAAGTTAGAGCATGTTTTGAATATATGATGGTGTAAGCTAGTAGTTGATAGTTTAATAGGACCTGAGATCAAGTGAGATACTTTCACATAGCGTAAGGGATATTAAAGTAATAGTGACTATATTCAAGGTACATAATAAGCATGTAGGTTTTCCAAGTGGCATATCTTTGGGGCCAAGTAAAAGGGAGTATCTAATAATGTTCTACCCCTTGAATCATGATCTAATAGAGCATGTTTTCTTGCCCCAACCAAATCTAATAGCGCATAACCAAGGTTAAAAAGTCAAGGATCCCATGAGAACGTGTAGAAATGCCAATTGGAACTATTATATGCCATAAAGTTAAAAATATATCATCTCATGCATGATCTACAGCTCACATTTTCTCTAGCAAGGATGATCCAATAATGTGAGCTAAGGTGAACTTTTCAAAGGGGTCAAATTGCATGACAATGTGACAAGTGTCTAGATTAGATCCAATCAATAAATTTAGCCACTCATAGGGCCTATAAATGCCCAATTGGACCTAATGTGGTATGCCAAATGTCAGTATGGGGTAGGATTTGGTCTAAAAGCTAAAATTGATGTTTCTTTCATAGACATGACAATGATTCCAAGTGAAAAAGAATGTCTAACTACCATTCCATAAGGAACATTTACAATCATTATCATGGATCATTTTATATTTCATGTCATAATCAAATCAACTCCTAAGCCATCATTATAGGTGATGGGATTTACTTGGCATGCATAAAGAATAGATTTCCTATCCATAAGTTTCCATTATTTACAATCAAGTAAAAAGAAAGTATTTACAAATAAATTGCACATGAAAACAAAATATGTTTATCTCTTTATATGATTTTATCCCTCTAACTATGGAATTGAGAAGTCAAGAGCATATTTAGGAGGTTGCGTATAATGACAAACAGTTCATTGGACCTCCCTTGTGAAGATATTTCTAGTCAAAATATCAAAGGTTTTTTACAAATATTCATCGTTCTTTACAAAAGTAGTTGCAACAAGGATTATTTCTTGGTAAATGGATGAAGATATTATGCATGGCATGGAATATTTTCTAGTTAGAAGTATCTTAGGAGAATTGAAGATTTATTCTACAATTTTGCAAATTGTGACCCATGGTTCTAGAATCAAGAAAGGTAAAGAATGTATAAATAAAAGGCTTACCTTCTATTATAAAGGTTGGTTGGCTAATGTATTGGTCATTATGTTGGTTCATGTCTTTCTTTAGTATAGGATCTTCCACTTTTTGGGATCATTATTGTGTGTGTTTTATCTCTCTTGTTAAGGTGGTTACAACTATACAGTCATTAACAAGCTCTAAGAGCATGTCTATATGACTCCTCTATCCAACATGGAGAAAATCCACCATGCTTGTCCCCATGGTATCATTTTGAAACATTGAAGTTAATGAAAATGCATGTGGTTCTATGTTATTTTATTTTTATGAAGTGCAATAATTTGTCTTGTAAATTTTGTTGATAGGATATCTTATTCTATGCTCATTACTAGTTATCACCTTCAATTTAGTTTTGGATTATAAATCCCTTTTTGCATCATATTTAGAGTATGTTATTGAATAACTTGTTAAGGCACCCTAGGTTTATGAATTCAATTGGAATAGAAAAACCACCCCTAGTAGTTCTATTAGCTTGCATTTAAGTTTTTTGAATCTTTGCATCAGATGATGTCATGAATGTTTGAAAGAATCCCTACTGATTAAAGACCTCCATCAAACCACCTTCCCCTTTTTATAACTATTAACCTATCCTAACTTATCCTACCTTGTATATAACAAGCCCTTTGCATATATTAAGTGTTATTTGCCTACATATGCATAAACATTGTAATTTAACATGTGTCTGCATTTTGTGCTTTAAATCCTAGCATTACAATATTTCATTTTGCCCCTATGTTTTTGTATATCCTTTCAAATGAAGGTTGAAATCACATTTATATCTATCTTTAATAGCTTTTGTCTAGCCTAGAACATTTTATCATTCCATGTGACATCCATTCGTAGGTAGAGTGAGTGAGTTTAGTTATGTTTTAGTCAGATTTGTGTCTTTTTATGCCAAAAATCCCCATGGAGGTTGAATTATAGAATCTTGTCATGTGAGCAAGCTACCCAATAGGTCCTCTCACCTTGGTTTAGGTAGAGCCAAAATTAGCAAGGAGCTAACCATACCCTCTATAGGTGTCTCTCAATCATTTTCTTCAGTCTGGTCCATTTTTTATGCCAAACCCTCTGCTAACTACAATAACATTCTAGTAGGTTTCTCATCATTGTTTTCCACATTGCTTCAAGTGCATAAGGCTAGATTAGAGAGGTTAAAACTAGGAACCAACACTCTTTATGGTACCATTACTAGGGATAATTCTTGTCACTCATGTTACTGGGGACTTTTGTAGATAGCTACTATCATTTTTAAAGTTCTCTATATATTATATCAACTTGATAAGCTTTGGTTTATGAACATCACACACTCTTTTTGGTGTTGTTTTCAAGGAAAGAGAAGTCACCCATGGTATTTGTGTTACTAGGGACTCTTATAAAGAGATAGAGCTAAAATTATTTCTAGTTTGTAGGTTCTCTACTTGTTATTTGCTATAGTCAATTTATCTTGGCCATTTATGCTATCACTCCACTGGGGATGTGCCAAAAAAATTAGAGGTTTGATAATTGACTTATTCTATAGTTGATTTCAAAGAGATAAAAATATTACATGTTAGAAAGTGTTTTTTTCACTTCTGAACATTATTTTTAAAAAAATTAGTGTCTCTTCTTTCCATCACATTAAGTTCAACAAAGCTTATTTTTGGCATGTATCACAATAGTTTATTAACTATTATATTTTATAATTTTGATTATAATGGAGACTCTGACTTTATTTTCTAGTTTTAAGGAAGATCAATGCCTATTTTAAATATCTAAATTTCATATTTGAGTATTATTTTTATTGTTTGTAAAGCTTGAAAGATTGAGATCATCCTTCAAAGATGACTCAATATAACCTTGTCTCACCATAATGTTTGTATTAAATATGAAAGAGACAAGTTTGGAGGCCAAAATGGAAGTACTTGATCTATGAAATGCTAAGGTAAATGGTGTGGATCTTGATCTTGACATTGATTCATGTGATAGGTGTTTCTTCCCACACCCCTTATGTGATATTATTGGACCAAGTGATGAAGATTTAGATGAACCTGAGTATGCATCACCTGAATATGAGATTTTTATGTTTGATTATCAAAACTTATAAGGTGAATTTTTTACCTCCATAAAAATGATGTTTGTTACTACTGTAGAATATTTCTGGAGTGTGGTCAAGAGAGTCCCTAAATATGATTTTCATTATGATGATATTAGAATACAAGGATATGAGCTACTTGATTATAATGTAATTGAAGATCTAGAGTGTGCTCTAAAATAAGTACTAGACATGGGTGTAGAATTAAGTTACTCTATTGGTAATTTGGACATTATTGAGAAACTAGTTATTATGCTAGGTTTTAAAATGAGGGTGTTGTTTGGATAATTTTATTTAATGATGATGTGGTTATCTTTCATACCCCTAAGGATTAATTATTTCATTTTTCTTCTAGGTAGTACTTTGAGTGTACAATTGACATTATTGATCTTGATGCACTCTTATTTCGTACTCACATGATTATAGCTGAGAAGCATGTTTATTTAATTTTTTTAAAGGAGTACTAGAATATATTATCTTGGTCTTATCCAAACTTGATACCATGTAGAGAGGATTTTCTTTAATGTGTCATCCTATTATAGCCTAGCATCAGTACCTTTAGGTAAGTGCAGAGATGGGTTTACTTCATTTTAGCCACCAAGCTATTAGAAAAGTTAAAGAGACTAAGGGATGGAAAAATTATAGAGCCACAAAATAATGGTAAACATCTAAGGAATTTCCTCAACTAAGTCTAAATAATATACCATATTGTATAGTGTTTTATTACTTTGTCCTTTTATTGTTTTATTTCCCCTCTACTTCGGGCCTTGTATGTATAGTTTCCTTTTGTGTTTTCTATCATGTGTTCAATTTGAGATCCTCTTGATATATTTTTTTAAGTCTATTATGTTTTATTGAGCCTTCTTGGGTGATTACTAAAATTTATAAGTCTTCACTCCATAGGCCAATAGATTAGCATATGGTCTTGTGTTTTTGTGGTTCTTTACACACCTGTAAGGGGTATTCATCCCTAGGAGAGAGCAAATGTTAGTGCCCAAAATTACACTAAACTAATTGGTCCATTATCAATTGATATTTCCCAATCCTTTAGCCAAATCAAGTATCAATGTCTAAGTCATTAACCCAAACTTTTGTTTCCATTTGTTCCTTTGGAAGGTTAATGTTCATGTAAAAATTGGCTAAGTTCTTAATCTAGTTTTTTGCTTAGCAAATGTGTCTTTCCCTTAAAACTTTTTGATATTTTTCATGAATAAAATTCCCAATGAAAATAGGTCTTCAAGATTTTTTTCTCAAACAAAAATTTTGAAGACTTATTTTCGTCCCACATTTTGTCAGCTACAAAAAGTACAAAGGAATTCAATATCTTATTTCAAGCTAAGTGTTTCATAAAAAGGCCGAAGGGTCATTTGTTTCATAATTTTTGTCCATATCAAAAAATTTGAAGGGCACTTGCCCTTCGGGCATTTATACAACACAAAAATATTGAAGGAAATCCTTTGTTTTGAAAAGAGGTGCAAAGTCTTATTTATTTTAGACTTTTTATCTGTGGTAAAAAGTTCGAAGGGTATTTGCCCTTTTGGCATTTTTCTTGCATAAAAGCCTAAAATAATTGAAAGACTTATTTACCTCAGCCAAGGGTACTTCTAAAAATCCCAAAGGGTCATTTTTCCTTTGCAAAATTTCTAAGGGGTCATTTCCTTTAGGCATTTTTCCCTTGCAAATTTCCTGAAGGACACTTGAAAAAGGGTCATTTTGCCTTTGAAATTTTTTTGAAGTATCATTTCCTTCAAGAATTTTTTCCCTAAAAAATTTCCTAAGGTCACTTTCAAAGGGTAGAAGACACTTTAAAAATTCCTAAAGGGCATCTTCAAAAGGTTTGAAGGATAAGTTTGGAGGGTGAAGGACATTTTCAATAAGTTCGAAGGGCACATTCAAGAGATCTAAAGGACCATTTGAAAAGGTTGAAGGGCAATTCTATAGGGCAAGTTTCCTTGACAATTTTTTTTAAGGGTATGTTCAAAGGGTCCAAAAGGTACTTTTAGAAAAATTCTATAGAGCATCAGTCCTATTTTATTTAAATTTTTTGTTTGAGCAAAAAGTCTGAAAGAATTGCATTTCTTCAGGAGAAGTACCAAATTCAGTTTCTATGAGGAAATTATTTTAGATAAAATGTCCAAAATGATGATCCAATTCCTTTGACAAAAGTGTAAATCTCAATGGGTAAATTATTTTGGATAAAATGTCCAAAAAAATTGTCTCGATGAAGATAGAAGGTCGAAGACTCAATTCTTGTAGGAAAAGTGTGAAGTCAAATCGTTTAAGGAAATTGTCTCAAACATTTTATCTGAAATAATTATCTTGATAGACTACTTGAAATAATTGTTATGGGACAATTATGCTGAAGAAATCCCAAAGCAAAAGTATTAAAGTAAATAGGAATGCCAAAGATACAGATTCAGACAAAATTATAGTAGAATAAAGTCCTTGAAGAAATATTTATAAATTGTAGGTATGATGGTCTTGTGGACATTTTTAATAGGCATAGATGTCAAATTTAAGCTATAAAGAATAACCATTGGGATTCAAATGTTCCAAGATGGTCTTGTAGGTATCAATTTTGGACCTCATGAAGTAGTCATTTGTTTTCAAATAAAATCATATTTAATGGCACATGTTTTCATGGAGTAAGATGATTTGATGGTATCTAATCAAATATTAATAATCAAAGGAACTCAAAACAAGCATAGGCATGAAAAATGTCAAGCTCATGGGGCATGATTTAAATTTTGAGCATGTTTCAAAGATTTGATGGTGTGAGTTAGTAGTTGATAGTGCAATGGGACTTGATATCAAGTGACATACTTCCACATAATGTAAAGGTGATCAAATAAATAAAAATTATTTGTAAGGTACAAAAAAAGGCCTACAGGGTTGCCAAGTAGCATATCCTCAAGGTCAAGTAAAAGTTGGTATCCAATAAATTCCACCCCTTAGATCATGATTTAATGGAACATGTTTATTTTGCCTAGCCAGGTTTGATGGTGCATAGCCAAGGTTGAAAATTTAGGGATCTTATGGGAAAATTTATAAATACTAAGTGGCACTACTACGTGCCTCAAAGTTATAAATTAAGCATCTCATGCATGATGTATGGCTCACTTTTTCTTAGGCAAGGATGATCTAACAATGTGAGAAAAGGTGGAATTTTCAAAGGGGTCAAATTGCACAAGAAAGTGAAAAGTGTTTAGATTGGAGTTAATCAATTAACTTAGTCACTCTTAGGCCCCACAAATTCCTAGTTAGATTTGATGTGGAATGTCAAACATTAGCAGGTGGTAGGCTTTGGTCTAAAATCTAAAATTGATGGTTCTTTCATGGACATGATAATGATTCAAAGTATGAAAGGATGTCTAACTACCATTCTAGAGGGAATATTTCTAATCATGATCATGGATCATTTTTATTTCATGTCACAATTAGATCAACTCTCGATCCATCATTATAGGTAATGGAATTTCTTTAGCTTACATAAAGAAGAGATTTCCTATCCAAAAATTTCCATGATTTATAATCAATTAATAATAAAGCATTTCCAAATAAGTTACACATGAGGACAAAATCTATTTGGCTCTTCAAATGATTTTCTCCCTCTAGCTGTGCAAGTGAGTGATCAAGAGCATCTCTAGGTAGTTACAATTGATGACAAACAATTGTTTAGGCCTCCACTATGAAAATATTTCCAATCAAAATATTAAAGGTTTGTTACAAATATTCGTCATTCCTTGAAAAGATAGTTTTAACAATGACTCTTTACTATCAAATGGATGAAGATCTTAGGTATAGATTGGAATATTTTCCAGCTGGAAGTATCTTGGTGAAATTTAAGGCTTGTTCTACAATTCTACAAATTGTGACTCATGGTTCTATAATCAATAAAGTTAAATAATGTATAAATAAAATGCTTGTATTATATTATAGAGGTTAGTTAGCCAATGTATTGGTCATTGTGTTGGTCTTTGTCTTTCCTTATTATAAGCTCTTCCACTTTTTGGGATCACTACTGTGTGTCTTTTGTCTCTTTTGCTAAGGTGTTTGTAACTATATAGCCATTAGAAAGCTTTGAGAGCATGTCTATATGAATCCCCTATCCAACATGGAGCAAATCCACCATGTTTATCCCCATGGAAACATTTTGAAATGTTGATGTATGTAATATTTTCTTGTAAAGTTAATGAAAATACATGTGGTTCTCTACTATTTTCTATTAATGAAGTGCATTAATATGTCTCACAAATGTTTTTGATAGGATATATTATATAATGTTCATTACTAGTTATCATCTTGGGTTTAGTTTTCGATTATAAATCCCTTTCTACATTATATTTGGAGTATGTTGTTGAATAACTTGTTAGGGCACCTTAGGTTTATGAATTCAATGGAAAAAGGTAAACCACCCCTAGTAGTTCCATTAGCTTGCATTTAAGTTTTTTACATATTTTAATAAGATGATGTTATTAATTTTTGGAAGAATCCCTAATGATTAAATACCTTCATCACACCACCCTCCCCTTTTTATAACTATTGACTTATCCTACCTTGTCTTGCCCTATGTATAACACACCCTCTATATTTTTAAGTGTTATTTGCCTATAGATGCATAAACATAATAATTTAACATGTGACTATGTTTTGTTCTTTAAATCCTAACATTGTAATCTTTCATTCTACCCCCATTTTTTTGAATATCCTTTTGAATGAATGTTGCAATCATATTAAGATCTATCTTTAATAGTTTGTGTCTATCCTAGAGCATTTGATCATTCTATGTGACAACCCTTCCTAGGTGGAGTGAGTGAGTTTGGCTATGTTCTATCCATATTTGTGTATCTCTATGCCAATAATCCCCATGGAGGATGAATTGTATAATCTCTCTATGTGAGCAAGCTACCCCATAGGTCCTCTCACCTTGGTTTAGCTAGAGCTAAAGGTAGTAGAGAGATAACCATACCCTCTATAGATACCTCTTAGTCATTTTTTTATAGTCTAGTCCATTTGCGATGCCAAAACCTCCCCTGGATACAATGATATTCTAGTGGGTTTATCATCATTGTTTACCACATTTATTCAAGTGTACAAGGCTAGATTAGAGAGGTGCACAACTGGGAACCAATACCTAGTTTCAAGGGTAAGCTAAGAGTAATTTCCTAGTGATAACTGCTAACCAGTGCACTATATAATTAGATGGATAGTTGGCTTCCTAAGATTCAATAAAAATGGGAATCTTAGGTGTTTCCAAAATACTATGAGGTACATGGAAACTAAATTATGTGTTTATATTTATACTATGGCTATGAGTATTAGGGCAAGCACATCATGCCATGTTGTCTATAAAAAATATAAAAGGATTATAAATAGAACACTATGTAACCCTTCATGATAGTAACTAAGTAGTTTTAAAACTTTTAAAACACAATTTCTAAGTAAATCCAATCAAATAAAATAAAAGCAAAAATTAATATAAAAAATCAATTTACATCTTTTATTGAATTGAAATAAATAAACAGTCAACTTGAAAGTAAATTTTAGATTAATCACTAAAAGTGAAAGTTAATTTGTCTTGTTTATGTTGAAAATAAAAACATACATAATTGTATCAATGCAAGCCTATGTAGTTGCTTAGACAATATAGAACTATATCAACATTGGTTAAGGCAATCTATGTAAAAAATAGTTAAAAAGAGGTAGAGTAAACTAGATCAAACTTGTTTGATGTAGTTTACTAACAAGAAATGCATAAATAGAAAAATATCAACCAGGTTTTATGTAGTTTTAATAAAAAAGAAAATAATTTTATAACTATATCAGACTAGAATGATATATTTAATTACGTTAGAATTCATTTTGACATTATGTAAATTTTGAATTACATGTCTAAACTAATTTTATTAATGAATTTGATTGTAAATATGAATTAAATTATATCAGCTTGGGATGATATAGTTGGTAAAAAAGTACATAAAAATGGAACTAGATCAACCTGGGCTAATGTAGTTGGGTGATTGAATATGATGCATATGTAAGTGTAAAAAATAAATTATCCTACATCAAGGTAACCTAATTGAAAAACATATAATTACCACTATATCAACTTGCATCAATGTAGTTGTCTAAATAACAAATAACAATTAGACTGGATCAACCTGGGTCATTATAGTTTACAATAAATTAAAAAAACACATAAAAATAAATCAAAGAGATAAAACTAGATCAATCCTAGCTAATATAATTGGCTAACAAAAAATGTAGAGAATTAAACTAGATCGACCTACATCAATGTACCCTATTCAAAAGAAACATAAAAAATTAAAATGTGATCAACATACGTTGATGTAGTTTTTCCTACTCATAGACAAAATTTATACTAGATCAACATGCATCAATGCAGCCTTCAAAAAACATAAAAAGATAAAACTATATCGACTTGCACTAATATAGTCTATTAAATGAGGAAAAAGTAATGTTTAGTTCATGATATGTTCACTATAATGTATGCAAAAAATTAAGATAGACCTAGAACTTATCTTAACTAATATATTAAAACTTGGAGAAGGTAAATCAACTAAAACATGTTGGATACTTATTTTTATCAGGGGGTGACCATTTGGATCCACTAAACCTAGCTAGAGGAACACTTATCACACAACATTAATGGAGAGGGTTGTAAAGACTCTAGGAAATTAATATAATACAATAACCCTAACTAGGACTCTTAATAATAATGTAATTAATATATTCTAGTGTTACTAAATCTTGAAACATAAATAAGTGTATGGTTAAAACATAATTAAAAGGGGTAAGGAACCATGGTTTGAAGTCAAGGCCTAGGTTACCTAGGGTGGACAATGATAAGTTTTGATAACCCTATATCCACACTAAGTTTAAGTGTAGAGGAGAGTCAAATAATGAATTATACATTCAAAACTATTTATTATGTAATATTTATCAACTTAATGAAATAGATAAGGTTAGAAACACTTGCTTTGAATAGAACTTGTCAAACCTCAATCTCTCCCTTACCTAATGGTGTTTGTCAAGAAGTTGTTGTGGTTGTAAGGATCATAATAGTTGAAATTATCTCTAGGCTAAAAGGCTTATTTTATTTTCATCCAAGACTCCACAATATAATTTGTTTCCCTCTAAGACAATATCTAAGCAATGGTTTCATCCAAATGTAGAATAAAGTAGAATTTTGAGCAATAATAGTGTAAAAATGAATGTTCCTCTTTATTCAATTGAAATGGGACTTGTATTTATAATGGTGGATGATCTTAAAACCTTTTAAAATTTTATCCAACAATATCAACCCACCTTAATGTAATTTAAAATTTAGTTTTAACCCTTGAACTAGGTCAGCTTGAGCTAACCTAGTTATGAAGCTTACATCATGACTTTCAAAACTATATCAACCCAAGTCAACCTAGTTTGAATTTTAGTATGAAATTGAATACACTGCATCAACTTGGGTCAATATAGTCAAAAAAAGATAGATATTGGCCTAGTTAAGGGATATTTAGGAAGAAGATTGATTAGGAGATCAAGTAATCAGGATTTTTTAGTGGAAAAGGTATTGAAACATGTAGTATATATATAAAAAATAAACATTTAAGTATAAGTTCACATTTAGGTATGGACATGTAGTTTCTTATAATTTAAGTTATATTTTATATATGTATGAACATGTAGTTTCTTATACTTTAAGTTACACACACACACACACACACACACACACACACACACACACACACACACACGCACGCGCACACACACACACACACACACACACACACACACACACACACACACACACACACACACACACACACACACACACACACACACACTTATAGGATGTTTGAGAGTGGTTTCAGAGATCTAGGAGTTATAATGCAAATTATATGTTTTGAAGAGTCCTAGATTTCAAACTTAGCCATATTGTAGGGTTTTAAGATTTTAGACTTAGCCATATTTTAGGGTTTTAGGATTTTAGAGAGACATAATATGAGTTAAATAGATGGCCACTCAAATAAAATTAGACTGATAGTAGGAATGATATGATCATGACATAGATAGAAACATCTCTCTCAAAACACCAAAGGCCTACCCACCCTTTTCTTGGTGCACCCTTTAAATCATGCACTAAGAGAGATTGAAACTCGATATGTTGATACAAGAGAGAAAAAATTAGTAAGTGATAAAATTAGAAAATATTATATGTACACACATTATACAATCACCAAAGGGAAAATTAGAGAGTAACATGATCCCAACCATTGGTGGCCCTTACCAATTCATCCATTATCTAATAAATTATAAGATTTCTTCAAATAATAGCATATATATATATATATATATATATATATATATATATATATATATATGCCTTTCAACCCTCACATTTTACATGATCCTCATTCTTTCCTTTTATTACATTAAGCAAAACCCTATGGTTTTGTGATGAGTTTTTGTTTCTATTGCCTTGATGATATAGGTAGAGTCATGGGTAAAAATATGTTTTTATTTGTTTCTTTGTGAATCCCTATCAATCACAAGGCAAGGTTATCATCACCTCACCCATTGACATATTATGGGTGAATGTTTCATTTTTTGGCCCTTGGATGGTCCTCTTGGCATTTTTATTGTAAGGTCAAACCTTGGTTTGTGTCATTTTTTATGTTTTATGTGTATAAATTGTAATGATGTTGTGTGTGTATTGTAAACCTTGTTTCAATGGTGGAACCAAGATCTTCTTCCATGTTCTTATTATATATATATATATATATATATATATATATATATATATATATATATATATATATATATAATAAGAACATGGAAGAAGAGCTTGGTTCCACCATTGAAACAAGGTTTACAATACACACACAACATCATTACAATTTATACACATAAAACATAAAAAATGACACAAACCAAGGTTTGACCTTACAATAAAAATGCCAAGAGGACCATCCAAGGGCCAAAAAATGAAACATTCACCCATAATATGTCAATGGGTGAGGTGATGATAACCTTGCCTTGTGATTGATAGGGATTCACAAAGAAACAAATAAAAACATATTTTTACCCATGACTCTACCTATATCATCAAGGCAATAGAAACAAAAACTCATCACAAAACCATAGGGTTTTGCTTAATGTAATAAAAGGAAAGAATGAGGATCATGTAAAATGTGAGGGTTGAAAGGCTCTCATTCAAAGTTTCTCCAAATCAACCACCTTTACATTTTCCTTTCAATATACCTTTTAAATAGAAAAATAAAATAAGACGAGGAGTAATGGATAATTTTTTTTACTTAATTTAAACAAAAGGACCATATCTAAATAACACATTCCTTATTTACCTTCTCCTCTTTCTCTTAGGCCCATATGTTTCCTTATTTTTCTACCTTTATGTCTTTAGAATCCTCTAAAAACCCCATTTTTAGAATATAAGGAAGATGCTTTTACAAAGTAACCATCATGGCTAGGCATTGTGGATGCTAAAAAAATCAATAACATAATGTTTGTGGTAGTGGGGTCTACACAACACATAACTTGATTCCATATTCCCCTCATTATCTCTTCATTGTTCAAATATCCTTTTATCCCAATTGAGTTAATTTCAACACCTCAAATTTAATTCATTTTTCTTAATGCATTTCAAAAACATATTCAAGTCTTATTAAACTTTATAATCTATGTCCATTGACCTAATTAATGTCTTGAACATCATAATGATGAATATATTACCTTAACTTAATCAAATTTCTCAAAATAATTTTAAGCATTGGCATGGCCTTAGTTAAGGCCCTTCTAAATAATTCAATGATTTTCTAAGTTCCCTCCATAGCATGAGTCAAGTTCATGTCAAACAAGCTAAGACCAAGGACCCAAGTCCTTGTGAATTTTTACATCATTATGCCTTAACAAGTGTAACAATTGTCATTAATCAATATGCAATAAACAATGTGGATAATTATCTCCATACTGATGATGATTGTTTAGAAAATAACAATAGCCATTTATGCATAGTAAGGGTATCCATAATACGAATAACACAAAAATGGGAATGGTGGAATTATATAGCTTTTTATTGCATGTTTACCTTTTATGCCTATATATATTTATTTTTCACCATTTTATAGAACTCTTCCACCTTAGGGCTAGATTATCCTTTGACTGTAATTGAAACCATGTAAATGACATTAGCAATACTAGTACCAAAGAGATAATATCCAAAATTAAATATAAATGTAGGCATAATATAAATATCAATCATGAAAATAAGCCATAAACTAAATAAATCATCATATTATCCTATCATAATATATTGGAAGTGACTTATTATATCTCAATAAATTAGGATATCGCATACATTCCCCCTAAAAGAGGCATCATTTTGGGGCCTATACAAAAAGATGAGAATAGTGCTACCTAAAAATATTTCTATCTTCCCAAGTAACATTTTTCCCTTTCAGTTGGTCCCATTAGACTAACACTTGTTGAATGCATCTATTTATTATTTTGACACTACAATGATCCAATATTTAGATTGGTACCAGCTAGATCATCTCCTCTTCATCCATCTAGATATTTTAACAACACAAAACATGAGATAGATCAAACATTTTATTTTTTATCAAATCAACATGAAACACATCATGAATTTTAGAAAGGAAAGGAGGGAAAGTAATATGGTAGGTAATAGGGCTAATATTTTCCATAATGTCAAATAGATTGACAAAGTATGTATCTAGTTTGTATGCCTTGCCAAACTTCATGGAAATTTTATGAGGTCTAAATTTAAAAAATACTTTGTCCATGACCTCAAATTCTCTTGGAGATATTTTAAAATCAATAAAAATCTTGTGTCAATTAGAGGAAACTTTTAGCCTTTATTGAATAAGAGTCATTTGTCTATCATACTCCTAAAAAAATTTAGGTCTTGCTAACTCTCTATTTCCAATCCATCCTAGCCAAGTGGGGTAAAACATTTTGACAATAAAATGCTTATAAAGGATACATTTTTATCACTGAGTGATAACTATTATTATAATTAAATTCCACCAAGTGGAGATAATCTTCACACTTATATACTTTTGATCCATGACATACATTCTTATCATGTATTATACAACTTGGTTTTGCCTTTATATTGTACCATACATTTATAAATGATAAGACAAACTAAAATTGAGGCATATTCCAAATGTAGTAGTCAAGGTTTGCCAAAACATTAAAGTAAAAACTTATTCTTATTTGAGATAATTACTTCATGCACATAATGAAAGTGATCCACCTCCTTCACAAACTTCTTAGAAAGAGTGTGGAATTTCCTATAATGAAATGTTCAACCTTAGTAACTTTATTAATAACAACCAAGATCGTATCATGCCTCCCTTGAGGCTTAGGTAGTCCCAAAATAAAATCCATTGAAATTAGATTCATTTTTTTCTAAGACTGAAAGAGGATATAATAAACCACATGGATGACAATGTTCACCTTTAACACGTTGACACTCTAAGCATTTTACCACAAAAAATTTGTCCTTTTTTAGTTTAGGATAGAAATAAAACATGTTAATTTCATGTGTTATATTCATGACACCTGAGTGAGAAAAATGAGATTTAGTATACACTTCTTCAATAGTTTTTCCCTCAATTTTAGAGAATTTAGAATTAAAAAATCTATTTTTATACTTTAAAATTCCATCTTAGTCTACCAAATATTTAGAAAAAAATAATTAACCATTAGTCCTTTGGCCAATTTTGTACAAATTTCCTTGAAAATAGTATTTGTTAGCTACTATTCCAAGATAGAATTTCTAAAATTTGACTGTAAAATATCAAGTGTAGCAAGATAATTCATTCTACTAATGTCACATCCAGTTTCCTCTAAAAACTATTTAAGCATTAATTAGTGGATTATGAGGTTTATGATTAGTAGATCTGATATGTATTTTCTAAGATTGGATTTATTTATTTTATTTGATTAGTAGTTACATTACTTATTTCATGATCAATATCTTGATGGATGGCTATTGCATATGTTTTATTATGCTTTATCGTCATGATTTTATAGATTGTTTGTATTCTTTATTATTATTATTATTATTATTATTATTATTATTATTATTATTATTATTATTATTATTATTATTATTATTATTATTATTATTCTTTATTATTATTATTATTATTATTATTATAATACACTGATGATTATTTTGAGTTTGACTAACTACCATTTTGTTTGATGAGGTGGATGTAGGTCTATCCTAACCTCATAGGTAGTTCATAAAGAGACTATCATCAGAGAACGGGTGTAAATACTGATAATGGGGGTAGAGAGAGAGTTTTGCCAAACCTATGCACACACCACAATCAGTTATTTGTGTGAAAATAAATGTTATTGCATTGGTATTTGGTTTTAACTGAGTCTTGTTGTTTTGATTTTGTTATTAGGCTGATTTTCTTATATATGTTAAGTTTATGCCATGTTGTGAAATTTTATTTCTCACTACATTATATCAAGTAGAAATATGAGTGCATTTAATTGGTTAGTTTACTTATGTATCTCATTTTGTTGGTTACATTATACTTCTATGATATAACTTGGATTATCATAGGTTTCCTGATTTATCTCATTCTTTTATGTCTTTATAGTCTAATTGTATCTCTAGGTATTGACAATTTAGGTGTTACATGTTTTGTTAGATTGCTTAGTTAACTTGATTTGGATGTCTTTGGCTTAGAGGATGAAATTTCATTATGGCCAAAAAGGGGGAAAATACCCAAAATAATTCAGTTCAAAATAACACTTCAAAGCTTTATCCATAATGATATTTTTTCATAGTTAGGTAAATAGTTCACCACAAACATGTAAGGGAAATTAAAATTAGGTTTCTTTTGGAAGTATTGAGACACTGTCATTATGATGCTATTTTATCAAAGGTAAATGAGAATGGAATTAGGGATTTTGATTTTGATTTATATTATGGTATAGGTTTGACCTTGCCAAAGGAAATGATGATGATCTATTCATCCACCATGACTAGTAATGGAGCTCTAAATGTTAGTTTAACTAAATAAAAAATAGAATGGAGCATTGAATAGGGGAGTTACATGATGGGCAACTTGAAAAATAGTTAGAGACATTAGAGATCATGCAAGACATGCATGAATATAAAAAAATAATAAGAATGAAGAGAGGGAATGGGAAGGACACAATGAAAGGAAACATACTTCATAGCTGGATAAAAGGAAAAGGGTTATATTTGCACATTTTTAGGACTGCAAACCTAAATAACTAGGTCAAATTACCTTTAAAATTTGGAAAAAAAATTAAAAAAGAAATGCTATGGTTTTTTGTCATAGGTTTTTATTCATGTAATAAATGTATGGAAATTTTGACTTGACAAAACCCTGATTGAAAAATATTGGACTTTGGGTCTATAGACCTAAGGATGAAATTTGATTCATTGTTAGGCATATAGAGCTAGGGACCAAACCTTGTTTCATAATTAAATTGTCATTATCATTTTTAATAATCATTATTGATTGATATAAGTATTATCTAGCATGGTATTAAACATTCTCTTTCAAATTCCTTGACCCATTACCTTATTGGGTGTTTTACTTTGAAGGATTTTATCTTAAATACATGTATCAAATGTTTGATTTAGGATTTTAAATAAATATACAAAGAAGTTTTTTATTGAGTATGAAATCACCAAGGTCTTATAGATTTTATCCAACTATAGGAATTGAAAAAAAATATGTGTTTGGATAATAACAATTGAGATTGTCCTGAGATCTTTAAAATTTGTAATCACTGAGGGTTTATGGGAAGTCATAGATTAATGATGGAATTATTGAGATATAAAATATATATATATATATATATATATATATATATATATATATATATATATGTATATATATATATGTATGTATATATACATATATATATATATACATATATATATATATATATATTCATATATATATACATATATATATATATATATATACATACATATATATATACATATATATATACATATATATATATACATATATATATATACATATATATATACATATATATATATACATATATATACATATATATATATATACATATATATATATGTGTGTGTGTGTGTGTGTGTGTGTGTGTGTGTGTGTGTGTATATATGTATATATATATATGTATATATATATATATGTATATATATATATATATATATATGTATATATATATATATATATATATATATATATATATATATATATATGTATATATATATATATATGCACAAATATATTCATCTTTGTTTATATATACAATGAGATATAAATATCTTATGTGTTTTGAATAATTACTCACAACCCTAAGTTTGGACTTGTAGTAAATTTTTTACATGATCATTCAGGTTATAAACATATAGATGATATGTTTTAGGATAATATTAAGTGTAGACATATCCATTTTTTCACTCATATTGGTGAGTTCGATTATATTTTAAAGAGGTATATGACACTATTTTTGTATTCAACATACCCCCATTCTTTTTTTTTGAATGGGGACCCATTATATTATGAAAGGTTCAGGCCTATTTTGGAAATCTTCTTTCATAAGAGCTTTACATGTTACGCCTAACTTCAATATTTTAGTAAACATAAATGAATATATTTTGCTTATTTAGACTAACCTATTAATACTCTTCAGAAATTTTGCATGAACATAGGTTTTCAAAACATGTGTAGTTTCTAAAGTCTCAAGATTAACATAAATTGGTTGTCAGAACTTTTATCTTTAGCAAAAGTGTCTAGAATTTACTCTTCAAAGAAAATGTTCAACATTTGGTCTTCAGCATTTTTTTATCCTTCCCACTAGTATAAAACTCTACAAAAAATGTTCTTCATAACTTTTGTTTAGAAGTTTTATCAGAGGTTTGATTCAATATTTCTATTCACCTTTTAAGTATTCAACATTTATGTTCATCACAAAGTTTAGATATTCAAAACTTGGTCTTCGAAACTTGTATGTTTAGAAAAAGTGCTTAGAGAAATTGTTTATAATTTGGTAATCATTGTTTGGTCTTTATAACCTACCATTCAGTATTATGATCTTCAAAAATTTTGTGTTCAAACAAATTCTCAGTGAAAATGTTTAACAAAGATAATCGGAGAAATATTTTAGAATATGGTCTTCATAACTTTTGTTTTATAAGGCCTCATTTGAAATTTGGTCTTTGGAAAAAATTTATAGAATTTTAGATTTAGAATGAGGCCTTTGGAAAAGGTGACCCTTATGTGACCCCTAGCCATAGGTATTCATAGTTTTTGTTTAGAAGATTGATTTACTTTGCAAGAACTCTAGTTAACTCTATTTTAACCCAACATCTGACTCCTACTTGACAAAAACTTCTATGGCATAGGTAAATATAAGCAAAAAGAGTGATAAAATGATACTTGGAAAAAAATAATGACATGTCCTTATTCTAAATGTCTATAGTGTCTACGTGGCATACCTACCAAAATGAGTTGGCAAAGTTAGAATTAGACAATTGAAAAAAGTTTATAGATGTTGGAAATTTAATCCACATAAACTAGAATTGAATGCCAAAGTTATATAAATTAATTAAAACCAAACATCATGCTCATTTATCAAAAATAAACTCTATGCTCACCTGCCTTCTTGAGAACAAGCCTTAACTACTTGCGTTTGAATTTTGAAGTGCACACAAAAGAGCAGAGCCACTAAATTGAAGAACTAGAACTTTGTCAACTTAGTGAATTAACTATGGTGTATTCATATAAGATATTTAGAGAATCTCTACCACCATATAAATTCTTGATCAAGGACTCAATTGAATAAAAATACACCATCTTTTATCCTATAGTATTCAATAATGAGTATCTAAATTACTCAATGTTTTGGGATGTATTTTATCAAATGGATGCACATACTTGTAAGAACTTTATAGTATCACAAAGACAATTGGATGTAGACCTTATTCCTCTCAAGTGATATGTATTGCATTTTTTAATGGCTAGGTTTAAGGTTATCCATGTATAAACCTCTTGCAAGACCTATTCTTCATTAGTAAAGTGACTGGGGGCACATTCTTACACCACCTAGAGCACAAAACCATCACCACTTACATCTTAGCAGACACAATCTATAGGTATTTATCCCTACCTATCATGGATGTTACATATGATTATATATAATGGTTACATGGAAAAAGAATAAATCAATTGACAAAATATTAAGTAATGGATCATTCTTGGGGAGACTGTCATCCTCAAAGAAAATTTATTGGTACCTATAGATAAGTTTCAAATAGGAGTCTACATTGGGATGTCCTTCCTAAACTATTTGTATGGTTACCCCAACATTTAATTCCTTCACCTTGAATGGGTTTCACTACTATATTTCCTAATGACCTTAGAGCTAACATTTGATTTGGGAGAATTAATTAGTAATAATCTATAGGAACAAGTTATGCACAAGGACAAGAGTCTTGTAGGAGGCTACTTTTATATGATGCCATACCTCTTAGATGTTTTTTTAGCATGATATATATTCACAATGGGTCACTCTAGATTCCATCTCTATATTTCCTCAAAAGCCATATATATGACTCATACTCTTTTATGCATAAATATTCCTATACTAGAAACATAACCCAAATTATATCGGAGGTATACCCTCAAGTGTTGAAGGCTATTGATGAGTTTCCATTTCCTAGGGTATCTAAGAGCATAGTTCATACATTGATGGCTAGAGGGGACTACTTGTTATATCCTGACCACATTGTGATCATGGTTATTAGCCACAAGGTTACACCCATACATCTCCCTAATCATGTACTAGATAGATTAGTAAAGCAAGAGATAGCCTACCAGCTATGGTGGGGAATTGATGAAGATTTGTGTATGCACCTAAAATTTCTCACTTCATTATTGTCAACTAATATTCCTATTAATCAACACTAATTAGACTTAACCTATTTTATTTTATTAATTTATCCTATTTCTAGCCATTTATCTCATATCCCCTTCCGTTATCCTACATTCAGTAACCTTATCCCAAATCATTCCTTCATTAATTCTATCCTAATCCCTATTATCCTAATCTAATCCTAGTTATCCATTATATGGTAATTTAAAATTCCTATAACCCTACCTACTAACCTACTCCCTAGGTATTACTACATTCCTAGGAATACTAATCCTGATCAAATCCCCTCTAATCCTTCATTATCCCTAAACTAATATATAAGTCTCTATAATTGGATAAGCTCCTCCAAGTCTCTATAAGTCTCTAAACTAGAGACTTCTAAATAATTTTTTATTCCTCCAAAATTCCCTCCATTTGCCTATTTAAACAAGCTCTCCCTCCACCCTCAAACCAACTTGGAATCTCATATCAAATATATGTAAAAATGAAACTCCAATTATCATAACCAATCCATGTCAAAATAAATCTTTACATCCACTATCAAGATCCAACATCAAGCCATCATGCTATCTGAATTTTGAGTCAAGGTATATCCATCTCAATCTATTTCTATTTTGGTTTAATCTTGTTTAAAAAATTTAGGATTTAATATTTTAATGTAGGATTAAATAGTTATTTCATCAAATTCCATTTAAATCTTAGTGGATTTAGAATTTAACTGGTGGTTTAAGATTTAAGTGATTAAATTATCTGATATAATCCTTTGTGCTCAAATTTTAGGCTACATTTTGATGACCACGGTGGGAACCTTGATCTCATTTAATCAATTTTCCTTGTTAGTTTTGTTTTTTTATAGCTTTTAAGGTCAATTAAATCAAGGAAATTTTGGAAATTTGGAAATTTTTCATGTATAGGTTGCAGTCACAAGTTTGCACTGATAGTCATGATATTGTCCAAGTCAGTCATGGCATTTCCCAACATGATTCATGATATTACTTTAACCATCCCTTTAACCAATAAATATCTATTTGAAAATGCATGTTTTAACCATTTGACAATCTTGTGACTCATGATTAGTGATATTATCAAGCGATTCATGATTTTGTGTAACCTAGTAACATTTTTGTAAACCACGTACAATTTGTGCTGCAGGTTTTTTTTTGATAATACCATGCTTCTCCCAGTCATGACATTGTCCTAAAAGTTATGATACTATTGATGATGGTCAATATATTGTCATTTTCCATGAAATCATTGATTATTGGCCTCTATCAATCAATAGGGTCTATTCTGACATTTTGTGTCTCTTTAGGTATTTTTCATTATCAAATAATAGTCTTTCATCTAATATTTTGGGGTTTTTATTTCCTTAAACATATATCCATTAACTAACCCCAATTTTATATCAAATTTCTATCTAATTTTTGTGTGTTTTGTACGGTCTACTAGGAAGGCCAAGGCAAGAAGAGACAAAGATAAAACACATACCTTTTTCCTTTTTCCTTATTCTTGACAATACCATAACTATCAGCACATTTAGACTCATGAGATTATTCTATGGAGTATCAATGTTGCATATGTAGTTACAATTTTACAAAGATTGGAATTTTCACTATTATCTATTGATTAATCTTTTGAAACTTAATTAGATATAGGTAGAATAATATATATATGTACATAGGCAAGATTGTACTAATTAGATATTGGTCAAAATCTTAGTGAAAACCTAATTTCTAATTTGATATAACACAACATCAGTTTTTAATATATTTTTAACCATTTGTACATAATCATTTTTGCACCCAACTCAATTTATCATATAAAATTCTATTTATGTTATAATCTAAATCTAAAAATTTTATCATTATGCACAATATTGTCACTTTTAACTTATTTCTAGTAACGATGTTGTAGTTCTCATTCGTAGTTTTATGGTTTACAACAAAATTACAATTATCAATTTTATAGTCATTAGTAGTATTATCAATCCTAGTGCTAATTTTATTAGTCTAACCATTGTTTTACAAATAACCATCATGGTTAAGCCAACCACTACAAAATCACAACTCATGAATCACGGGTTTGTCCTATAAATTGTGGTTTTGCACTATGTATTGTGATTTTGGGTTGATTTTTTGACCTTTTTGAGTGAATTTATTGAGTCATTATTCATGAATTTTGAGTCACTCCAAGCCTCCCACAAATCCAAAATTGCCTTTGGTAGTGAGGGGTTCGTCCCCTTGACCCCACCCTATACCATGATAAGAAACATGCCAAGGGTACTACCCCCAAACCCCACAAGGGGATCTACCCCTTGGCCCCATAATGGGTGTTTCCCCTTAACCCCACTTGGGATACTACCCTTATACCCCCATGTTGTGTCCCAACACCCTCAAAAAATTATAGATCCAAAATACAATTTTCTTAGGTGTTTTATTAAGGCATATTTGACTAACATCTTGTTTCTTACATGGGTAAATCTAGTTAATATTTTATCTAACTAACATCGTCTTTTTACAAGTTATATTTTTGATCTAACATTTTATTTTGTAGGTTACCTCTTTTGAGTGCCACCTAAACTTCTAATCATGTGATTGTAGGTTGTCTGCCAAAGAATCCATTTAGCACTTTAAAAATCAAATTTTGATTATCTTTTTAGCATCTTATTGTAAAAAATCATTCTTTGTACATATTTATGTGTGTTTCAACTTATTGTATCTTTCCCATCACACATAGGTAATTAAATAAACAAATTAATTATATCATGTGTTGTGCATATTTATTAACCCATCCCCTCTAGGATAGCATGTGGCATGGAATTGACACCCATGCATGAGCTTAGTTTATAGGGGTTAGTGTCATGGATTTCATCACCATGCACTAACCAAACTCTATGTTCTAGCAAAGTATAAAAATTAGGGACAACTATTATTAGGATAAGCAGTTGACCCCATATAGGTCATCCATGAAATGGAATAATTAATTCTCTAATCCAAGCATTAAGTAACACCCTATACAGACTTGGGCCCCAACTTACCTTTGTGTATATCAGAGATGCCCCTAGAGAGCCTATTTAGCCTAGCATAGGACCTTCCATCCATAGTAGGTATACCACTATAAGAGTTAGTATCAATTTCAAAGTATTCATCAAGTACAAGTGGGGTTAAGAGGGTTAGATTGATATTATAATATATCACTAGCCTATAGCCTCAACTATGAATCCAATAGATGGTGTGGACATTGGGTCACACACCCATAAATTTACTAATTCTAAGTTATCGATTGATTATTTGGGTGTTTGTTGTGTTATACTTGTGATGTTTGTGAGCTGAGTCAGCCATATCCCAAACCTTCACACATATCTAGGTTTTTGCACAACTAATCTTTTACATCTATTCATCTTATATATTCTTGCATCATCATCCTGTATCATATTGTATATCTTTATTATCCTCTTACTTGTCATTTTTTACATAGTCTATCCTCTTTTAAATCATTACCATTTGGTCATACCCCATCACTCACATATCATCACCATTATCCTCATCATTCCCTTTATACATCCTTCACATATTATCCTTATGTACCCTTGTCTTGGTCCTTTCTCATCTCCTATCTTGACTAGTCATAGTCACTCATCATTGACCACATCCCCACCACTTAATTCGTTAACACCCTCTCATACACATTGTACTTATCTCATCCCACATCTTGTCTCTATCACATCCTATTCTAACCATATCTACCCATCATTTTTAATACATACATCACATCCATCTTATTTTTTCCTTCATCATCACCATATTGTTTTCATCCCTAATCATGTCCACTCACCATTAATCACTCCTTATCACCCATTCTTGTAATTATTGTCATCTTAGTTATCACACATTGTCTTTTATTAGGTTCTAATCCATCTCCCATCTTGTCTAGGCATACTACTCATCCTCTTATACCATCATCTCATCCTTTTTTCATCCCTTTTCCCACATTATCTTTTTGGTATATCTATTATTATTCTCCATCACCAGTTTATCCTAATTTCCTCCTAAGTTTCATCATTATCCACTCAAAATTTGTCCATCCTTATCATCATCATTACCATCTTGATTCTATCCTTAGTCATATGCACCCAATCTTAATCCAATCTTGTAAATCCTAGTCTCATCCCCTTATACATAATTCATCCTCTTGTACATCATAATCACCCTATTTCTTCTTAGTCTTACCTATCATTTTGTCATTACCTTACCATATCCTATCCCATCATTGAGTTTATACCCACCACTCACCCATCTTAATCATCATATTATCCATCCTTATCTCAATATCACCTTACACATATCATCCTTTTATATTTTATCTAATCTACCATTTTATCTTAAACATATTCACTCACCCTTAAGTCATACCCATATCACCAACATATTGTGCATCCTTATCTCATTATCCTCTTGCATAAATCCTTTCATCTTGTACATCCTCATCATCATACCCTAGGTATATATATTTTCATTTTACTATCTTGACTTCATCCCATCCTAATCATACCCCATCACCTGTCTTAATCACACCTTGCCTTGTCATCCATCCACTACATCTATAATCACTTGTATTCATCACCCATATAGTTTAACCTCATGCTATCTTGTCCTAGTTGGAATTTAGGTCATATCTAGGTCTAAACCATCCACCTTTCATTTCCCTTTTATCATCATCCCCTATCTATATTTATCCTTATCCCATTATTCCATTACCTTCATTACATCATCCTATCCCATCCCATATTGAACAAATTGATCTTAAAGATTTAATTTAGTCAATAATATTTGTATCACTCACATCATCCTATCATTTTAATCCACCATCACTCATCATTTGGTCATATCTCATACCTAGTTTATATCATGTTATCATCTTGTCACTTTTTCAGTCTCAATCTAATAAACCCATCATCAATCTAATAATCTCTAGTCCAAAAATCTTGCCTATTCATAACTATCACCCATCATATCATCACTTTGCTAGTTTAAATCTAGGCACCCATAATTTTCCTCAATATTTTTGTTAGCTTGACTACTAGGTATTTTTGATAGGTCATTAACACCTATTATACTATTGGTCTAAAATATGATCATAGTCATCTATCAGCTCAATCACATTTTAATCCATTTATTTATTTCATCCTCATCCTCATCTATAAAACTATCTTGAACATTTGACCTCTTGGTTAAAGAAACCTTCTCTAATCCTTAGTGTACTCTCATCAAAACCCCCATCATCATCCATCCTTTATCACCCATCCCCATGGATTTAGACCAAGTTCTCATAGACCAATACATCTTGGCCAATAAGGATGATGTCCTTTTGTGGAAACTAAAGTTAGGTGCTCACCTACCCTTAAACCTTGATCCTATTCTCCCCAAATCACCATCCCATATCCCCATGAAATCAGTCTCAACCTTCCTTGATGTGGTCACCCTAATCAATAAATACATCATAGAGAATAAAGATGAATTCTTTTTATGTCTATGGAAGATGGGTGATTTTTTTCCTCATAATTTTTACCCCATGAGCCTTAAATAACTTAAAAAATAAGTAAAACATCAAACCTTATCCCATCCCCATCCCCATCCACCATCCACTATCCCTATTCAAAACCCCTTGGCCCCAATTCATACCCATCCATAATCAAATCCTCCTTCTACTAATCATTATCCATCAACTTTATCACTCACTACCATGAAATTGGACCATGATCTCATATACCAATACATATATACCAATAAGGATGAGATCCTCTTGGAGTTAATTATGATGGGTGTTCCATTTCCTAAAGGGGTTGACCCCCTTCAACTTATAACACCTCTAACACAAACCCCTTCATGTAAGTCTCCTTCCAACCACCCATCCACTAGTCATTATTAATCATCTACACCTTCCATTACTATCAAAGGGAATTCAATCATGGTCACCTCATATATTCCTAGTCCATCCACCCAACCACACTAAAAATCATTTGATCATAAGTCCAATGCTTCCATATCAAAGTCATAAATCAAAGTGGGTCCTTATACTCCCCTTCTTATATTTTTGGAATCCCTTTTCCAATAAATTATCACCATTAATATAATGATATATCTACCATACGAAATCTTGATCCCAACAATCCTAAGCCTTCTTGGTATAAAGCAAACTAATATTGTCTATATCATCAAACTTGGGTGCATTCCATTAAACAATATCAAAACTTTTGAGACTATGTCCAAGACCTCATCAATAGTGGTGATATAGTAATTAAGGATGAATCAAATGAATTTAAATCCCTTGGTGAATAAGAAGAGGAATGCCAAGATTATATTCCCTATCACAATCAAACCCTTCCTCTTCTAGTCCAAGGTCAAGACATCATATCCATCCTCCATGATCCCCCCATCTCTGACCACTCATCCATTCAAATTAAGTCTACTCCCCATAAACCTAGTCCTTATATATCCCATAATCCCTTCCATGGACCTATTTTTTCTTTGTTAAATATTCATACATCATCTCCCTCTAACCCATAACATCAAATACCCCCCATTGAGAGGATAATCATAGGAAAGTCATCCTTTACTAAAAACATAGCGTCATGTACATCAAAATAAGCATCAGAGTCAGTACAAGTTTTATTTACATTAGGATCATGTGCAACACCAGTGTCCAAATTATATTCCTCATCTGAAGCATCATCCCTCATCAATATTAATAATGCTTATATTTTTTAGGATACCTCTAACCCAGGTACCTCCAATACATTAGTAGGCATATTTTTTGATCCCACTCAAGATGATGAAGTCATAACTAAATTTTTGCATGCTTTATCTTTTGCATATTTTTAGAGTGGATCTAATCTTACTTTAGATACGTGTCTTAATGATCCTTTTGAGATTCTTGAGGATACTTTATCTGAAGTTGAGGCTAGGTCTCCTAGTGACCTTTATGAGGACTATGCTACCTATTATACCTTTAATCCATCACCCAAAATTCACCATCCACCTTGCCTTCATAATTCATATATCTCACTCCATAAAGTTAATGAATAAGAACATGCATCATTGGATTCCCCTCTACATTTAATATCATGTGACATAAATAAAATAGTCCAAGACCATATTTTTAAAGTCATAAATCATGATCAAGTCATCTCTAATCCCCTAAATCATAATCAAGAAAAGTCAAATCATCAGCCTAATCAAATAATGTCTTCCCCTAATGAATCCAAATATCAAGTACTAGGGGGTCATCAAAGTTAAAATAATCATTATATATCACATCAAAAATTAATCCCCTATGGTGAAGCCCAAAATCTGACACCACAAGGTAGTCAAAATCAAATCTAATCAATAATTTAAAAGATGGACAAAAATAATAATTGATGGAAACTAGTTGAGATTGCTCTCAAAAGGAATTGGTCATATAACTTCAATATCTTAACTAATATTAAAGATTACATAAATAGGTTTTGAAAAGCCTTATTACAACACATAATGAAAATGTGGGACTAAAAGCCTAAATAAACTAAACCCATGTGAGTACTAACTTATTTATTTTTCTTAACATTTCCCCCCTTAGTGTGAACATGGGAAGATACACACCACATACAAATATTTAGAACATGGGAAGATACACACCACATACAAATATTGACAAGTGTAGTTTGATCTTCCATATCTTCTTCTTCAATCACCATGGCCTTGTTATGCATCTTTCCATCAAGTATATCTTGTGCTCTTTGTTTACAATTCAGAATAACATGTCCAATATTTTTACAATAGAAACATGTATGTTTGTGTTTTGATTTCTTGTAAGAAGTGCTTGATTTGATATCTAAGGCTTTTTCTTCTTCTTCTCCTTCTACAACCTTGTTTCCTATATCAAGTAATGTTTCCATTATGATTTCTAGGCTTGGATTTAGTTTACTTAGAGTAAACACCATATTAGACATACTTTTTGGCATACCATTTAATAATATGGCTTTTGTATCATTAGGTTTTACCATTTCATTTATACTAGTCAGTTGAGCCATTAGAGAACAAAACTTGCTGATGTGAGATACAATATATCCTCCTCCTTCCATTTTCAACCCATATAATTTTTGCTTCATAGTTATCTCTACATTATCATATTATGATCCAAATATCATATTCAATGAATACCATATATATTTGGAGGTTTTTTTGAAATACACATGGTGTAGATAGGCATTTGACAAGGCAAGACCAATAGTAGCCAAGGCCTTCTTGTCTCTAACTTTTGACTTTTGAAGTGCATCTACATTTGTTGGTGCTACAATTATCCCATCAATAATTTCCTAGATGTCTTTTTCAATTAACAATAATTGAATTTGGATTTACCATATATGGAAATCTTTTCCATCAAAATTGTCTATCATATTTATTTTATCCATTTTATCCCTCCAATAATTTTGATTCAATGGACATCGATAATGCATCCTTACAATTTTTTTTAAAATGATGAAAAACTAACAAGAACACTAAAACTTGACTTTAACACAACAAAACACAACTAAAAAATAATTAAATATTAATTTTTAGATCCACACTAAATATAACAAAAAAAAACAATTATACATAAAAAATTACTTTAATAATAGAATAATATAAAAACTAAACTAAAAATAAAAACACATGAAATAATAATTAAAAACAATAACTTAAATCATTAAAACTAAAAATTAGAAAAACTTAAAAAAATAAGACTACTTTTCAAAAATTAACCCCCTCCCTGAAACTTTTTTTTTTAATTTTATAAAACCATGAATACAAATAATAAAAAACAAAAGTATAAAACAAAACCTAAAAAAGAAATCAAAACCTAATATAAATACCAAATACTATAGCTTTGGATGGTGGCGATTGAAGACTTGAAGGAGCTGAGTCAATTGAAGTAGTTGAGTGATGTGGAGAGCCAGTGGAAGGAGTGAAACAACAATAGAATCTCAGAGGTGTAAGAAGCATTGAATTTGATCAAAAGGTTTAATAGTAACTAGATCAAATGATCTTGGATGGCTATGGAAGGTTGGGTGACTATTATCTCCTTAGATCCAAATGATTTCCACATATCCTCATAGCCATGAATTATGCTAACAAGGATGGCTTAATTATTTAATAGCTTTTACAATTTGATTTTTCTACTTCAATATTTGCTTTTTATCTTTTTGGTCGATATCCTTCACTTGATCTGATTTATCTATCAATCTTGAATCGATGAAAAAACTAATTACTAACCCTCATGCAATAGGTGTATAGTACCAAACTAGATCTACTCTATTCATAACTATACGGCTAGATCCAAAAACATGATATATATATATATATATATATATATATGTATGTATGTATATATATATATGTATGTATATATATATGTGTGTGTATGTATGTATGTATGTATGTATGTATATATATATATGTGTGTGTGTGTGTATGTATGTATGTATATATATATATACATACATACATATATATATATGTATGTATATATATATATATATATATATATATATATGTATGTATGTATGTATGTATGTATGTGTGTGTGTGTGTGTGTGTGTATATATATATATATATATACATATATAATTTTGAAAAATGATCACTAAGGACAATATGGATCAAAAATACTATGGAAAGAATAAACAAAATATAGATAAAAAGATGATGCACATGAATGATGCCTACTAAATGGGTTCAAATGAGGTCCACTTTGCTACATTATTGACAAATTGTAATAAGGGTGAACAAACCAACAATGGAGTTTTCACGATGTTATGTCTTCATATCCATTGCTTGCACATTTTGATAAAAACTACAAATGGATGGCACATAGACAAAGAAAAATTGGTTTGCATGAGGTCCACTCTACTTGCCCATTGCCTTTACCTATATTGAAAAACAAAACATGGATGGAGTGAAACTTAGACATGACTCTTTCGATAACCCACTTTGATACCACTAATGAAAATTGGTTGAGATTGCTCTCAAAAAGAATTGGTTAAATAACTTCAATATCTTAACTAATATTAAAGATTACATAAATAGGCTTTGAAAATCCTTATTACAACACATAATGCAAATGTAGGACTAAAATCCTAAATAAATTACACACATATGATTACTAACATTCATCCATTGCATTGTTTTTTTTTGGTACTCTTTTCACTTCACTTCACTCACAATGCCCTTTCAAAGAGGAGCAAAATGTATACACCTAAAATCACTCACTTCAATATTATTGACTGATATTCCTATTAGTCAACACTAATTATACTTAACCTATTTTATTATATTAATTTACCCTATTTCTAGCCATTTATCTAATATCCCAGTCCATTATCCTAAATTCACTTACCTTATCCCATCTCATTCTTTCATTAATTCTACCCTAATCCCTATTATCCTAATATAATCTTAATTATCCATTATATGGGAATTTAAAATTCTTATAACTCCACCTACTAACCTACTCCCTAGGTATTCCTACATAGTTAGGAATATTAATCCTCATTAAAGCCCCTCTAATCCTCCATTATCCATAAAATAATGGAGAAGTCTTTATAATTGGAAAAACTCTTCCAAGTCTCTAGAAGTCTCTAAACTAAAAACTTCTAAATAATTTTTAATTTCCCTAAAATTCCCTCTATTTGCCTAGTTAAACAAGCTCTCCCTCCACTCTCAAACCAACTTGGAATCTCATATCAAACCTATGTCAAAATGAAACTCCAATTAACATAACCAATCCATGGAAAAACAAATCCTCAATCAATCATCCATCATCTTTGATCAAGCATCAATGTCAATCTGAGTCTACATGCAATCACTTTATCATTTGTAAATCCTAGAAGGAGGTAATATGAAACAAGGAATTTTAATTTGTTTTATAAATCCTTTGTAATAGGTATTTTGTGTTTTATGTTTGAATTAGCTTGTTCAAGTCATTAGTGTGCTCAAAATCCTACTACAATTTGAAGAATAAAAAAGAGAGTGCATTCAATGGCTCCCATTTAATGATTAGTAGGATATTTTACATCAACCATAATCACTTTTATAATGCTAGTAGGTTCATATAATACTATTCATTAACCACCCTACCACATAGATACTGGGACCCTCATGGTAGAGTTCAAAATCATATTCAAGCCCTTGGTATTCCATACCAACATGAGCCTTATGACCATGACTTACTTTTTCTTAATGCCAAGAGTGATGCCTATGTCTTGGAGAGGTAATAGATGGTTGGATTGGGTGATGAAATCTTAAAAATCATCCAAAGGGAGTCCTTAATTTTGATTATGCATTCACATAGCAGGATCCCACCCTCAAGTGGATGGGATTCCACAAATTTCTAGATTAATAGGCCTTCCCAATCAACAATAGAATAAGGGGAACCTTCCTAAGCATTACCCATGGTAATGAAAACTATAAAGCCAGAGTTTGGGGTGGCTAAAGCTCCCAAAATTTTAAGTTCGCTTGGGAGAGCTGAAGATGAGATAATTTTTATCAATTTTTCAAACTCATAAGGCCATTATCATCTTATTTCTACTTTAACTCAACATAATGCAAGGGTGGAAGTATCAACTTACCCCACTCAAGAGGTTTCCCCCATAGTATAAAAGGTGACTATTTGTTATAAGAGGAAGCCAAGAGCTTATATCCCCCAAAAAATTACAACTATTAAAGCAACATCTAAAAAAATACCATCAAGATAGGAGCAACAATCTACAAGGGGTGAGTCCACTGATGAAGAGGAGGAGTTACAAAGAGCTAAATTCTTAAGCCTCTAAGACACCAAAGTAAAGGCACCACTACATGGAGCTAAATCAAGTGATGGTGTAATCCTAACTATTCATACAATTCCTTCAAATTATATAACTCTAGTTATATCGTTTGTCTCCCCTATGTTTGTTTGTTCTTTTGATCTCATTTCTCTCATTCCTAGAGTGTCCCCTTCTCTGGTTGTGCCTAAGGTAAAAGTTTTTTCCTCTAATCCTAGTGTCCAACCATCCTTGGTTATTCTTAAAGTATAATATATTTCCTCTAATCCTATTGTCTCTACATCCTTAATAATCCATATTATTCCAATTATGTCTTCAACATCCATACCCCCACTTCTACTATGGTTACCTCTACCACTACCTCAACAACCCCTAAGACTAAGAAATTATCATATAATAAATCCATGGGAGCATTGAAAAGTCTACATCTACATATTTCATCCACTCAATTATGCTTACCAATGCCTTCTAGTTCTTCCCAAGCTACCACTATAGTATCATCAAAGAAGGCTAGGAAGAAAAATCAAGTATATACAGTCTACCCATAACCCCAATATGGTGGTGTGGATTGGTCCAAGATAGATAGACCTTACCTTTTAGACCCATTGCATGTAGATGCCTCAAAATAGTATTTATGGGATTTATTGGTTGAGACTATAGCCTAGGACACTTAACCAATTGACCTAACTTAGTTGCTAATCCCATAGTGGGAAATAGATTTGGAATCTCAAGATTCTCAAAGGACAAACCTTACAATCATATATTTTACCATAATGAGGTCAATTTTTGATAAGCCCACATGGAGTATACAAATGTTAAAGGAAATAAATATTGAAGACAATGCTGGTAGGGGGATGATCCTAGAATAAAAATAAGATGTCTTCTCCCTATCAAAGAGGAAGAACAAGAGACTGGGTTAATCTCTCTATAATGAGGATTTTATATCATATTTTGAGACACACAAGGATACCTTTCTCAAGATCCATGAAGGAATAAAAAAATCAAGGAGAGAGCTAGAATGAGAGTTAGAGTAGGTTAGGAAATAGTAGAAAACCATCCATATTCCCATGCAAATTAAAATAGATGTGCAAAGTGAAAATTCAAGACTATACAACATTTTAGATGTCATTGCTTCAATGAGGGCTGAATTATCCCCTAAAATAATTAAAGCAACTAGATTATTTAATCCTTTAAATAAATATGATAATAAACTAACATTTATTTTTCTCTACATAACGATTAAGGAATATGGCCATCTTGATTTAATGACACTATTAGAGGTTTCAAATCCCCTCAACCTACTTGTCATTTAGACACAAGAATCAAGGGAATGGGTGATAGTAGTAAAATAAATAATTCCTAAATATAAAAAGCATGAGATCCTAATTTTATAAATTTTAGAGGAGTTAAAGCTTTCATAATCAAGGGATTCTATAAGTAAGCTAATAAGTAAAGTTAGTTTTGAATAGCTTATCCAAAAAGCCTTAGCTAGATTTTAGTAGAATATTCAAGGATTAAAATTATAGAATATTGATTCTAAATTGATTTTTTAAATAAATATAATAATATAAGTGGATATCTTTCAAATCAACTTTAGGAGAACTAAATTTAAACATGCATGCCTAATGGAGCAGACAAGTAGGGTAGATAGACCACCACTTTTGAACATGGATATTATAAGATAATATAATTATGTTGATTTTAATTATTTTAAAGAATTGGAGGCAAATAATAAAGATAAGACTCCAGATACCACTTCATTTTCAGCCACCATCTTAGTTCCAACTACTAGTTCAATACCACCAACCACTTCAATACCTTCCATGATGACAAGCATAGCCATGCAATCACTAAGTGTAAATAAGCCTTAGTTATTAAAAAATAATATTTAATATATTATTTCATATATTATTAATAAATTGTATTATAGTTTACTTATAGTTGATATATAAATGTAAAAGTTAGACTAGGCAATCTATAAGCATGCACACGTTGCATGGCATTATACAGGGAAACTTATTTTTAACACCATTGTAATTAACTCTAAGTATACATGAAATTTTTAGAATTAAAATTATAAATTAATTTATAATTAATATATGTAAATTTGAGTTTTCATGAACTTGGAGGATGAGGTAACCCCTCCCCCAATCTATTTGTATATGTAATCCTTCATTTCAAAATGTTGGAAATTTATTAATATAAGAAGAAGTCATTTCAACTATCATGAAATATGTGGATATATTTTCCTTAAATTTTTGTGTAATTAATGTTTTATTTCCTTTAGGTATTTTTTATAGACAATTCCTTTTGTTATCATTGATATCTATTGATTTTAGATGGGAAAAAGCTATTGAATAATTAGCAAGTATTGTTGATTTTAATCAATTAGTTGATTGTCTTAATTTTATAAGTGTTGAATAATGTTTTACTTTGATATAGTCTTATATGTGTGAACCATAGTTTCCCTAGATACCTTTCTACTCTGATCTATAATCTCCTAATTAAGGGTATGCAATATCTACTCTAAAATGAGCAACTTTCAGTTGAGACCCTTAAGTTTCTTATACCATTTCATCCCAAACTACATAATTATGTTTTTTTATGAGTGTGTAATAGCTATAATCATCAATAATTAGTTCTAGAAACACTTATCTATAAATAAACCAACCTAGGAAGTGATCCCTTGAATCATAGAGCCTTC